>WOXC01001690.1:0-222048 GCA_011680675.1 Gymnobelideus leadbeateri
GCTGGGTGCCCCCTGGGGAGGAGCCAGGCTGGGCTGCCTGCCCCACCTCTCCCTGTCGGTGTCTCCTTCCTGCATCACTGCACACCCCCTGCACAAGCCCCTAGCCTAGGTCTGGACCGACCCTACCAGAAGGGGGTGAACAGAGCGGCCTCTGAGGCCCCCCCCACCCCTCATTTTGTCCGTCCCAGCCCCTCCCTGGGCTGTTTGAGTTTTGCGACCAAAGCCAGGCCAGGGTCTCTTGGGTGGCCGAGCCTCTCACCCTCTCCCGGGGGTTGGGGGGGTGGCCTGGAATGCCAGAGTCCCAGCCTCTGCACCTCCCTGAAAGGCCAGTAACTGCCTCCCGCCCCTCCCGCCCCCTCCCCCTGCTTTGGGATAGTGTGAGCTCCATTTTGTACACGTGTGACTCGTCCAGTTATCAACCCAATAAATTCTGCAGAGCGGAAAAAAAAAAGAAAAGAAAAGTACTCTAAATCATTATTGGCTAGAAATGCAAATTAAAACAACTTTGAGATACCATTTCACATCCATCAGATTGGCTAAAATGATAGAAAGGAAAAATGACGAACTGATCTAACCATGTAGTAGAGCAACCTGGGATTATGCCCAAAGAGTTATAAAAATGTGTATACCTTTTAAACCAGTAATATCATTATTACATCTGTTTCCCAAGGTAATCAGGGAAAAAGGACAAGAACTTATATGTTCTAAAACATTTGTAGCAGTTCTTTCTGTGGTGACAAAGAACTGGAAATGGAGGGGATGACTATCAATTGGAGAAAGGCCTAACATGTTGTGGTATGTGATTGTGATGGAATACTGCTATCCTGAGAAGGTTGATTCTAGAAAAACATGGAAAGACTTATATGAAATAATGAAGAGTAAAATGAGATGGACCAAGAGAATGTTATGTACAGTAATAGCAATATTGTTCAAAGAATAACTGTGAATGACTAAGATATTTTGAGTATTATAAATATTCAAATCAACTACAAAATATCTATGAAGATATTAACTGCCTCCAGAGAAAGAATTTGTAAAAAGAAATATGCATAATATGGTTATATGAACATACATACATGTGTGTTAAAGAGTGGCCTTCTGTAGTGCAGTGCAGGGTAAGGAGAAAGGGAGTAAAGGAGACAGTTCAGAAATTAAAACATAACAAAATTTAATTATTTTTTTAAAGTATATATATGTATATGTATATATATATATATGTATGTATGTATATATGGTGAAAGAGAGGAAAGGGTTAAAGGCAACTTAGAGGTTTCTAGTCTGGGTTATTAGTAATAAGAATGGTAGAAATAAGTATAGAAATAAAGAATATTGGGGAAGGGCAGGCTTTGGAAGGATTCAGTTGGGTTATGTAACAAGTCAGTTGTTAACTTGGGACTGGAACTCTGAGGAGAGGTTGGTGTTGGAGAAAAAGAGAGAAAGAAAGAGGGAGAGGGAGAGAGAGAGAGAGAGAGAGAGAGAGAGAGAGAGAGAGAGAGAGAGAGAGGGAGAGAGAAATCTGAAGAGGAGCAGTAATTTAAGCAATTACAATGGTTCACATTACTACAGGCTCAAAAAGAATACAGAGAAGAGAGACCCAAAGATTAAAAGCTCGGAGCTACTCTCATTTCAAGGCAACAAGGGGAACAGGGAGCCTAAAAAAACATCCAGAGGAGGAAGAGTAAGAAAAACAGGGAAAGAACCATGAAAATGAAATTACTTTTTTCCCATTACAGTAGATGAAGTGATGGGCTCATGACCTGACCCAGTATAACATTTCAGATGACAATACTTTCATCCCACATTGCTTTCTTTCACCCCATGCCCCCTTTCCACATAGCTCTTTGCTAGGATGTCTTCTTGAGCTATTCAGCTATTGCTTTTGGTAGACCCAATATGATTTGAATACAAAGCTGAGTGAAGGATATCAGGAAGGTAAATATGATGAAAAAAGTGACTTTAAAGTCTACTAATTTTTATTATTTGGATTATACAAGATTTCTTCATTCTCATAAAACAATCAAAATTTGAGAAGTTAAACTCTATGTTACAGGACAATATTTGAACAATGGGATTATAAAGTAAGTTTGTGTGTGTGTGTGTGTGTAGAAATTTGCCAAATTGGGGGGTGGAGCCAAGATGGCAGAGTAGAAACAGCACTTCCATGGTGCTCCAGGTCACACCACTTCAAAATCATGTAAAACGGGGACTCTGAAAAACCTCTGGAGCTCCAGCACCCACAGAACGACACAGAGAAGCTAACCTCCCACTGCAGACAGCACGGCAGTCTGGCTCAGCGCAGCTGCTGGGAGCCAAGCCCAGGACCATGTGAGTCGGAGGCTTTAGCCCCAGGGTGGCTGGTCCAACAGCTGGCTCGAGGGACCACAGAGCACCAGCAGCTGTGGCTTTTCTAGAATTTCCAACACAAAGTGAGAGGTTAGTGCCCTATGGACATTGGGACCAGTATTTGGGGAATGTTTTGGCTTCTTCGCCTGGGGGTGAGAAGTGGCTGATGAGACACAGCACAGACGCCATTTTCCAGCTTCAGTTGCAGCTTCAGCTCCTGGCCTAAGAACTGTAGGGGGATCCGATGATCAGTCTAGAGGGGTAATCACTCATGCTTCAACCTCCCTGGATCTTAATTGCAGTCTGGGGGTGTATGTCCAGCTTTCCAGAGTGTATGGGGGGTTCAGGGAGGGCACCCAACTAATAGCTCCGGCAGTTGAGAAGACCCCAACGTTTGGGACTGAAGCTCCCCCGTCTGGTGGCAGAGGCTTTACTATGGCAACAAGCCCGAAAGTCAAGTAATTAAGTGGCAACATGCCTAGGCGATGGAAACAAAATAAACAGAAAAATTCAACAATAGACTCCTACTTTGGTGGCAAAGAGGATAAAAGCATGGAACAGGAGGAGGACTGTGAGGTCAGAAATCCTGCACCAAAAGCCCCAAATGAATATCCGAGCTGCTTACAGGCCATAGAGGACCTTAAGAAGCAGACAAGAGAAGTAGGGGAAAATTGGGAAGGGAAATGAGAAAGATGCAAGAAAAGTATGAGAGACAAGAGCCTGACTGAGGAAAATAACACCTTAAAAAAATAGACTAACTCAAATGGCAAAAGAGGCTCAAAAAGGCAATGAAGAGAAGAATGCCTTAAAAAGCCAAATTTGCCAGATGGAAAAAGAATCTCAAAAGCTCATTGAGGAAAATTATTCCTTCAGAATTAGACTGGAGATAATGGAAGCTAGTGACTTTTTGAGAAATCAAGATGCTGTTAAACAGATCCAAACAATTGAAAGAATAGAAAGCAATGTGAAAAATCTCATGGGAAAAACCACTGACCCGGAAAATAGATCCAGGAGAAATAATCTAAAAATTATTGGACTACCTGAAAGCCATGATCAAGGAAAGAATCTTGAAATCATCCTTCAAGAAATTCTCAAGGAAAATTGCCCTGATGTTTTATAACCAAAGGGCAAAATAGAGGTTGAAAGAATCCACTGATCACCTCCTGAAAAAGATCCCAAAAAGAAAGCTACTAGGAATGTTACAGCCAGGTTCCAGAATTCCCAGATCAAGGAGAAAATACTACAAGCAGCCAGGAAGAAACGATTTCAATATTGTGGAAACACAATCAGAATAGCGCAGGACCTGGCAGCTTCTACATTGAGGAATTGAAGGGCATGGAATAAGATATTCCAGAGGGCAAATGACCTGGGACTATAACCAAGAATTATGTACCCAGCAAAACTGAGTATCTTGTTTCAGGGGATAATATGGTCATTCAGTGGAATAGAGGACTTTCAAGCATTCTTGAGAAAAAAAAAACAGAGTTGAATAGATTTGACATTCAGACGCAAGAAGCAAGAGATGCTTGAGAAGGTAAACAGGGAAAAGAAATAAGGAACTTATCAAAATTGAACTACTTACACTCTGAGATGGAAAAAAATAACTAACTTATGAAACCTTTCTCAGTATGAAAATAGTTGAAGAAGGGTATATGGACATATGGATACATATGCGAATGTGTGTATGTATGTTTACAGGTATGCATAGATAGAGGGCAAAAGTCAAATTTAATGGGAAGGGATGATAATTAAGGGGTGAGATTGAGAGCTGAGAGAGGAACATAATGAGAGGAGATGGGGAGAGACAGAATGGAATAAACTATCTCATGTAGAAGAGGCAAGGGAAAATAGTTGCAGGGGAGGGGAAGAACAGGGAGGCAAAAAGGGAAAACCTTATTCCCATTGAATTCCGCTCAGGGAGAGAATGACATGACACTAAATGGGATATCTCACCCTACAGGAGAGTGGGGGGAGAGGGATGGGGGAGGGAAATGATGGAAGGGAGGGCAGGCAGGGGAGGAGGGAAGTTGGAAGCACTCACTTTTGAAAAGGGAGAGGATCAAAGTGAGGAATGGACCAGGTGGGAGTTGGGATAGGAGGGAGGGAAATATAATCAGCCTTTTACAATATATCTGTTATGGTAATGTTTTGCATAACTAAGCACGTACAACATA
Source organism: Gymnobelideus leadbeateri (assembly GCA_011680675.1). NCBI lineage: Eukaryota > Metazoa > Chordata > Mammalia > Diprotodontia > Petauridae > Gymnobelideus > Gymnobelideus leadbeateri. The sequence goes on from WOXC01001690.1 coordinate 4,518, forward strand.
TAATGAATTACTTATCTTCCCAGTAAGCTTGGGGTACAAGAGAGGAAGTGAATGAATCTGGAATTGAAAGTTTTAAAATCAAATGTTTTAAAAAGATATAAATACTATTATTAATACTATTTTACATATAATTGGGAGATAAGATGTGCAAGCATTGGTGCAGGGGATTCACCTTGCCCTACTGGAAAAGTCAAAGGGGGTGTGGGAGAAGAGATGGGAGAGAGCAGATTGGATGAGGGGATATGCTATGGGACTGCTATTCTGGGGCCATGGGTAGGGGAAAATGGGGAAAAATGTAACTCAAAATCTGACAGAAATGAATTATATAAACCAGAAATTAATGGAGCATTTGGAAAAAAAATACAAATTAGTCACTTCCAATTAAAGGAACTCATCAATTCCACAGTTAAATAAACAGATTTTGAAATATAGATATTTCTTTTGCACTTACTTCAAGGTCCAAAAAAAGGAAATAAAACAAAAATGGTGATGGAACTGTAGTTTGAACTCAAAAAATAAATCTCCTGCGAATATGTTTGGAAATAGAGATATTGCTTTGTGGTTTAACCTGTAACAGCACCGGAAATACACAAACCAGTTTGTTATTAAAAAAAAAAATGGCAATAGTTTTTGTTGATGGCATGCTTTCTAAAAAATCTGCTTATTGTTTTTTTTCATCAATAGTGTCTTTTTTTTTTTTTTTGGCATTTCCAGGCACTACTTTTCTTTTCTTTTCTTTTTATATTTTACATCATTGATTTCAGCAAGATTTTGAGTTAAAACTTTTCCCCCTGTCTTTCCCCTACACACCACCCCAAAACTGTGATCCTACTGAATATCCCCTCTCCCAATCTGCTCTCTCCCATATCTTCCCCCATCCCCCATTTGACTTTCCAGTAGGGCATGGTGGATCTCTAATTCAATATAGGTTGCACATGTGTAGCTATGCAAAACATTTCCATAGTGGATATTTTGTGAAAGACTGACTATATTTCCCTCCATCCCATCCTATCCTCCACTTGTTCTATTCTCTACTTTGATTCTGTCCCTTTTCAAAAGTGGGTGCTTCCAAATTCCCTCCCCAAAGGCTGACCTCCCTTCCATTATACCTCCTCTTTATCCCTTCCCCTCTACTCTCCTGTAGGGTGAGATACTCTATTTAGTGTAGATGTCATTCCCTCCCTAAGTCAAATTCAATGAGAATAAGGTTGACTCATTCCCTTTAGCCTTCCTGGTCTTAGCCTCCTTTGTAACAACTTTCCCATGCCTCTTTCATATGAGATCATTTACCCCATTCTGTCTCTCCCCATCTCCTTTCATTATGTTCCTCTCTCACCTCTTAAGTTCACCTTTTAAGTATCATTCCTTCCTATTCAATTGTCCCTATGACCTCTGTCTATGTATACCTGTATACATATATACACACACTCACATATATATTCATATTCCCACATAACCTCCTATATATACATATGTATGTATACATATATACATATTTATATTCCCTTCAACTATTCTCATTTTGAGAAATGTTTCATAAGTTACAATTATTGATTTTCCATGTAGGAATATAAATAATTCAACTTTGATAAATTCCTTATGATTTCTTTTCCCTGTTTGCTTTCTCATGCTTCTCTTGCTTCTTGTGTCTGAATGTCAAATTTTTTACTCAACTCTGGTATTTTCATCAAGAATGGTTGAAAGTCCTCTATTACACTGAATGAATATATTTTCCCCTGAAACATGATACTTAGTTTTGCTGGGTAGGAGAATCTTGATTTTAACTCCAGGTCTTTTGACCTCTAGAATAGCATATTTCAAGTCCTTTGATCCGTCAGGGTAGACACTGCCAGGTCCTGAATTATCCTGATTGCATTTCCACAGTATTCAAATTGTTTCTTCCTGGATGCTTGTAGTATTTTCTCCTTGATCTGGGAATTCTGGAACCTAGCTATAGCATTCCTAGGAGTAATCTCTTTGGGATCTTTTTCTGTAGGTGATCAGTGGATTCTTTCAACCATTTTGCCCTCTGGTTCTAAAACATCAGGGCAATTTTCCTTGAGAGTTTCTTGAAGGATGATTTCTACATTCTTTTTTGATCACGGTTTTCAGAGAGTTTTCAGAGAGTCTAATAATTTTTAGATGATCTCTCCTGGATCTATTTTCCAAGTCAGTGTTTTTTCAATGAGATGTTTCACATTGCCCTCTATTTTTTCATTTATTTGGATCTGTTTAATAGTATATTGATTTTTCATGAAGTCACTAGCTTCCATTTGCTCCAATCTAATTATGAAGTAATTATTCTTTTCAGTGAACTTTTGAGATTCTTTTTCCATCTGGCAAATTCAGCTTTTTAAGGCATTCTTTTCCTCACTGGATTTTTGAGCCTCTTTTGCCATGTGAGTCCGTCTATTTTTTAAGGTCTTATTTTCTCCAGCCAGGTTGTTGACTTTCATTTCATAATTTTCTTGCATTTTTCTCATTTCTCTTCTCAATTTTTCCTCCACTTCTCTCATTTGGTTTTCAAAATCCTTTATTTTTCCCCAAATGCTTTATTAACTTCTGGTTTACATCATTCATTTCTGCCAGATTTTGAGTTACAACGTTTTCCCCATTTTTTCCTACCCACCACCCAAGAATAGCAGTCCCATATGATATCCCTTCATCCAGTCTGCTCTCGACCATATCTTCTCCCATACTGCCTTCAACATTTTCAGTAAGGCAAGGTGAATCTCTGTGCTCCAATTCCTGTATATCTTATTTCCCAATTATATGCAAAATAATATGAATAATAGTATTTAAATATTTTTAAATATTTGATCTTAAAACTTTGAATTCCAGATTCATTTCCTTCCTCCCTTGTCACCCACTCTTACTGGGAGATAAGCAATTCAGTATATGTTGTCCATGTACAGTTATGCAAAACAATCCATAGCAGATATATTGTGAAAGACTTATTATATTTCCCTCCCTCCTATCCCACCTCTCACTAGGTCTATTTCCTACTTTGAGCCTGTCCCTTTTCAAAAGTGGGTGCTTCGAAGTTCTCTCCCCCCCAGCCTGCCCGCCCTTCCAATATCACCCGCTCTCACACGCTTCCCCCTTACTCTCCTTTAGGGTGACATATCCTATTTAGTATGTATGTCATTCTCTCCCTGAGGCAAATTCAATGAGAATAAGGTTTTGCCTTTTTGTCTCCTTGTTCTTCCCCTCCCTTGTATATTTATGTATACCGATAAACATATAGACACACATTCACATAGGTATTCATATGCCCATATACCCTTCTTCAACTCTTTTCATACTGAGAAAGGTTTCATCAGTTACAGTTATCATTTTACAATGTATTAATGTAAATAGTTCAGCTTTGATAAGGTCCTTATGATTTTTTCCTTGTTTACCTTCCCAAGCTTCCCTTGCTTCTTGTGGCTGAATGTGAAATTTTCTATTTGTCTTCAAAAAGTCTTTGAAAGTCCTCTATTCCACTGAATGACCATATTTTGCCCTGAAACATTATACTCAGTTTTGCTGTGTAGGTGATTCTTACTTTTAATTCCAGCTCCTTTGCCCTCTGGAATATCATATTCCATGCCCTTCAATCCATCAGTGTAGAAGCTGCAAGATCCTGGGTTATCCTGATTATGTTTCCATAATATTGAAATTTTTTCTTCCTGACTGCTTGTAATATTTTCTCCTTGGTCTGGTAATTCTTGAACTTGGCTATAATATTCCTACAAGTTTTCTTTTTGGCATCTTTTTTCAGGAGGTGATTGGTGGATTCTTTCAACCTCTATTTTGCCCTTTGGTTCTAAAACATCAGGGCATTTTCCCTTGAGAATGTTTTGAAGGATGATTTCTAGCTTCTTTCTTTGATCATAGCTTTCAGGTAGTCCAATAATTTTTAAATTATCTCTTTTGGATCTATTTTCCAGGTCAGTGGTTTTTCCCATGAGATATTTCACATTGCCTTCTATTCTTTCATTTGTTTGAATCTGCTTAACAGCATCTTGATTTCTCATAAACTCACTAGCTTCCATTTGCTCCAGTCTAATTCTGAAGGAATAATTCTCCTCACTGAGCTTTTGAGATTCTTTTTTCCATCTGGCAAATTCGGCTTTTTAAGGCATTCTTCTCCTCATTGCCTTTTTGAGCATCTTTTGCCATTTGAGTTAGTCTATTTTTTAAGGTGTTATTTTCCTCAGTCAGGCTCTTGACTCTCATTTCATTATTTTCTTGCATCTTTCTCATTTCCCTTCCCAATTTTCCCCTACTTCTCTTGTCTGCTTCTTAAGGTCCTCTATGACCTGTAAGCAGCTCGGATTTTCATTTGAGGCTTTTGGTGCAGGATTTCTGACCTCACAGTCCTCCTCCTGTTCCATGCTTTTATCCTCTTTGCCACCAAAGTAGGAGTCTATTGTTGAATTTTTCTGTTTATTTTGTTTCCTTTGCCTAGGCATGTTGCCAGTCAATTACTTGACTTTTGGGCTTGTTGCCACAGTAGGGCTCTGCCACCAGCCAAGTGCGCTTCTGTCCCAAACATTGGGCTTTTCTCAACTGTTGGAGGTATTAGTGGGCTGGCTTCTCTGAAGTCTTAACACATGCTGGCAAGCTGGTCACATACCCCAGGTCCTCCATGCAGGAGTTCTGACTTCACTGTCTTTCTCCATTCCATGATTTTATCCTTTTTAAAGTTGGACTGCTCTGTTTGCTTTGCTTCCTTTGCTTGCTCATGGTGCTACTTAATTACTTGTCTTTTGGGCCTTTTTCCACAGTAAAGCCCTGCTACCAGAAAAAGGTGCTTTACCCAAAATGCTGGGGTTTTCATAGCTGCTGGAGCTATTAGTTGGGTGCCCCCTCTGAAATCTCCCCACACTCTGGCAAATTGCTCGTGGACCCCAGCACCTCCACCCTAGGCAGTAATCCAGATCTACTCAGGTTAGAACAAGAGCAATTACCCCTCAGACCACTCTCTTGGTCCCCCTACAATCTACACACCAGAAACTCTGAAGCATTCACAAAGTAGGTGACTGTTTTACAGTGTTACCTCAGCTGCTTCTCACCCTGGGGATACAGCCTGGATTGCAGTCCCGAATTCCGAGGTCCCCAAGTCCAAACTACACTGACCTCTCACTTTATCATCTATTCTTTGATAATTCTGAAAACTGCAACAGATGCTGGTGATCTGAAGTCGCTCCAGTTGGAGGCTGGTCAGGCTGCCCTGAGGCTAAAACCTTTGCCTCAGGTGGGGCTGGGTTCAGCTCCCAGACTGGTGTCCTTGCCTCTTCCTTGCTGGCCTGTTCGGCTGTCCTCAGAGGAAGGTTAGCTTCTCTGTGTAATTTTGTGGATTCTGTATCTCCAAAGGTTGTCTAGACTTATTTTTTACATGAATTGGAGGAGATGGTGGCCAGAGCTTCACAGAAGTCCTTTTTCTACTCTGCCTTCTTCACTCTGCCCCTTCATCAATAGTGTCTTTAAATATATCAAGTTGGATTTACTTCAGTAATGTGCCATACTATTTTCCTACTTTCTATCCTTTTGATTTTGCTTTAACAAGTTAGTATGTGATGTGTACAGAGAGCTTACTCAGAGTCTTATGATGATAGGACATTCATTTCCTGCCAAAATATAATCAATTTAATGTTCTGTTTTATTTCGTACCCACTATATACTCTGACTCTTCTTTGTTGTTGTTGTTGAGTAACTTCAGTCATGTTTGATTCTGCATGCCTCTGTTTTGGGGTTCTCTTGGCAAAGGTATTGGAGTGGTTTGACATTTTCTTCTCCAACTTACTTTACAGATGAGGAAACTGAGGCAAACAATACTACGTGACTTGCTCAAGGTCAAACAGCTAGTGTCTGAGGCCAGATTTGAATTCAGGTCTTCCTGATTCTAGCTCTAGCACTCCACCCACTGTGCCACCTAGATACCCTGGCTACTTTTTAAAAGAAAATATTAATGTACTATAGTTGCCTATAAGTATTTTGCTTCCATTTTTGTATGAACCAAAATATTACTATTGAGTATCTATATGACAGCCCTTCAAATATTTAAAGACTGCTAAGTCTCTCCTAAGTCTTCTTATTTCAGATTAAATACCTCCATTTTTTATAAGTGATCCTCATTTGATGTGAACTTGAGTTACATCCTGATTACTCTTCACTGGATGCTTTCCAGGTTATTAATATAATTTCTTTAATAGGCTTCTCAGAACTAAACATAGAATCATAATTAGAATATTTTTCACCTGAATGAAGGAGGCAATTTCTCCACAAGGAGAAGTGTAGTTGAGCTCTAGCTCAAGTGACATATTACCAATTAAGGTTTGTTCAGGGAAAGCAATATAAAGAGTACATAGGGGAGAAATATCCTGAAAAATGTGCTAGGCAAGGCATGCCTCGAGATAGGGGGATAATTGATAGGAAGCACAAGTGTTACAACGCCAAGGGATCTAAAGGAAGATCTCCAGTGGCTCCGTTGTAGAAGGGTTTTTGTTTGTTTGTTTTAGGAAGACATGGAAAAAGTTTGTGAAGGATAAAATGACATGGTAAATTGCTTTAGTAAATTAGGTTTACCCAACTTACATGGTAAATTAAGCTATTAAGAGTAATCAACTGTCTTCCTCAATGTATCTCTCTCTAAACAATAATATTTTTCCTGGACTGTTCTCCAATGGTTAGCATACACCTATCCTTTCCCTGGATTTCTCTTTCTTAGTTATTCTGAACCCCCATCCACTGAAATAGAAACTATAAATATAAATTTGAGATACTTACTGCTCTGCCAATCCCATTCACCTGATCCCTTTTCTCCCTACAAATGTCCCACTCCAAATTTACTCACTTTTTCTACTGTGCTCACTGGAATGTCTGCTCCATCATTAACATATTTTTCATTTTAAACCTTTTCTATTATCACTCATACTATCTTGTGCTCTCACCTGATGAGTGTTTGTTTGTTTCATAGCTGTCCACACTTTTCAGTACTGGCTTTACTTTCACTCATATTCCCTAACTCACTCACTGATCATGGTGAGGAATGGTCTCCATTGAAAGTTCCAGCCTTTCCTTCTACTGCCATCATTAAGTAACCTCCTCCATTGATGTTCACATTATTTAAATTTATCATCTGATCCAGATCCTGGTTGCCATTTTTTTCTTTTTTCTTTTAAAGCAATTGGGGTTAAGTAACTTTCTCAAGGTTACACGGCTAGTCATTATTTATGCGTGGGTGCTCATTTTCTGAGGCTGGATCTGATCTCGGGTCATCCCAACTCCGAGGCCAGCGCTCTTACTCACTGCACCACCTAGCCGCCTCTTTAGGGCAATTGGGGTTAAGTAACTTGCCCAAGGTTACATGCTAGGTTTTTTTTTGTTGTTGTTGTTTTTTGTGTGGATTAAGTGTCAGAGGCTGGCTCGAACTCAGGTCCTTCTGACTCCAGGGCCGGCGCTCTATTCACTGTGCCACCTAGCCACCCTGGTTGCCATTATTTATCAACCCCATGGCATTATTCTTCTTTTCTTAATGAGTTCAAGGTCTGTCTCACAAACTTTCTCTTCACTTACTCCCATCTTAAGTGACTTCAACAGCCATATTGATGCTCTCAAATGCTCTAATTTCCCTGTCTTCATTTTAAACAATTGGCATGACCTATTCCTCTACCTTAACTCTGTTACACACAGAAATGATCATATCATTGATATTGCTATCATTCAAAGTCAACAGGCATTTACTGAGTCCTTAATATATTCCAGACTATCTTCCAGGTACTGTGCTAAATGCTGGGAATTCAAGAAAAGTAAAAAAAAAAATCACAAGCATTACACTTCCATATTCATTAATTCTGAAGCTGATTCTGGTCATAGCATGTTATCATGCCATCTTTTCCTTTGTAATAGTAATCTCTAATTTCTCCACCCCTCACAACACCAGCTATTCCAAACATTTTCATCCATCCTCAAGTCCCCTTCTATAATTTTCAGCTGAAAATCTAATCTCATCCTTCATGAAAATGTCATTTGATAAGTACTCCTTCTGCATCCCTTTTTATGTCACTATTATTGCTACAAATGCCCCCATGTTACAGTCTCTGATCTATCACTCTATCTCCATCTCTAGTCTTTTTTTCTTATGTGGGGAAAAAGATTTATTATTAATTAAGATTGTTTGAACCTAACTTTATGTAGCTAAAAATTGTCTAATCTAAAGCATTACTGTAAAAGCCAGGTTGACCTCAGAGATGCTTTAGGAAAACCAGAGACTAATGTAAGCAATGCTTAGATCCTACCCAAGTCAACCCAGGGCTTGGCTCCACCCCAAAAGCTTTTGTTTTAGGTCTGCCCAATAGCTTTTGGCTTTGCCCCAGTTTTATTGAATGTTTATACTTATACCTGTTGATATACATCTCAAGCAACCTTTTCTACTTGGTCAGCTGCCTTTCCACACACCCTTGTTTTAACTACATAATGCAAACTTTACAGAGACTCAAGAGGGGGAGCCACACCTTTTTCCAGCATTCTATCCTGAGCTAAATAACTTAATAAAATTCTTTTAAAAGCTTTTTCAGGTTTTCGAGTTGGTTCTTGACTGACACTCATCAAGAGATGAAGTTCTTGTCTTTGCTAAACCAAAGCCCTCTCCATGTATCTTTGACTTTATTCCTTTCCCATCTTCTATAGCAGTTTGCCCCATTTGTTATCTGAAATCTCTCCAATGTTCAGTCTTTTCATGTCTACCAGCTAATTTCCTGTTGCTTACAAACATGTTTATGTATTGTTCTTTTTACAACAAACAAACAAAAACCAAATCCTTACCCGATACTACTTACTCTATTAGCTATGCTCCCCTCCTGGGCTAAACTCCTTGAGAAAGTAATTTACCTTTATAGCCTCCACTTTCTCTCCTCCCCATTGATTCTAAACCCTTTGCAATCTACCTCCCAACTTCATCATTTAACTGAATCTTCTCCCTTTCTAAGTCACCAATTCATCTCTTAAGTGTGAAACTGAACAGAATTTTCTTAATATTCAAACTTTTTGATGTCTCTCCTAAATAACCTCATCTTTCAATTTTTGGGGGGGATCAGCTGCTCTCTTCTGGCTCCCCCACTCACCAGTCTCTTTTGTTGGGTCTTCATCCAGGCAATTACCACTTGACCACTAATTGTGGGTATCCCCCAAGGCTCTGTCCTGGTTTCTCTTCTCTTATTCCTTCATACTTTTTTGCTTAGTGAACTCATCAGCTCACATGGGTACAGTAATCATCTTTATGTATATATTTCCCTTAACTATATATCCAGTCCTAATTTATCTCCTGACCTCCAGTTTCAGATCAACAACTACTCTTTGGTCCTCTCAAAGTGAATTCCTGTAGGCAACTAATTCAATGTATCTAAAAAAAAACAAAAAACAAAAAACAACTCATTATCTTTCCCATTTCTGGGAAATTCCCAGGGAGTAGGCATTGTTTTTGGACTTGGTCCCAAACCACATAACTAGGATCAATGCATAATTGTTGCAAAAGGGAAAATTTAAACTTACTATAAGAAACTTCACTAGCCATATAGCTCTTCATAATTAGGGGGTCTACCTCAAAGTTAATGGGCCCGCTCTTACTATCAGGAAGGGAAAGGAAAGGAAAGGGGAAGTAGATACACATTTCTATACTGCCTACTATGTCTACTATAAGTATTATGCTAAATGTTTTTTTTACTTAAATAACTTCATTTAATCCTTACAACAACCTTGTAAAGTAGGAGCTATTAATTATTCCCATTTTACAGTTGAGGAAATTAAAGCAGAGATTAAGTGACTTGCCCAGGGTCATACAGTTAGTTAAGTGTTGAGGCCACATTTGAACTCAATATTTCCTGACTTTTCTCAGAGCACTCTTGATATCCATTATACCTCTACCTGTTTCTTAAAGCAGAAGCTGAAAAATCATTTGTCAAATGTATTTTAGAAGGAATTGCTATTCAGATACAGGTTGAATTGGATGTAGGAAAATCTAAAATTCAGTAATGTTATTTGATTTAAATATAATCAATTAATGAAAAATATTTTTAGTATATGAAAATGATTTAGGGCAGCAGAGTCAAGATGACAGAGTAGAAACAGGACTTCTATTAGGCTCCATCTTCTACCTCTGCCAATTCATGTAAAAATGACTCTAGACAAATTTTGGAGCTGCAAAACACACAAAATGACAGAGAAACTAATCTCCCACTGAAGACAGCCCAGCAGGCTGGCAGCAAGGGGCCAGGGAAGTACTTTGGGAGCTAAACCCAGTCACGTTCAAGTTGAAGGTTTTAGCCTCAGGGCAGCCTGACCAGCCACCAGCTGGAGGGACTTCAGATCACCAGTAGCTGTGGCAGTTTCCAGAATTATGAACCCATAGATAACAAAGAAAAAGCAATAAGTCAGCGTAGACTCTGCAGGAACAGGGAGTTGGGGAGTGTGTGATCCAACCTTTGCCCCCAGAATGAGAAGCAGCGAAGGCTCTGCCACCATCTTGCTTCAGAGCTCCTGGACGGCAAATTGTACAGGGACCAAGCAACCAGTCTGAGGGGTAATCGCTTTTGCTCTAACATGCTTGGATCTGTATTGGTGTCTATGGTGGAGGTCCTGCAGTGCATGACCAGTTTGCCAGAGAATGTTGAGGCTTCAGAAAGGGCACCCAACTAATAGCTCCAGGAGCTATGAAAACCCCAGTGTTTGGGATAAAGCTCCCCTCTTTGGTACCAGAGTTCTACTGTGGCAAAAGGCTCATAAGTCAATTAATTGACTGGCAACATGAGCAAAGCAAACAGAGCAATCTGACATTAGACTCCTTTTTGGGGACAAAAATGATCAAAGCATGGAACAGGAGGAAGACAGTGAAGTCAGAACTCCTGCACCAAAAGCTTCCAAGAAAAACATGAGCTGGTTACAGGCCATAGAGGAGCTTAAAAAGGATTTTGAAAACAAAATCAGAGAAATGGAGGAAAAATTGGGAAGAGAAATTAAAATAATGCAAAAAAAATTATGAAATAAGAGTCAACAACTTGACTGAAGAAAACAACACTTTAAAAAATAGACTAACTCAGATGGCAAAAGAGGCTCAAAAACACAATGAGGAGAAGAATGCCTTAAAAAGCCAAATTTGCCAGATGGAAAAAGAATCTCAAAAGCTCACTGAAGGGAACCATTTCTTCAGAATTAGAATGGAGAAAATGGAAGCTAGTGACTTTATGAGAAGTCAAGATATTATACAGATCTAAACTAATAAAAACCATAGAAGGCAATGTGAAATATCTCATTGGAAAAACCACTGACCTGGAAAATAGGTCCAGGAGACATAATATAAAAATTATTGGACTACTTGGAAGTCATGATCAAAAATAAAACCTAGAAATCATCTTTCAAGAAATTCTCAAGGAAAATTGTCCTGATATTTTAGAACCAAGGACAAAATAGAAGTTGAAAGAATCCACTGATCACCTCCTGAAAAAAAAAAACCCAAAAGAAAACTCCTAGGAATATTATACCCAGGTTGCAGAATTCCCAGATTAAGGAGAAAATATTACAAGCAGCCAGGGAGAAACAATGTGAATACTGTGGAAATGCAATCAGGATAACCCAGGATCTTGGAAACACAATCGCTATAACAGAGGATCTGGTAGCTTCTACACTGAGGGATCAAAAAAGCTTGTAATGTGATCTTCCAGAGGTCAAAGGAGCTGGGATTAAAACCAAGAATCATCTATCCAGCAAAACTGAGTATCATTTTCCAGGGGAAAATATGGTTATTCAGTGGAATAAAGGACTTTCAAGCATTCTTGATGAAAAAAAAAACAGAGTTGAATAGAAAATTTGACATTCAGATCCAAGAAGAAAGAGAAGCATGAGAAGGTAAAAAGTGAAATGAAATCATAAGGAGCTTATCAAAGTTGAACTATTTATATTCCTACATGGAAAAATGATAATTGTAATTTATGAAACTTTTCTCAGTATGAAAACAGTTGAAGGGAATAGAAATGTGTATGTATGTATATGTATCTATATAAGAGGGTATATGAGTGTATGAATACTTGTGTATGTGTGTGTGTGTGTGTGTGTGTATGTGTACAGGTATACATAGACAGAGGTCACAGGACCAATTTAATATGAAGGGATGATACTTTAAAGGTAAAATCAAGAGGTGAGAGAGGAATATAATGAGAACTGATGGGGAAAGAGAGAATTGGGTAAATTATCTCATAAAGAAGAGGCAAAGGAAAACTGTTACAATGGAAGGGAAGAACAGGAAGGCAAAAGGGAATGAGTCAACCTTATTTTCATTGAATTTGGTTTAGGGAGGAAATGACATACAGAATAAATAGGGCATCACACCCTACAGGAGAGTAGTGGGGAAGGGGATGAGAGGGGGGATAATGGAAGCAAGGACAGGCTGGAGAGTGGGGAGGGAAGGTGGAAGTACCCACTTTTGAAAAGGAACAGGAACAAAGTAGAGAATAGAACAAGTGGAGGATGGGATAGGATGGAGGGAAATATGCTCAGTCTTTCACAGTATATCCAGTATGGAAATGTTTTGCATAGCTACACATGTGCAACCTATATTGAATTGCTTATCTTTCCAGTAAGGGTAGGTGATAAGGGAGGGAGGGAAATAATCTGGAATTCAAAGTTTTAAAATCAAATGTGTATATATATACTATTATTACTATTACTCTATATGCAACTGGGAAATAAGATATACAGGCACTGTGTCATGGAGGTCCACCCTGCCCTAATGGAAAGTCAGTGGAGGTATGGGGGAAGATATGAGGGAAAGCAGATTGGGGGAGGGGATATTCAGTGGGATCACTATTTTGTGCTGGTGAGTAGGGGAATAATGGGGAGAAAATTTGTAATTCAAAATCTTGTGGAAATGAATGATGTAAATTAAAAAATAAAAAAGAGCAAAAAAAATCAAAAAAGCAAATGATTTAGCCCTATTCTAAATATATATGTATTTTATCTATTTCCCCATCTCTTTTAGATCTCTGTCTCTGTCTCTTCCACACTCTCTCCATTCTCTGAGATGGTATTTTCAGTGGGTTCTCTTCACTTTTCTTATCCTACTCACACATAAAACATTGATGAATTTGTTCACATGAAAGTTGGGTTGATACTTCAAATAAACCATTATATTAATTCACATACAGACCAAAAACAGTGAGACATACTAGTAACTATTAACTATCAAATCTTTGTTCTAATTTAGGCCCCCCTGTCATATAGAGGATGAGTTTGTTTGTTTGTTTTTTTAACAGTCCTGATAATATGGACCAGATGAGTATAGCAGTCTGTCTTGGACATAAGAATCTAGAATCAGATGAGATTAGATAGTTATCAGGACATCTGTGCAATGAATCACAACAAAGAACCATCAAAAAGTAAGAAACAGGAACAGCAGCATCCCACCACATAGCAAGAGTTGAAACCGGTATCTATATCTTGATCCCAACAGGTTTCTTTCATTGTGTCAGTGTTCAAACCCTGAATGATACACTACAATGGTAGCTCATTAGCCTCCACATTTGGACAAAAACCCAAAATGAAACTAAAGTCACTTCTACCAGTACAAACACCTTAAAAATTAGCAGAAAAATTAATCTTATTTTTAAAAAAATATTTTGCAAGTACAATGTCTAAAAACTGTATAGTTACTAGTACTTAAGAAAGCTCTTTCTTTACATAAGAAAATTGAAACTAAATTCTGAACTTATAGCAGTTTCAAAGAAGCAAAAATCCTTAGTGTTGGAAGTCTCAGTGGCAATCTAGTATAATCTATACAGTAATCAAAATCCCCCTCAACCTGGTATGTACCTGACAAAATCACCTAGACTTTGCTTTAGAGTTCTACAATGACATTAATGTGTGGGGATCCCATGCTAATTCTAGATACTGTTATTATTATTTTTGAAATGGGGTAGTAGTAAAGTAGAGGAGTCAGAAGGAATAGGAAATAAGAGATATGCACAAACATAAAAACAAAGACCAGGAGTAGAATTTATTAGGGGAAGCATATGTCTATGTATGTATGTTTATATGTGTACATAAGTATGTACTATATCTCTATAGAAATATATCTGCACTTAGTTGTAATATTCAGGGGGTGGGGAGAGAGGCAAAGAGGAAGGACAAAAAAAGACCAAAGTAAAAAGTGCACAGTGGAGAACAAAAGAAAATTTACAAAGAAGCAAAGAAAAGATGGACAGTTCTCAACACAACATGTAGTATTTACTATACAGGCTTTCTTGAAATGAAAATTTATTGTTACATATTTTGAATCTTCATGTTCTGATATGCACATGACATATTTTATCTCTTCTTTTGTATTTAAATTTATGATATGTTTCTTTTTTCTTTTTTCTATTCTGTATTTGTATTCTGGTGTTTGAGTCTAAAATAAAATTTAAAAAATAGTTTTTCTTATGTTAACGTTAAACTTGACTCTTTTTAACTTCTACTCACTGGCCTGTCCTATCTAATAAAACAAAATTATTTTAAGCCCTTTTCCACTTAAAAATTCATCATTTGCCCTCATTTTCCCCAGGTTTAGCAGCCTCTTTTCCTTCAACCATTCCTCAGATGGCATAATCTCAAAGTCTTTTGTCATTGTAGTTATTCTCCTCTGTACACTTTCCAGTTTGTAAATATATTTCCTAAAATGTGTCTCCTAAAGCTCAGCATAATACTCTTTTATTAGTTCATGCATAAGCTTGGCCCTTGCTTTTAAATCATATTATCTCGATAATGTCTCTATTTATAATTTCTGCTTTAGATAAGGAGCATCTAAGATAGCAGGTACTTATACCACATGATCACTGAATAAAAAAGGGGTGTTTCCAAAGAACACACAGGAGGCACTGGAGTTTTTGGACTCCAGCCTCTAACAGGTTCATTCATGATCTGTTCTGACAGTAGGGACAGTAAGACAGAAGGGTTAATAATCTTATTCTAGGGGTGGCTAGGTGGCGCAGTGAGTAAGAGCGCCGGCCTCGCAGTTGGGATGACCCGGGATCAAATCTGGCCTCAGAAAATGAGCACCCACACATAAATAATGACTAGCCATGTAACCTTGAGAAAATTACTTAACCCCAATTGCTTATAAAAAAAATTAAAAAAAATAATCTTATTCTAGTTTAGTCTTCTCAGAAAGGTTGCTGATAGGGAGGACCAATTCCTACAGCATTCCCCAATCACCCTTCTCACTGGGGTGGAAGAGAAGGGGGAGGCACTACCCCTATATCTCAATGCAGCCAATTGAAACAGGAACAGCCTGTGCACTCCCCTAAATTCATTCCCTCAAAGCTCAATGGGGGCTGGTTGAGGTAGGTACATGCATTCCTCTATGCATTGCCCAAAGCCCAAATGAGTTCACCACTCACAGGTCAGTGACCACTCGCTTTATAGGGCAATGAAGAAGGCATCTTACCAACATTAAGCTCACAGGTTAACTTTAGCAATATCTTCATACTGCACAAATGTAGTAAATATCACATTATGTCACCCCTTATCTCACTGCTCAGTCTCAGTAACACTGCCTATCACTATGATTCTAGGAATTACTATTAGGATCCTTGAGGCTATTCTGGGAGTTATTTTCTAATTCCTGGCATTGCCATGGCCAAGGATCTTGAGAAACCAAACTTTAAAAAGGATAACAAAGTACTCCTTAAATACAAGATGACAGCATTTCAAAGTACTAATATAAACCAGGTACCATTAGGAATTATGCTATTCATGCACACATGGTTATGTTAAGAGTCAGTTGTTTCAGTCATGTGTGACTGTTTGCTGCCCAATTTTGGGTTTTCTTGGCAAAGAAACTGGAATGTTTACTCTTTCCTTCACCAGCTCATTTTTGTAGATGAGGAACTGAGGCAAATAATGTTAAATGACTTTCCTAGTGTCATGCAGCTTAGTAAGTATCTGAGGGCAGAGTTGAACTAATGAAGATGTGTCCTTTTGACTCTAGACCTGGCGCACTATCCACTATACCACCTAGATACCCCTAAAGGCTTGTTAACAGATGATTTTTTGATGGATAGAAAGCATGGACATTTAAAAGTAGTAAAGAACAAATGCAGATAAGAATATCTGAAGTTACAAAGCAAACCAATGGCAAAATATTGAATTTATATAGTTATTATAAAAAGCGAGAACATGTAACTTGGACTATCATGTAATCTTTATCATTTGATGTGATTTCTCTTGCAGTGCTAATATTTTCATTTTTTTTTCTTCAGAGTGACTTAAGGAGGTTTACAATAATCCTGTTTGTAACTTCAATTTGAAATGGAGAGCCTTGAAAACTGCCAACTTGCTACCATCTCTTTTCCAAGGGGGCTCCATTTCCTTCAAAAGTTTTTCCCCCCAGGGTTAATTTCAATAAAGGACTCAATTCAAACTGGGAACAGTGATTCCTTTATAAGTAAATGTTTTTTTTTTTTTTTAAAGCGATTGGGGTTAAGTAACTTGCTCAAGGTTACACAGCTAGTCATTATTTATGTGTGGGTGCTCATTTTCTGAGGCCAGTTTCGATTTCGGGTCATCCCAACTCTGAGGCCAGCGCTCTTACTCACTGTGCCACCTGGCCACCCCTAAATATTTTTCTTCATTGCATTTCTGTCGAAATTTCTGCTTCATTTCAGCAAAAGGATTAAAACTCATTGAGTATCCTCACAAACTTTGAAAATTACATAGCTTCTTACAATATCATATGATTGTCTGACTGACAGCCTAAATAATTGAATGGAAGTTTTCTTGTTGCTGCCAGTAATTGAATAAGATAACTTGACAGAGCAATTAATCATAGTTCTTAAGAAGAATAGCTGGCTTTTTTTTTTCTTCAGATAGTATCTCTCACATTTTACATGTACATTCCTTCAAACCCACACTCCCAGGCATACATAAATATTCACTTTTTTTTAATGAAGATGTTAAATAGAAATACAAAACATATAATTTTTTTAATGTAAGTCAATATTGAGGAAACACAAATTAATTTTAAATTGAAGAAAACAAAGTCAATAGGCCTGACATTTGTGTGAGCAGGCAATTGGCTGTCACAATAAGCTGCATGTAGATCAATATAGGAGGACTTTAATTTATAAATAAAACCTAAATAATAATGAAATGGATAGTTTCAGAGGAAACTGGGAAGACTTCTTTTTTTTTACCTCTTTTTGGAGGGCAATTGGGGTTAAGTAACTTGCCCAAGGTCACATGGCTAGGTTTTTGTTTGTGTGTGCATTAAGTGTCTGAGGCTGGATCCGAACTCAGGTCCTTCTGACTCCAGGGCCGATACTCTACTCACTGCGCCACCTAGCCGCCCCCAGGAAGACTTCTATGAAATGATACAGAATGAAGTAAGCAGAACTAGAAAAATTCATGCAATGACAATATCATAGAGAAAATTAACTTTGAAAGACTAGAGAAATCTAATCTATGCAACAATAATTTAGAAGTGCAGAAGATTGAAGAGGAAACATGATATCTTTCTCCTGACAAAGAAGTTATAAACATAAAATGAAAAAAGAGGCATTTATGTTTAAGCATGGTCAATTTATCTAGTTGAATTATGCATGTTTATGAGGATAGTTTTATCATTTTTTTTGTTTTGTTTTGATTTGTTTCAATGGGAGACCATGGAAAGGGTGGATTATAAAGTGCATGTAAAATAAGGAAGCAAAAACATAATTACATATATATGCATATGTATACATACATAAAAACAAATATGTGTATATGTATACATACATAAACATATGTATATGTATGTATCTGTATCTATATATAAAAACAGTAAAGCATAGGGGTTACAGATAGATATAAAATACAGTTTCTCCATAGACAGTTTTAAAAAGTACCCATTTAGACTTTATGTGAAAGTTAGACCATTGATGCTTATCATTTGGGAGTCTCAGGTAGGTACCAGAACACATTAGAAGAAACACAATATTTGGAATCAGAAGGCCTAGAATCACTATTGGGACACGTACTTGGTGTGTGGTTATTGCCAAGGCCCTTCACTACTCTGGTTCCTTTCTCCCTTTCTCCTCATTTCTAAGGAGGAGTTAGCAATACACACTGCCTGTTAACAAAGTTGTTTTTTTTTTAAAAGGGGAGGGGAATGCTTAAAGTACTATAAATGTGAAATAATGATGATAATTATGATTATGTGAGGAAATAGAAAGTAAACAAAAATCCAGAAGGGTCCCGAAGCAGTGTGGAACCAAGAAATACCCAGCATCAAAACTCAAAAACTCAACTTCAAAGCTGTGATAAATGAAAGTTCTGAGATATATAATTTCTGGTTAATTAATTATCAATTTTATTAATTATACCTGGAAAATGATTAATAAAATGAGGTCAATGGTTTTCATAAACCAAAGGTGCCTTATTGAGGCTGCTTGAATGTTTAAATACTTTTAGAAAAGTATTTAAAAGTATACGTAAAGTATACCTAAAAGTGGAAATAAACTCTGACTGATTAACAATCTGTGAGGGAGTGGATGAGGTAGACTGAAAGCTTTCAACTCCTTCTCCAGAGGACAAGACTCTTCTGCCTTCAGCTATCTGAACAAAGGCATTCTTCTCTATCCCATCAATGAACAATGAATAATTGTGGGGTAAGAATTCCACCTGGATAAGATTCTCTTAGTAAGGTCTTCAAGTAGGTCGGGTCTCACCCAAGACTATGAGGCAAGTACCCAATAGATTTTGTGCAGTCTCAGCTATCAGCAATGTCTTTCACAAGGACTGGGCTTTTAAAGAGGTAATAGAAAGGGAAATTTTAATCCTAATTTAATAATTGATTATTAATATAAGAGAAGTAATCATTTCTCTTGAAGCAATGTACATCAGATAACAATATGCATGATTACAGACCCAAAACTATAATCAATCACAATTTATTACCATTGACTTGGACTACATCAGCATTATCTGCTCTGCAAAGTAGGTATCTAAATGGCACCAGTAGAATTGGATTTGATAAGAGCCTGCTTTGTGCTAAGCACTCTAGTAGACACTGGGGATAGAAACACAAAGAATGAAATAATCCCTACTCACTATGAATTTAAGGACTTTATCTTCTAATGGAGAAACTTACATTATAATCTTTCCTAGTTGAATGTAAATTTCTGGAGGCAGGGTGTATTTCATTTTTTGTAAATCTAGAAAATTAATGCAGTTGCTATATGAGGCAACATAATACAATTTTTTTCTCAAGAGAATCTGGCTAATGATGTCTGTTCAACATTTGGTGGCACAAAGGTCATGGTTATTGCATGATTTTAATTCAAGGAGCTAGCCTCAGACAAACTTCATCCTAGGATACTAAAAGAACCAGT
The DNA here is from genome assembly GCA_011680675.1 of Gymnobelideus leadbeateri. Taxonomy (NCBI): domain Eukaryota; kingdom Metazoa; phylum Chordata; class Mammalia; order Diprotodontia; family Petauridae; genus Gymnobelideus; species Gymnobelideus leadbeateri. The sequence goes on from WOXC01001690.1 coordinate 23,897, forward strand.
GAATAAAATGTTAACCACTATTGTTGACTTTAAAAAGAATTATGGCAAATGAGAGAGGTAGAGAACATGAAATATAGAAAGACTTTAATTTTCAAAAAGAGGGTATAAGGATTCTTTAATCCAGTGACCTTAATTTCAATCACAGGCTAAATATTAAAAAATAATTTTTAAACAGATGATTTGTTTTTATTTAAAAAGGGGAGGGGAAGGTGGGCTGGGGAGGGGGTTAGTGAATAGAGCCAGGCCTTGGAGTTAGGAGGACCTGAGTTCAAATTTGACCTCAGACACTTAACACTTAATAGTCCTGTGACCCTGGGCAAGTCACTTAACCCCAATTTCCCTGCCTTCCCCCCTCAAAAAAAAAAAAAAAAAGGAAACAAATGAAAAAAAAATTAATTAAAAAAAAAGTTAAAAGAGGAGGGGTAATTATTTCTAGGAAATGACTAAGCACATTTTCTTTATTCATCAAAATCCTAGAATATTAGAGAAATGAAATTACAGGGTCTACATATACTTTACCAAGACATATGATTTTTTATCATGAGAAAAAAGACACACACAGTTGAGAAAGAAGATTTCAGATGAACACGGTAGCTAAAGCAAAGATGGAAGATTTTTCAAGTAATAGTGTTGAGCTTTAGGGTTTAGGGGAGCTTAAGACGCCAGAATAGCAGTGCTCCAGAACACCAACATAAATAAATTTGACTCAAGTCTTCACTCAGCCAAAGTAAAGCCACGTTTATTAAAGATTCGCCAATAATGGGTAGACTCTTAAGGAGTAAGTATTGGTGATGCTTGTCAACACAAATGGGACAGAATAATCTAACACAGAGTGAGTCTGTGCTAGAATAATCTCAGCACCTTTATGGAGGCAAGATGGATTTTATATACAAAAAGATTGTGGGAGGATTTAGGGGTGGTTTGCAGTAGGAGTTTGGGGAGGGTCTTGAGGAGGAGTGTGAGGAAGATATTTGATGCAATTGAGGTTAAACTCTAGTAATGGGATTAAAGGTAGGAAATAGCTGAAGGCTACCTGGAGATGACAGACAATGGAGGGCTAGGCTAGTTTAAGAGTAACAGAGATTTGGACCTAGTTATATTGAAAGACTTATGGTCTCAGAAAAATGCCTCATTAAGTGGGAAGATTCAGAGTTCAAGGTGTTTCCCAGAGCCTGTAACCCCAATCAATAGATCAGTAGGGCTAGTCCATAGAGTTCACAGTGTAATGTACAAGAAGACTGGATAGAGGAGGGGGCCATGTTGTGAAAAACTTTAAAGAGGACCTTATATTCCACCCAATAGTCAATAGGGTGGCAATAAAGTTTATTGGATAGGAGAATTACATAGTAAAACCCATGCTTTCAAAAAATTACCTGACTATGTAGGGCACAAAAGAGAGAGAGAGAAGATCCCTAAGATTAAAATTGGAAGTGGACTTTATTGCCACAAGACTGTCAGGGTTACATACCCAAATCAGACATCGAGCCGTCACACATAGTGTGAGGATTTTTAAAGAGATTCAATATTCAGGTTACATAAACCAAAACTACAATGAGTGATTGGTCAGTGTACATTTGAATTCCCCTGCCCACGAAGTTTACCCTAGGCTGAGGGACAGAACCCCAGAACCCAGAATGGGTAGAGATGGGGAACACTGGGTAGCGGTGGGGCGGGGGGCGGGGGGGGGGGAGGAAAAGAATGGAACAGGGATTTTACCCTAGGCTGAAACTCCCACCCATAGATCAATTAGGGGAGGGGAAGGGTGGAGTTGTGCTCAACAAATATAGAGTATGTAGAGTAGAGATTGGAGAGGAGATTTGGAGTTAGAAACCCAATTAGAAAGATCAAGTGAGAAGGTTGGCTGCTATGTGAGTTTAGAGAGAAGAGGACCATGGTGACAGAGCATTTCTTTTTATAATTTATTTTTAGTTTTCAACATTTGCTTCCATAAGATTTTGATTTTTAAATTTTCTCTCCCTCCCTCTCCTCTCCCCTCCTTAAGAAGGAATGCAATATGATATAGGCCTGACTTATATGAACTTATATGATTAGTGAAATGATCAGAACCAAGAGAACATTGTACACAGCAATAGCCACATTGTATGATGACTGACTTTGATAGATTCAGTTCATATAAGTCTTTCTAGGATTTTTTGAAGGCCTTCTGCTCATCATTTCTTATAACACAGTAGTATTCCATTATATTTACATACCACAACTTGTTCTATCATTCCCCTATTGCCATCCCCTAAATTTCTAATTCTTTGCTATCACAAAAAGAGCTGCTATAAATATTTTTGTACGTGTGGGTTCTTTTCCTGTGTTTATGATCTCTTTGGGATACAGACCTAGAAGAGGTATTGTTGGGTCAAAGGGAATGCAGTTTTATAGCCTTTTGGGCATAGTTCCAAATTACTCTCTGGAAGGGTTGGATCAGTTCACAACTCCCCCAGCAATGCATTGGTGCTCCAATTTTCCTACATTTTCAACATTTATCATTTTCTCATTTGTGGCAGCACAATCTACTACCCAAATATCTCTGTGTTTGTGTGTGTGTGAGGGGTGGTAATAGCAGAGGGGAAGATAGACATTTCTCTTTGATATGAATAACTTCATTTTATAATATCTCCTTTTAGTGTAAATAGGCAGTTACATTTAACTTCAACAAGTGTAATAGCCCAAATCTAAGATAAAATTTAAATAGAATAAATTAAAAATCCTATGTTTGAGCTCAAAATACCAATTGCAAAAATATAGGAGATTAGGGATAAGACTAGATACAATTAGTGTGAAAAAGAATTGGATGCTTTAATTGACTGCATGCTCAAAAAGAATCAACAATTTAATATGGCAGTTAATGAGAACTTTGGCTATATTAACTAAAGTACAGAATACAGAACAATGGCAATGATAGTCTTATTTAACATGGCTATAGTCAGATGGCATCTGAAGCTTTGTGCTTAATTCTGGATACCACATTTTAGGGAAAAAATAAAAACCAAGAAAAAACAACTTTCTTAACTTACAGAGCATCTACAAAAGAAAGATCTTTTCTAGAAAAAATGATTCTGAGTTACTAGAATTCATACTATAGAAATACAGCTATTAAGAAAATTGCTGTTAGGTATCCTCATCATGAACCTCAGTTAATTCTGCCCACCCCAAGTTTCATTAATACTTGCAACAAGAAAACATTTGTTTGTTTGTTTTAAATAGGTAATCTACACCAGAAATTCATCTTCAGGTAACATTTTCACTTGATTTTTCTCACAAGCTATGAATCATATGAGAAAAGTGAGTCAGACAGATAAACATGCTCAAAGCAACACTGGCAACAAATCCCCATAATCTACAACAAAAGTAATTAAATACTGAGAATGATAAAGTCAGTGACACACTGGTGACCTCTGTAGCAACTTCAAAAAAAGAAGCAGTGATTTTAGATTTAGGATGATCTGAGACCACTAGCAGTTTTCCATACATAGTGCATTGACCTCAAAAAGAAGAAAAATTGTATATACACTTCTTTTTATTAAATTTTACACAAATGTTAAAGCTTAAATACATAATAAGAAAAGAAAAAGAAACACATTATAAACCTAAATATTAAACTTAAATATAAAAGAAGAAAAGAAGAAAGGTCACACAGCAGAATGTAGGGGAAGATTCAGAATATATAGCAATAACTTTCCACTTCAAGAAAGTCTATATATTAAATACTGTGCATTATGTTGAAAGCTGTCTATCTTTGTTTGCTTGTAGGTTTCCTTTCATTCTCTGCTATATACTTTTTACTTTGTTCTTTTTTTCTCTCCCTCCCACCCCCTCAGGATACATTGAAGAATGGATATATTTATATATAGATATTGATAAATACATATACCTATACATATATGTATATATGTACACACATATATACATACATAAACATATACCTTTTCTAAGAGATTCTATGCCTACTCTTTGTTTTTGTTTGTGCATTTCTTTTTTTTCCTATCTAAACCCTTCTACTTTACTTCTACCTGCTACCTTGCCCTCCTATTACTTAACCTACTTACCCCTACAATAATCCCTCCTTTATTCTCCCCTTTCCCATAAATCAAAACTCCCTTTTGTATACCGATTTGACCCATTACCTTACCCTCCCCACTAAAGATCTCTCCTTTATCCTCCCCCCCTCCCTATCCCCTTGAGTTTTATTTTATTTATTATTTATTTTATTTTATTTTATTTCTTTCTAAATTTAGACTTTGATACTCTTCTATATTTATATGTATTTTTCCCTCTTGAACTCATTCCCAATGAGAGTAGTTTTCCAGAACTAACAGCCCTTTCTCCCCCATCCAATTCCTCTGGCCCTTCCTCTGGCACCTCATTTGTATAATTCTTTTATCTGTTCTTGAATGGTTTTACTTTTTGAAGCCATATCATACTCACGTATACCCCAATCTTTCATATAAAATAGGCTTTATATTTTACCTACATAAAAGGTAAATAATCTATCCTTATTGAGTCCCTTGTAATTGGTCATTGGTATACATCTTATATTTTTCTTGGCTCTTAATATGTCAAATCTTCTATTAAGTTCTGAGTTTGTTTGATTTTTTAACGATGTCCTGAAAGTCTGACAATTCACTAAATATCCTTTTTTTAAAATTTGGAATTATGCTTAACTCTGCTAGGTATGGTATTTTTGGCCAAAAGACCAGTTCTTCAATATATGGTGTTCCAAGGCCTGTGATTTTTTATTGTTGCCAATGCCAGGTCTTATGTGATCCTAATTGTGCTACTGCCACATGTAATTTTTTCCCCCTTTTTACTCGTAATATTTTGTCCTTGAGCTGGGAGTTTCAGAATTTGACTATAATGTTTCTGTGAGTTTTTCTCATAGGATATCTTTCAAGAGCTGATTAGTGAATTTTTTTTCTATTTCTACTTTTTCCTCTTGTTGTAATACTTCAGGATAATTTTCTTCAATTATTTCTTGTATTATTATATCAAGATTCTTTTTCTTTATCATAGCTTTCAGATAGTCTGGTTATTCTTACATTTTCTATTCTTGATCTGTTCTCCAGATCAATTGTTTTCTTATGAAATGGTTCACATTCTCTTTAATTTTTTCATTCTTTATATATTTTAATTTCTTGATCTCTTATAACTTCACTGGCTTCTCCTTGCCCAATTCTGATTTTCAAGGAGTAATTTTCTTCAAGATTCTGGATCTCCTTTTCTAATTGGTTGACTTTCTTTTCATAATCTTGTTTTTCTTGGATTATTCTTATTTTTCTTCTTAGTTTTTCCTCAAATTCTTTAATTTCACTTTTAATGTCTTTTTAAAAGTTCTTCAGTGAATTCTTTTGACATTACACTTTAGGATAGAAGAGGGTTTCTTTGCTTCAGTATCCTTCTCTGAAGACCAGTCCCATTTTTCTCTATTCCCATAATAGCTTTCTCTGGTTGGCTTCTTTCTCCTTCACCTCTGCATTTTTTTTTATATTTATAATGGCTTAATTTTAATAATTATCTCTAGTCCTGTGGTATGGAGGATGGTTTCTCTAGCCATAGATCCTCTTTACTTCTCCCCTCTGACCTTAAACTCAAATCAAGACCCCCAGCTTCTTGTAAGTGCCCATAGGCAATGGCATCCCTGCCCCACTGCTTCTGCACTCACAGGGTGTGTGCTGATTGCTTAGCACAACTGGGTCTGGCATTTCTTGTCAGTAGAAGTCCTCAATCTTCTTGGGCTCAGATGCCCAACTCCACTCTCTCTCCTGGGGTAAAAGTTTCTATGGCTGGGGCTGAGGCAGTATCCTAACCCAGCTAACCCTAGGGTTTGTGACATTATTTAAGCAGTCCCTAGCCTGGATGTGTTTACTCTTCACTGGGAGTAAACCTCATCTTGGGATCTTGTCTGATTGTCCCAGGAGGATGCCTGTTCTTCCCCCAAACTCTTATTTCCCACCCCTGGTTTGCCTTGAGGTGCTATTTTATATCTTTTGTGGAGGACAATCTTGAGAGCTTGAAGTTTTCTGACCTACTCTTCCATCTTCCCAGAATTCTTTTAAGTTGTATATATTTTTATGCAGAGTGAAGATAAGGCATCATTTACAATGTGAAAACATTTAGGAAAGGAGTTATGACAAAAAGAAAATAACAAAGATGATTTCATGTCACTGGAATATTCCTATTAATTCCTAGGCATTTTTTCAACTCTATGTGAATCTACTGACATCTCTTTAAATGAAAAAATGTATGTTACTATTCATGAAATTAAACTAAATGAAATTCTAGTGATTCTTAGGAATCTTGATTAAAGATTCTATGTGCTACAATCATATAGTTAGTGAACTTATAAAGTGTAATCATGTTGGATATTGACATAGACTTTGTGCATATAAAGTTTTAAAAATAACCACATTAATATTATGTAGCATGTCTGGAAGTAGAGAAACATCACTTTAAGATGTTTGAAGTGTGTGTCTTTACATATGTTATCTCAGTGCATTAAAATCAAATTTGAGGGAAATGATCATTAAAAAACCACTACTATGGGGAGATTCAGAGTTCTCTTCTTTTATTGTCCTGGTTTTAAATGTATAATTTCGTAAAGGACATTGCTGACAATGAGATTGGACTGCCTTTCTTGTTCAAGATGCCACCCTGATGGAAGCTATTGTAGGAGCTATCTGCTCAGGCTTGGATGGCATATATTCTTTGAACAGATAACCCAAAGTCGTTATCTGTCTGGACTGGAATAGAGATAGTTTCTCTGTCCAGGGGTGACATTCTCCACCCTTCATTTCAGTATAATTTACCTTCTATTGTGTTTTCTAATCAGATTTGATTACCACCTGTCAGGAATAGCTAGTTTTTGAAGGGTATTTGAACTCAGTCCACCTGCCATGACTATTTTTGGTCTAAGAGCGACACCAAATAACCATCCTTTTATTAATAAAGTGTTGGCTTTATTAATAAAACCATTAAATTACCCAGAAAATGTCTCTTGGAATTATTTTAATCATCACAATTATAACAATATTCAAAGAGGAAGGTAAATGAAAGAATGACTTGTAAATGATCTGGTAGCTTTGCATATTTAGTCTTTCTATCTATCTTTCAATTCAATTTAATAAGCACCTATTAAATACCTACTATGTGCCAGGCATGTAAAATAAAGATAATCCTTGCCCTCAAGTGGCTCACAACCTAATTGGGAGAGACAACACACAAAAGGAAGTTAAAAGTGGCAGAATATGTGGGCTGGGGCAACCCAACAAGCAAGAGGCATTCCATTGTGTCAAAACCAAGCTGAGCCAATGATGGAAAATGAAGAATTACTGGTAAGTAGAGTCCTTTATAAAGAAGGGAGGAGTCTGTAATCCTTCCTTCAAGCCCAGAGAAGAGAGCCAACTGAAGAAGCTGAGGTATTAAATATCAAAAACTGAGTGAATATGCATGGTGATAAGATCTCAGGTGATCAGCTTGGAGTAGTGGGGGTGGGGGGAGAAAATGCATGATGTTCTATGGAGTTGAAACCAGAGACCAAGCAAAAGTGCTGATAGAAAATAAGTCTGTCTGTCTGCCTCTGTCCTGATTCTAAGATATCTTTATTCAAACTTATGATTTGATCTAATGTTTTCTTTTTTTTTTTTTTTTTGCTTTTTGGAGGGCAATTGGGGTTAAGCAACTTGCCCAAGGTCACACGGCTAGTTTTTTTTTTTTTATTTGTGTGTGTGTTAAGTTAATGTTTTCTTTATATATAGTGTTCTCTTTTGTCATTTAATGATATCTCATAGAACATACTTCAATGTTATATCAAATTTTAATGCATGATTTTCTTTAATTCAGGGAAAGACAGTTTTGGGTAGGAGCAGGATGCAGATGGTATATAAATTTTGAAAATAGCAATGGGGACACATTTTAAAAATTTGTCAGGGAAAGAAAAGATAGAATTAGGACAATAGTAGAAAGGTCAATGGAAAGCTTATTCCTACCACTGCCACTGCTATGTCCTATTCCTCCCTACAAATAGGACATTTACTAATCGTTAAATACACAGTATATTGGAAGAACTTGGTGGTGATGAAGAATTAACAAACTAGAACAAGGTCTTAAAGGACAAGATTTTAGAAGAAACTGGTTTTGAGAAAATATGTTGTGTAATTAACCTTGATAAAAAGATGACTCTGCCTTTGAAGACAGAAGCAAGCATAGATTATAGTTGTTTTAGTGAGACCACACAGGAATCTTCCTAATTCATTATCAATTAGCTGACCATAGTTGGCTAATTAGTTTTTAGAAAAAAATATTCACTGAGCTAGAACACTAATTGAAAACATTTTCCCCAAACCTGAGGCAGACCTTTACACAAAAAGGGTACCTAGGGAAACTGGGATTGAACTTCAAGTGCTCATATAGCCAAAGAGTAAACTCATTCTTTTTCCACTATATGAAGTTCCCCTTCAGAGGCATGATTCTGTATTGGTCTTTATAAAGTCAAAGCTACAACTTTCTCTAGCCTGATGCAATAATACTCTATGAAGTTTACTTCAAAATTCTAGCTTGTTGTCTCTCAGCTCTCAGGTGAATACGATACTTATTACGCATGTAGTTTCTCTACTGAGATGGTCAATAGTGGGAGAAGTGTCCTCAATTGATAAATGATCATAGGATGTGAATGGGCAGTGTTCAGAGGAAGAAATTAAAGCTATCTATACTCAATTGAAAGAGTGCTCTAAATCACTATTGATTAGAGATATGCAAATCAAAACAATTCATACCACATCATACCTATCTGATTGGCTAACATGACAAAACAGGAGAATGATAAATTTGAGAAGATATGTGAAGTGATCCAAGCATTCTGAAGAGCTATTTGGAACTATGCCCAAAAGGCTATAAAAATTATGTGCATATCTTTTGACCCTGCAATACCATTTCTAGGGCTATATTCCAAAGAAATCAGAAAAATAGGAAAAGGACCCACATGTACAAAAATATTTATAGAAACTCTTTTTGTGTTAGCCAAGAAATGGAAATTTAGGGGATGCCCATCAATTGAAGAATGGTTGAAAAAGCTGTGGTATATGAATATATTGGAATACTATTGTGCTATAAGAAATAATGAACAAGCTTACTTCAGAAAAACCTGGAAAGACTTGTATGAACTGATGGTGAGTGAAATGAGCAGAACCAGGAGAACATTGTACATAGTAACAGTCACAGTATGCAATGACTGACTTTGATAGACATAGCTCTTCTCAGCATTGTAGGGACATAAAACAATTCCAAAAGATTTATAATGGAAAATGCCATTCACATCCCATAAAAGAAATATAGAGCCTAATGCAGATCAAAGCAGACTGTTTTCTTTTTTTGTTTTATTTTATGTTTTTTTTTTCTTTTTCATGGTTACTTCTATTCCTTCTAATTCTTCTATACCACATGACTAATGTGAAAATATGTTTAATAAGAATGCATATGTAGAGCCTATATTGGATTGGATGCCATCTTGGGGAGGAGCAGGGAGGAGGAGAAAATTTAAAACTTAAAGAACAGCATGTTGAAAACTAAAAATAAATGAATTAACTAAAACTTAGTCAGAGAAGTGGGGAGTACCTTTTAATCTCGTGGAGCTCATTTTGATCAGAGACCAGAGTGTGTTTCCTCAAGATGCTTCTAAAACTCAAGTACTTTCCTCCTCAAATCTCTTTATTGTGATGGACACAGTATTAACTACTTATTATGTGTCACTATTTACTATGTTAAATGTTAGCAATACAAATGCAATTGAGCAAGATAGTCCTTGTCATCTAGGAGCATAGATTCTAGTTTGGGAAAAGGACTCATAAAGGGGAGCTGAAAAGGGAATTGGTAAGTGTATGGTGACATGGAATGGAGTAGGCTGAGGAGTATGAAGGCTGGGCTCACAAAACATGAAACAAAACGTCACTTCTCAGAGTCAAGTGATGGGGGGAGGGGGCAGAGTCCAAGTTCCTGCTTGGGAGGAGGTGCATGGCCCAGAAGGCTATGAAATTCTTTTTTTTTTTTCTATTATTTTTGGAGGGGAAAAGCAAGGGAATTGGGGTTAATAGACTTGCCGAAGGTCACACAGCTAGTAAGTGTCAAGTGTCTAAGGTCAGATTTGAACTCAGGTCCTTTTGACTCTAGGGTCAGTGCTCTATTCACTGTGCTACCTAGCTGCTCCTTCTTTCAACCAATCATAATATATTTCCTGTGTTGTGTTTAGATGATAGTCCAATAGATCAAAAGTACTTTATTCCTCTCAAATTGATTAAGATCTTTTACACAACTAGTTTATACCTCTGATTGACTGATCCAATAGAACTATTTAGAACTTGTTCATATGTAGCTTACACTTTATTGATTGATTCTGCAACTAAACCATTGAAAAATTCTCACTTGATAAAGCTAATTGTATCAAAGTATAGAATATCATGTTAAATTAGGATTGAGAGATATGGGACACTCATTTTGCACCCTTTTTTGTAGGTTAACAATTGCTGTTTCCAGCAAATGAACTGGAGTGGGATTGATAAAATCTATAACTCTCCATCGTGAATAGGTTTCTAGTAACTTGGAGAGTTATAAGAATTGTCCTAACCATGTGGAATTCTCTCCATAGAGATTAAGGTTCTGAAGTTTATAGGCAGTCAAAAAAATCAATCTGACTTCATGTTTGTTTAGTAACACTAATCTACTCATTCAGGTGGAGCTGAGACCCTCATCTGTACCTTTCCATTGAGGAGCCCCTATGCTTCGGGCTTGGTTTGGTATCAGCACTGGGTCTCATGGTACTGGACCATTCCTCCTTTTCCTTTTCCTTTAAGAAGGCCTTCTATTCTGTACCCACACATACAGGACAGGTTCAATTCTAGACTATTTTAAAAATAAATAGAAACTCAAGCCATCTTCATTTGAGGGAAGCCTGGATCTCATAGAACTCCCAGAAAACATGGAACTTTCCTCACAGATATTAGGGACCTGGAACTGGCTACAAGTCATGCCCTCCCACCCAGAGACTAAATTGTTTTATGTGAAAATTTGTCCATGATTATCTTTAGCAAAAACGGCTACCCAATTGGAGGTTTGGACAAAATATATTTTTGCCATCCCTTTTATATACAAGTCAAATACACTCTCCCCAGGAATCTGTTTCACATATAAGGACTGGAGGCTCAGACATAAATTTCTTCTGGGTTTCCATAAAAGAGGGCACCCCAAATTTTCCCAAAGAATGCCTACCAATGCACAGGGCAATTCTTAAGGAATTTCAACTCACTTCTCTTTAGGACAAGCAAATTATTTTACAAGGAAAACAAAATCAGAAAATCCCCAATGATATATGAAGTTGCCCAAAGGGTAATAAACACCTAGGGCTGATTACTTAGGATTTCTAAGCCATTGGGCAAACCTTATCCTATGAATCTGAAATCCATAAGGACTTCCAAGAGGTTGTCTTAATTGTCAAAAATAATACAAGCAGTCTAGAATTGTTTAAAATCAAAGAATCAAACAGATAAATAGGTAGATAAATAAGGAAAAAAAGGGAAAGGAAGAAAGAAAGAAGGGAGGGAGGGAGGAAGGAAGGAAAAAAGAAAGGAAGGAATAGAAATTTCATAGAGTGCTATAGACAATAGGAAAGGACTAGTATTTTAGGAATTCAAAATCCATAGTGTTCTAGTTAACCTCAGTACTTGTAAAGGATCAAATAATGTATGAAATATTAATACTTAAGCATTCTAGCAACCAAATCTCATCTTAAAGGAATTAATTTGACGTTAAAGGAACTACAGAACCAAATAGTCCAATTGCAATCTAAAACAGATAGAAAAAAATGTTATGGGGTGGAGCCAAGATGGAGATTGAATCACTGACAGCTGTGGTGGTTTCCAGACTTCTCAACCCATAAATGCCAAAAAGAAAATAAAAGGTCATTAGGGAACTTTGTCAGAATCCTGTGACTGAAGAGCAAAGTCAGGTGCCTGAAAGAGGTGGCAGAGGATGGGTGGCTGTAGTTGCTGTCACATGGTTGCCTCAAGAGCTCCTTGCCTGCAGAGCATATGGGGGCCAAATAACCATTCAGAGGGTAATCACTCTTGCTTTGACCTTCCTGGATATGGATTGCAGTCTTGGGTGGTGGTCCTGGGGTATGTGGATAGTGTGCCAGAGCTTGTGGGGCTGTAGAGAGAGAACCCTTCTCATAGTTCAGACAACAGTTCTGCCAACAACAGTCAAAACCCTAGCGATTAGATACAAAGCTCTCTCCACTCTGGAAGCAGAGTTCTACCATGTCAAAGATCCCAAAAGTCAATTAATTGACTAGCAAGATGAACAAGCAGAGGAAGCTCATTCAGACCATAGAATCATTTTTGGGGGGACAAAAAGGATCAAAACACGGAATGAGAAGAAGTAAAAACTCCTGCATCAAAAGCTTCCAAGAAAAATATGAACTGCTTACAGGCCATGGAGGAGCTCAAGAAGGATTTTGAAAATCAAGTAAGCGAAGTGGAGGAAAAATTGGGAAGAAAAATGAGAATGATGCAAGAAAATAATGAAAAGCAAGTCAACAAACAGCCTGCTAAAGGAGATCCAAAAATATACTGAAGAAAATAACACCTTAAAAAATAGACTAACTCAAATGGCAAAATAGGCTACAAAAGCCAATGAGAAAAATGCTGTAAAAAGCTGAATTAGTGAGATGGAAAAACAATTTTAAAAGCTCACTAAATAAAATAATTCCTCCAAAGTTAGATTGGAGCAAACGGAAGCTAATGACTTTGTGAGAAATCAAGATGCTATAAAACAAATCCCAATGAATGAAAAAATAGAAGGCAATGTGAAATATCTCACTGGGAAAACCACTGACCTGGGAAAGAGATCCAGGATAGATAATTTAAAATTATTGGACTACATGAAAGCCATGATAAAAAACAAAGAGCCTAGACATAATCTTTCAATAAATTATGAAGCAAAATTGCTCTGATGTTCTAGAACCAGAGGGCAAAAAGAAAATGGAAAGAATTCACCCATTACCTCTTTAAAAAGATCCCAAAAGAAAACTCCTAGGAATGTTACAGACAAATTCCAGAGTCCCCAGCTCAAGGAGAAAATACTGCAAGTAGTCAGGAGGAAACAATTTGAGTATTGTGGAAACATAATTAATATAACACAAGATCTAGCAACTTCTACATTAAGGGATCAAAGGGCTTAGAATATGATATTCCAGAAGGCAAAGGAGCTAGGATTAAAACCAAGAATTACATACCCAGCAAAACTGAGTAAAATGCTTCAGGGGAAAATATGGTCATTCAGTGAAATAGGAGACTTTCAAATATTCTTGATTAAAACACCAGAGCTGAACAGAAAATTTGACTTTCAAATGCAAGAAGTAAGAGAAGCATAAAAAGGTAAACAGGAAAAAGAAATCATAAGGAACTAATTAAAGTTGAACTATTTCTATTCCTACATGGAAAAATGATAATTGTAACTCATGAGACTTTTCTCAGTATGAGGATTGTTGAAGGGGATATATATATATGTGTGTGTGTGTGTGTGTGTGTGTGTATACATATATATGTGTGTATATATACATATGTATATATACATATATACATACACTATATATACATACATATATGTATGTATAGGAGAGTGTATGTGTGTATAAATATATATGTGAGTGTGTGTATACATGCCTACATGTATACATAGACAGGGGGCACAGGATTGGTTGAAAATGAAGGGATGATATCTAAAAAATAAAATTAAGAGTTGAAAAAGGAATATATTGAGAGAAGGAGAAAGGGAGAAATAGAATAGGATAAATTATCTCATGTAAAAGAGGCAAGAGAAAACTGTTACAATGAAGGGGAAGAGCAGGAAGGTGAAAGGAAATGGGTCAACCTTACTCTCATTGAATTTGGCTTGAGGAAATAACATACACACTCAGTTGGGTATTTTACCCTTTAGGAACATAGCGGGGAAGCTTATAAGAGTGGGAATGATAGAAGGGAGGGCAGATTGGGAGAGAGGTAGTTAGAAGTAAACACTTTTGAAAAGGAATAGGGTCAAAGGAGAAAATGGAATAAGTGGGGGTGGGATAGGATGGAGGGAAACATAGTCTTTCATAATATTGGTATTATGGAAATGTTTTGCATAACTACACATGTACAACCTATATTGAATTGCTTGTATTTCTAGTGAGAGTGGGTGAGGAGGAAAGAAGGGAAAGAATCTGGAAATCAAAGTTTTAAAAACAGATATTAATAAAAAAGTTTGTTTTTTCATGCAATTGGGAAATAAGATATACAGGTACTGGGTATAGAAATCCATCTTTCCTTATTAGAAATTTAGAGGGGACACGAAGGAGGATATAAGAAAGAGCAGATTGGCAGAATGGGTATTCATTAAGCTCGCTATTTTCAGATGAGTGGTAGGGGAAAGATGGGGAGAAAAATTTGTCACTTAAAATCTTGTAGAAATGAATGTTGAAAACTAAAATTAAACAAAAAAATACAAAATCAGAACAAAATACCAAATGTTCAAAAATTTTAAAATTATTTTTACATGCAACTGGGAAATAAGATATATAGACACTGGGGTATATAAGTTCATCTTGCCCTACTAAAAAGTTGGGGGGGGATGGGAGAAGATATAAGACAGAACAGATTGGGGGAAGGTTTATTCAGTAGGCTTGGTGTTTTGAGGTGGGGGTAGTGGAAAGATGGGGAGAAAAATTCATAACTTAAAATCTTGTGGAAAGGAATGTTGAAAACAAAACTAAATAAATAAATTGAAATATTTTTAAATGTTATTTTTCTTTTTCTCATGGATCCAGAAAACTAGGGTATCCAATAATGAGAGCACTAGGTGGAACATTACTCAAGTGGGTCCTGCAAAAGGTGCAAATATTATTCTAGATGAGGCCCAGAGAATGTAGGCCAATAGTGTATTATCAGGTTATGTTCCTAGATGGCAATGGTGACTTTTCCCTCTATGGGTAACCCTGAGGATCCCAGGTGTTTCTAATACCATCCATCGTGAACCTCCATCTCTTGTGTTTCTCACTGATTATCTAGTGACACTTAGATTTAATTATCTTTTTTAAGAGGGTATATACTAGTTAGGTATAGTAAGAAGAATTGTTACAGAAATATCCCCTCTTCACCACTGCAGGTTGTGGCCCACAAGATCCCTGGGGAGAATGGGCTCTAATTCAAGAGTTCATTTGACCAAAGGGTAAGATTACAATGCCTGATTATTGGAAGTTCTTTCCTGTAGACTTTTCAAATTTCATAAAGTTATTCTCTGATCAATGTGAGGGTATTTATGTGGAAGAATGAGAACTTCATCATTCTCCCTCCTTATTGTTTATTTGTACTTGCAACTTGTATTAGAAAGTTGTACCATGCCACTGGGGCAACTAGGTGGCTCAGTGGACACACTGCTGGGCTTGAATTCAGGAAGTCATCTTCCTGAGTTCAAATCTGGCCTCAGATACTTACTAGTTGTATGACTCTGGGCAAGTCACCTAACCCTATTTGCCTCAGTTCTTCATCTTTAAAATAAGCTGGAGAAGGAAATGGCAAACCATTTCACCATCTTTGCCAAGGAAATCTCAAATGGGGTAACAAAGAGTATGAAACAACTGAACAACAAAAACCATGTCACTAGTTACATGCCATATTGTTTCAATCACCTGAAAAATATTTACTAAGTACCTACTGCCCAGATTTAGAACAAATAGAATGAAAAGTACACTGAGATAAGAGTTAAAAGGATGCAATCCCAGGCTCACCACTTAATGGCATTGTGTCAGTTATCAAATCACCTAATGACTTTGACCTCACTTCTGATTCCCTATCTATAAAATGGGGACAATAAAACTTAGTCTCCCAATATCACAGTGTTATTGTGAGGAACCAGGTATCTATGCTGATTTTGTAAGGTAATATATGATGATTATGAAGAGTACCAGCACCAAACACAGATATATATGTGTTCATGCTAACATATATATTATACCTATATATGATATTGTAAGATGCAAAGTGAAGCACTAGGTGCTTTTGTGAAAGCAAAGCTTTGTGTCGAAAGGTCTGGACTTAATTTTAAGGAATTTATAAACTATTAGAGTTCCATAGGCAACATATTTTTTCTTTCAAAATTTTCATTTGTGAGAAAATTGCTGAAAATTAACACACTCTATTAGGAAGTATTACTATTTAGTATAGAGTCATTAGTGGCTGAATGTATTCATTAATAATACATTTTTTAAAAAAAGGTTAGGTTCAAAAATGTTTTTAAAAATTGTTTTTTATATGCAACTGGGAAATAAGATATTCAGGCTCTGGGGTATAGAAATCCATCTTGCCCTACTAGAAAGTTGGAGGGGGAATAGGGGAGGATATAAGAGAGAGCAGATTTCTGGAAAGGGTATTCAGTAGGCTTGCTATTTTGGAGTGGGGGTAGGGGAAAGATGGGGAGAAAATTTGTAACTCAAAATCTTGTGGAAATGAATGTTGAAAATGAAAAAAATAAACAAATAAATAAAGCATTAAAAAAATTAGGTTCAACAGGCATCTTATTTTCTATTCTGCTTTTATTCATTAAAATCCTCAAATATTTTAAGGTCTTTTTTAGATAATGAAAGTAACATCTGGCTTATATGAAACAGTAAAAAAAATCTTCACAGTAATGGTGGCTCATAATAAGGTTTAACTACTTTCTACTTGATCACAGGAGCAATTTTTCTTAATTGGATTTACCATTAATATAATAATTTCTTGTTATTTTTATTTTGCTCTAACTATGGCACATTTTTATTTTGAGGAAACATGGAAAGCTATGGAAAAATAAATTATTCAGTAAAAAAAAATGACTTTAAAAAAGAGTATTCATAATGTTCTAGAAAGAAGTGCCTATCAGGAAAATGACAATATTAGGGAGACCTCGAAAGGTAGTATAGAGAAAAATGCACCACCAGAAAGAGATTGTACACTGTAATAATATCAATAGTTTTATAGAATTCAAAAATTATTCTTTGGAAACATTTTCCCTGGAAAAAAAGCATGACAAAGAAAACTAACATCATTGTGTCAAAAAGAAACATACATTCTAAGACCCACAATATCATCTTACAATTGAGTATATGTCTATAATGGAAATCATGATTCTTAAAAAAAAATTAAAACAAAATGTTTGTAAAATGTTACAAAATTTTATAATCAGTACCACACAGTTTAGTTCTTAATTATATGTCTTCTTATGTTGCTACAGTATTATAATATTTTTGGTAATATAAAATTTTGGTAACCCTCCCTTCAACTTTCTGCCTGTCCTATAGGATCTATCAGTCCAATTCATATCTTAGAGTTTTGTATCTCTGTAAGAACCTTGAATGTGACAGACCATATAGTAGGTGCTTAATAAATATTTGGATAATTCACTTGGGTGTAGAGTTTAGGTCCCAATCCTGATTAAGTAAATGCCCTCACAAAAGCAAAATGTGATGGTTTGAAGAGCTGAAGGCCCAAGTTCTTTCTTGTGGTAAATATGGCTCTATTCAATCACTGCCAAAATTACAGGGATCTAGCAATTTCAGAGTTATTAAGCATGGTAATATTGCATTTTGCTTCATTTCACTCACAATCACATAGACAAAAAACAAAATGTTGTTCTCTTGCAAATTTGTCCAAGTTGTTCTACTTACTTCATTTAATTGCCTATTTGTCCCTTTGAATAAATAATACTAAAACTGTCAAACTTCAATATAGATATTTGAGATTACAAGGTTATGTCTCAAATGCTGAAACGTATTAGAAATAAAAGTAATGAACAAACTCATTCCTGGGTATGTGATCATCTACCAAAAAAAATTTGGCACCTATAGAATCATTATAAGGTTATGCTAGAATCTCTAACTTTGCCTTAATCAGGGTACAGGAGGCACTGGAGTAGTTCATCATTTCCTTCTCCAGCTCATCTTACAGATTGGGAAACTGAGGCAAACAGGGTTAAGTGACTTGCCTAGGGTCACATAGATAGTATGTCTGAGGCCAGATTTGTACTCATGCCTTCCTGACTCTAGGCTTGGCATTCTACCCACTGTGCCACCTAACTAACTCTAGGTAGGCTTAACCTAACTCACTAAATATAAGCCCTTCACAGAGCCCTGTCCTATTTTTGTGGACTCTGTCCTACCTTACCTATTGCCAAGCACCACAGATAAATATAACATATTAATTAAAACTGAAAATAGCTCAGAAAATCATGATTTTTCTAATTTACTTAGAAAAACATTTTCTAGAAAGAGTATGTGTTGCAGATACGAATTTTTACATATATAAATCATATGCATATTACATATACATGTATATATAAAAATATAATAATTGACTTTAAACCTGGACTAGTAATTTTATGATAGACACACACACACACACACACATCACTGGAAGATTTGAAACAAAGGTTATTTTGGAATTCTCTTCAGGAGGATAAGACAAGTACCTCATCTAATAGCACCTCTAATCTTTGTCATGAGAAATTCATGGCAATTTTTCATAACAAGAATAACCCACTAAAGGGTATGCTATCTCTTATCATTAAACCACACAAAACAAGAAAAAGATACACTCTTGTGTAATTTCTGGACAACAGAGAACAATTTAGTATTTTTTTTAAGAGATAGTATA
Source organism: Gymnobelideus leadbeateri (assembly GCA_011680675.1). Lineage (NCBI taxonomy): Eukaryota > Metazoa > Chordata > Mammalia > Diprotodontia > Petauridae > Gymnobelideus > Gymnobelideus leadbeateri. Next base: position 42,616 of record WOXC01001690.1, read on the forward strand.
TCAGCTTTTTCTAACATGATGAACACACATCCTTTTCAGGAGATCACTACAGAAAAATCTGTAAAATAGCAAACATTCTAATAGAAAAGTCCATTGTTAAGTCATTCTCACACATCAACAGACAAAGCGATCACACTGATATTTTAATAACTGGATCATTTCATAATGACCTAGCCTTAAGTTTGATAACACAATGTCATTTTATGAAATCCTTTTAGAAAGGCAAATACAACTCACAGTAGAAAAACAATTTAAGAGAAAGGAATTTTTCACAGAGGAAAATTCATTCTGAAATAGAAAAAAGGAAAATGAAAGGAAGTTTTTCTCATTATACAGAGTTATTTTTTTGGCTAATGAATAGAGAAAATTCACTCAGATGCAGTCTATTACATTTGAGAAAATACACAACAATGATTAGAAACCCTTCCCCTCCCGTTTTTTACTTTTAGTGGTCAAAGGTGATTAGTAAGAAAAAGTGATTTGCAGTTCCAATCATAAAGATCATAGAATCACTGGGTTTTAAAGCTGCAGAGGACCTTAGAGCAGGGATTCTAATCTGGGGTCCATGGAATGTCAGGATATACATGGAAAGATTTCAGGGAATTTGAGAACATGGATGAGAGAAGATGATACATCTTTAATTTTACTAACATCTGCTTGAAATTTAAAATTTCCTTCAATTATGAATGAAAAATAATAATAAAAAAAAACATTTTGAGAATGACTCCATAGGATTTAGCAGACTGCAAAAAGGGTCATGACTTAACAAAAAAGGTCTAGCACCACTGCATTAGAGATAATTTTTTAAACTGTCATTTCAATAAAGCCTACCAGGCATGGTACCCAGAAACTCATATGTCAAAGCTACACTTTATTTTGTAATTGTTCACTAAAATTGACTGAAATAAATCATTAGAATAAATGTCACTGTAACATTTTCTCCCAAAATATAAACTTCCCTGTGGTTATTTTGGGGATACCGAAGAAAAAAATCATACATGAGATAGAGAAAGGAAACTGCATGCTTCAAAGAACCAGACCTATATTTCTAGGCAATTCTCTGTAGAGGGAAGTAGCACAGTAGCTGTGCATCCCACTCCTAGAGGGCAATCCAACACAAAAATGAGGTCACTGTTAAATATAGACTGAAATGACATAGCTTGCAAGATATTTTGCAATCCTTTGTGGCAATTTCTCCATATATAAGAGAGAACAATGGGATTTGGTCAGCTTTTTGAGTTCTACATTATAAATAATGAAACTGAAGTCCAGTGGTTTAATTGCATTCAACTAAAGCCAATTATATAATTAAAAATTTAGGCACTCCCAGAATCAAACTCTTATGAATAACTTAGATATATTTTCCTTTCCCTGACTTTATGAGCACACACACACACACACACACACACACACACACACACACACACACACCTTCTCTGGAGGGTGGTAGATGGAGTCCAGGAAGGATATGAATATGTAGAAGAGGGAAGAAGGACTAGTACATGTCACCTCTCTTTTGACAATCATAAGATCCCCAGGAAGCATAATGTCAGGTAGTAATACTTAGGTGATAGACAAAAGACAAGAGGGACTAAAAAACAAGTGATATGGGGATATGCAATCTCAGATGGGGCTGTTGCAGCAAAAAATCAAAAGCAGGAGATTAGGGCTGAAGCGTTAGGAGTTCCATCCATATTCAGTAGGTCAAGAGCAGGTATGTATAATCTTTTCAATGTTTTTAGTGCTATTATAACTTCATCAGACAAGCCTAGTCCTCTGAGTTATAGTGCAGTGGGTGAAATAGTAGGGGAGTATACTATAGATAAGGCTCTGGGAAGCTTGCATTAACTCAATTATAATAATCCAGGGTTTAATCCTCATGCTTTTCTTGTCCTTGTCTGTAGACTCAAAAGCTATATCTATGGATGTGGAAATGAGGTTCATGCATTGTGTTTGTGTTTTCCCAGGGGAATTGTGTGTTTCTAAAAGTGGTTCCTGTACATTTGGAGAGAAAAGTCATTGGTTATTTCCAAGACAGAAACTGAGTAGAGCTAACGTGTCTCAGAGCTTTAGAGACAGAGCTATGCATCTGATCTTTCACAACTGAATTAATACTCATCCCTGGGGGAGACTGTCCAACAGTGGGCATCTTTATTTTACATATACACATACATACATATATATATATATACATATATATATATGCATACACATATGTTAAGTGTGCAGGAGGAAAACCAAAAGAGAACATTATGGACCTGGCAATTGGAGATGTTTTCCATTTCCCCACTTTTTCTAAAAGAGTTGAGCATATGGAAGGAACAAGAAATGTAAGCAGCAATCACCAGTGTGCTCGTAGAGCAAGGGAAGCCCTTTCACAGGTGACTGTGACTATTTCCATTGCAGTGGTTTGCCTTCTTCTAGGATTTCCAGATTATTTAATGGGGCTAATGGTAGAAAACCTTCCCTTTCCTTGGCCTTTATGAATTGGCCTTCAAAATGTAATCATGCACATTTACAAATAGTCAAGGCTGGGAGGCATTTATCATTATAATTCACAAGTGATTTTTGCCATTAGCAATATCAACCATTTCCTCTTTTTTCCTACTCTCCAATCTCACTCTCTCTAATGGGCCATTATTACTTCCATCCTATGCACTTTTCCTAGGCCTTTCTTATCCTTAAGAAATAAATAGGGGCAGTTATGTAGCACAGTGAATAAAGCACCTGCCCTGAGGTAAGGAGGATCTGACTTCAAATCGAGCCTCTGACTCTTGACACACTTACTACCTGTGTGACATTGGGCAAGTCATTTAATCCCAATTGTCCTGCAGTCTGCCATCCAAAACAACAACAACACAAAAATGAAATAAATAAAAATCCCTCACTCCTATAAATTTTGCTTTAAAAATAAATATATTTTTATCCTGAACTTAATGAGAAACCAACAAAATGAGCAATTTCTGCATATGTAGAACAGCAAAGGAGGACTACCCATCAAAACTATAGATCTCTATTATGTAGAGTTGATATTCTTTTTAAATAACAGAAATTCCAACATATAACTTTCAAAGCTATTCTACCTGTTTGTGATTCTTTCTGGCCTTTCTTTTCTTCTTTTATGTTCATTTAAAATATGTTTCAATCGCTTCCTTTTCCCCCATTTGCTTCCCTGTCTTAAGCTCCTTTATCTTGCCTACCCCAATTAAAAAGTGAAAAAAAGAAAAACAAAACCTTTTTAACACATACATGTAGTTAATCAAATTAAATTTCCATATTGTTCATTCCAAAAATATACCTACTATACATAAACTTAAGCTTTCATACTACATCTCTCCTCTCCTTCACAAACTCTTAGAAAAAGCAGCCTATTTTCATGTCTGCTTCCTTTCCTCTTACTGATTTCTTATCCTCTTGTAATCTAACTTTCTAGCTCTTCATTTTATAAAATCTGTCCTCTCTAAAATTACTAATGCTCCCATAATGGCTAAGTCCATTGACTCTTCCCTCAAACCTTATAGTTCTTGACCTTTCTGTAATATTCAAAATATTGACTACCTTTTCCAACTGGATACTCCAGCTTCTTTGCATTTTCATGACACTGTTCTCTCTTAGTTCTCCTCCTGCCCATCTAACATATATCCTAATCCTTAACTGTGAGCATGTTGCAAGACTCTATACCTTCTCACTTGTTGGCCTCATCAACTCTCATGGTTTTAATTATCATCTGTATTTAGATGAGTTCCATATCTATCCAATGGATGTTCCCAATGGATGTTCAGTAGGTATCTCAAACACAGTATATCCAAAAAAGAACTCATTATTTTTTCCCCCAAACCTATCACTTTTCTGACCTTTCCTATTATTCTCAAGAACACTACCATTCTTCTAATTATCTAAGTTCTCAAACCTGGAGTTAGTCTCATTCTCACAAATCCAATCAGTTACCAAGTCTTACTGAGACTAAATCTATAACGTCTCTCTCATATGTTCCCTTCTGCCCACTCAAATGGTCAATACTCCAATTCACACTTCCATTTCATTACATTTGAACTATAAGTAGTCCTTAGGTTTTTTGTTTTTTTTGTTTTTTGTCTTTTTTCTTCAATTATCTTCCTTTTTAGAAAGAGAGAACTGATAATTGATACCATCAATTATAAAATTTCTCGTATCCTAATGGCAATTGCTACCAAGGCGCATGGGCACATAGTTATGTTTTTAAGGCCCAGGACAGCCAATGTTTCCTCCCACTGTATACATCCTCCACACAGTCACCATTATTCCTAAAAGCTCATATCTGATTGTGTTACTACCTTGTTCATTAAACTCCAGTGACTTTGTATTATCTCTAGGACCAAATAAAAGTTTCTCTGTTTGGCACATGGAACACTTCATAATCTGGTTCCATATACCCTTTCCAATCTCAATTATGCATTATCATCCTTCACATGCTTTTTTATCTATCCAAACTGAATTTCTCGTTGTTTCTCAAATATTATATTCTATCTCCCATTCTTTAATCCAGGTTCCTACAGGACTACGCTGTAAAATTTAGACTAGAAGAAGCCAGATGAGTAAATGGATTATTTGCCTTATAATCAGGAATATCCAGGTCCATATCCTGTCTCTCATATATGTTAACTATATGATTTTCATCAAGTCACTAATCCTCTGAGGGCCTCAATCAACCCTCAAAGTTATGAATATGTTGTCCATTTTCATTTGCAGAAGGAGTTTCCACATCAGGAGTTTCCTATATCTGTAAAGTCATGGATATGGAGCCCATTCTCTACCATATTCTTACCTCCCCTCCCCTCTGTAATGGTTATGGGACTTGAAAGTCTTCCATGCCCCTTGAACTTGCTGATGTAGCAGGAAGGGGTGGGGAAAGAAGAAGTGGAAGCCAAGCTAGAGTGGTTGTGGTGACTGCTGTAGCAGGCTGCATGAACTTTTTTTTCTCTGAGCCTTGCATTGCCTATATGAGAAGTACAAATATTGCAAGTTCCTATACAATATATCCCCATCCTGAGCCTTCCAGACTTGTTATATTCCACCACTCTTCTGCCTAGTCCCTATATTTCAGTCAAATTAAAATACTTATTTTTCCTCAAAGATGATCATAGTTATGTTGCTTCCCCATCTTATATGCATGCTTTACCATATACCTGGAGGTGACCACTCAACTATTCAACTTCACCTGTCAAAAACCTAGTTTTCCATTATAGGCCAGGTCAATTATCACCTCTTCCATGAATAATTCTTTGATATCCCATACTCATACAATTAATCTCTCCCTCTTATGAACTCAGAACTTTGCATGATTATCATTTGTTGTTCAATCATTTCCATTGTGTCCGACTCTACATGCTCCCATTTTTTTGGGGGGGGATTCTTAGCAAAGATACTTCTCCAGTTCATTTTACAGAAGAGGAACTGAGGCAAAGAGGGTTAAGTAACTTGCCTAGTGTTACACAGCTAGGAAGTATCTGAGGTCAGATTTGAACTCAGGAAGAGGAGGCTTCCTGATTACAAGCTCAGTGTTTTATCCACTGGGCCTTATGTTTTTCTCATCACTCTAATATATTATGCTTGTGCCAATATTTATCGCAACTTGTCTTATCCCCCATATAATTCTGGCCTTTTAAGGGCAAGGACAAATATCTATTTCCTCATCAAGGCCTTGAACATAACAGCCAACTTTTCCTTCTTTTAAATTGTATTGTATAGGTATTAACCAACAAAACCTTATTCCCTCCTACTCACAGATGTCTGTTAAATTAGTTTTTGCTACACATGAAATCATCACTAACACTACTATAGGTATTTTTAAAAGAAGACAATATATTTAATGTTACATAAACTGTGAAGGATCTCACAGGTTATCTAAACTTTCTTTATACCAGTGCTAGAATCCTGTCTACAATATACTTGACTGATAGTTATCTAGCCTATATTTTAAGATTTCCAAACACATTGCTAAGGCAATCCATTCTGTTTTAAGATAGCTCTAACAAAGAATCAAAAATGACTGAATAACAATAACAAATTGCTAGGAAGGCATTCTTTCTCCCTTATTACAGATGAAATCCTTTCCTCTGCATCTTCTATCCATTACTCTTAATTTCTCCCTGAAAGATCAAACAAAGTAAACCCAACCCCTTGTGTACTTGAAAGCCCTGTACCACACACCTGAAAAGCTCTCCCTTCTCATTTCTACCTCTTTGCCTCCTTCACTTTCAAGAATCAGCCCATATGCTACCTTTGGCAGGAGGCTTCAATTAGTTCCCATAGCTGCAAGTGCCTTCCCCTCTGACATTATCTTTTGTTTACTCTGCATGTATCTTATATGTACCTAGTTATTTACATATTGTCTCACTCATTAGAACAGACGCTACTTGAGTGCCAGAGACTGTTTTTGCCTTTCCTAGTACAATGCCTCACTTAGTACAATGCCTAGCCATTTAACTAATTCTCGTTGACTATCTGACTCAGATCATCACTTCTTAGTTTTCGAATCTTTCATTTATTCAGCCTAAAGACTTCTAGTTCCTTAAAGAAATCCAGGTATTTTACACCTGTATTTCCCATTAACATTCTACTAATGATCATTTGGACAGGTTTGAGGTTGTCAATTATAGCTTATTAATGGAGTGCTGAACATGTAGTCTGTACAGAACAGAATATAATAGAATTCTCATCTCCCTCATTCTGGTTGCTGCGTCTCCATTAATATTGTGATCTCACATCTCCCAGAAAGGCAGCAGGGCATGGTGGATAGAAGGTTGGCATCAGATTCAAGATAAGTCATGTTCAAGTCTTGCCTCTGACACATACTAGCTATTTGTCTATGGACAAATCAATTTATTTTTCATTATCCTAACAACTAGTTAAGACTTTTTTAGAGAAGAATTTATGATTAACATTGAGAGAGTGAGCTTCCATATTGGGACTCCTCCACACTAATGAAATCATAGGTCTGACCAAAAAAAAAACAAAACAACATATTAGCTATTTGAACTATTGATAACATGTTGCTATTCATACTTATAGTCCTTTTAAACTTCAGGTCTAATTCACATAAATTATCTTTCCCATTTGAATGACAATTTCTGAATTGTGATGGGGATGAGATTTGACTGTGTTTAAATGATGAAATATCCTATCTGAATTATTTTGGATTCACTCCCTGAGACTTCAAAGATGGGGATTTTGTGGAATTGATGTATATATGTGGCCATCCCAGAGAATACTTTCACTTTCACCTCAATGGAATGCAACTTCCATCATGTCAATGTGACAGGAATATATGTAAACAGAAGAATGTTGCTTTAGATGATTTATGATCAAGATCTTTGTCTATAAGTCCAAGGTAGTATCTGACTTAGGGAACTCTGACAGCCAGTCACTGACCACTTCAAGAGGTTTAGAGAGATGGGTCAGCCCCTACAAGAGTCTTGTACAACATCTCAGTGTTCATTTGCCATCACTTTAATAATACGTCTTAGAATTTTTGCCAGAAATCAACATCAACCTCATTGCTTTATAGTTTGTAGATTCTATTTTCTTTCCTTTTTTGAAAATCATGCACTTCTTTGGTCCTGCAATACCCATATTTTCTTCTCAATGACTCAGAACTGACATCAGTCATTTTTTTTTTACCCAAAAATAAAGTTGACCTAGGTGTGGTTACTTGAATTCTTCAACAGCATGTAGTTGTTTTATCACTACCTTGTTTTGAATCTAACAGCTATTTTTATTCTGTTGTTTCTAATCCTCAACTCAAAATACCTGAAACTCAGTTGTGTCAGAGAAAATGTGCAAAATAGAAATTTCCTTTCTACTGTTTGGTTCAGCCCCAATTCACCACTTTTTATCACTCCTATTCATTCTGTGCTCTCCTGTCTTTGTGCTTTTGCATACATCCTCCCTCATACTCATAAAGGCCTCAGCTTCTAAACATTAAAGTCACTCTTTGCTTCAAGGATCATGTAACAAATACTTTGTAAATCTGGCTTCCATACCCTGAAATTCCTCAGGGCATTTTGCCTTAATTTTTCTTTTCTGCTTATCTCACTTTACCATTATTAGAGTTACTTATTTAGTTATCCTTACCACCCATTAACTTCTGTCTCAAAGACTTACATGAAAGTAGGCATTTACAAATGTTGAATTCACTTATACTTTGTAGTTGTGCCTTATTAATAAAGCAATTTTTACAGAAACAGATTGTAATATCCATCAGGAAAATGTGGTCAATGGCCCAGAGAATTCAGTATAATGTGCTCCTGCCCTGGAGAATGGATTTGGAAGTGAGTTATTTCACAGACTGTATTTAGATACTACAGTACACATTTTGCTCATTTGTTTGGTGTCTTGCAGGGTACATTGTGGGTTAAATGTATATTCCCAGAATGATGAAGATGATGTCTATTGAAAGGATTATAAAGAAATTACAAGTTTCTCATAGTGAGAAATCAAGTTTGCTTTATCTTATTATGGGATGATTTTCAGATCACTCCATCTTTGTACAGGGTCAATTTAGTCAATTTTCTGATTGCAATTTTTGATAAATAATGATTGAATTATGTCATTGTGTGTTAAAGGTTTTGACTGTTAATGAAAATCATGATCTATTTCTGCATCATCTACCTCCTTAAAAATGTCTCAAGGACAGTATGCAAATCAACATTGACAAAGTTTCCAATCTAAGAGGAAAAAAAAAGGCCCTGAAGTAGTCACATAAACATTTCAATAAAATTAACCCACAGCCCCAGGCCTACAGGATAGCATTTGCATGGTTGTTTTAGGACATAACAACACTTAAGGTGTTTGAATACTTTTTAGATCTATCCAAATCTCCGGAGTCATTGAAGCCAAGCATCTTTAAATAACATCTTTAATTAAATCTTAAACACTTGCATAGAATCAGACAAGACAAAATAAAAGACATATTAAAAATAATGATGATACAAAAGAAAGTAAAATGCACAGGAAAACTTGGTTCCATTACTTCACCTATGATATCTAAAAATGAATGAGAATAACACTGATAGAGTACAAAGATAAAGACTTAAAAGTTATGTCTCCAAGTTGTTTTCAGGTTTTGGCTGACTACATTCATTTTACTACATAAGGAATGTGACTAGGAAGGTAGAAATGACAATGGCTTTGCCCACTGGATTTTGCTTTGTCTTCTGTCTTTTATTCATCTACTTACCTATATAGGGGAATGGAAAGAGATTGCAGTTAGAAACTGGGACATTTTGGGCCTTTAAGCTGTATTGTTAATTATTAGACAAATGTCCTTTCATGGGTTATAGTCAAACTTTCAAAGTAAGATTGGGAGATATGAGTTCCTCTGACCATGATGAGCTAGAGTAGTTACCTGTGGAGTCTCCAAGCCTAAAAAGCCAAAGACTGAAACGCTTATGCCAAAAAGAAAAGAAATGAGCCTGAGGACACCAGATATTTAGGTGTGTCTCTGTTGATCTCTGGTTCCAGAGTATGGCACCCCAAGCAGGAAAAATCTCTGACTGGAGATAAAAGGCCTAAGAGCTCTTTCTTTTTAAGGGCATACCAAAACTGACAAGTTTTTTGGTTTCTTTGCCAACTGAAAGGCAGAGGCTATAGAGCATAAACAAATATATCTTTCCTGCTCTTTCCTTTACCAAGAGACAGACAAGGATTTCCACATAATGAAAAGCTAGAAGCAATGGAAGAGTATACCAAGATTAGAATCCAACAAAGATTAGATAAGAAATATGCAGGAGGACAGTGTCTAGCAGAACAACATTTGACTGAGAAGTAACCAGCAGAACAGTGCTGTTTGGAGACCAGAAGACCAGTGGGGAACAACTTGATAATGACACTGGAAGACAAGGGTTGCCCTGCAGTATGAGAAACCTCTTTATGAATGTTCTTAGTCCACATGTGTTCTTTGCATGTGTATCTATCTGCAAATGTGTTCTCTACAGGATAATAGGTTTAGCATTTATATAGCACAAGGTTTACAAAGTTCTTTACATATGTTATCTCATTTGATTGATTCATAATACCTGTGAGGTAGCTGCTATTATTTATCCCCATTTTACAGATAGGGAAACCAAGGCTGAGTGAAGTTAAGTGACTTGTGCATGGTATACAGATATTCAGGTGTCTGAGGCATGATTAGAACTTTGGTTTTCCAGATTCTGGTGCTCTATCCATTGTGCCCCCTAGCTTCCTCTAATATAATAAATAACTAATGCTATATTTATAGGAGGGTGTACTTGAGGATTATGAGAGAAATATCTTATTGCTACTTTTCTTAATATTCAATTTCATTAAATAACTTTGATTTGAAATAATTATGCCTTTTAACTATTAAAGGTAAACATATCCATATGTAGTCATTAGCTACATTTTTAATAGATATATACCTATAACCACTCATTGACCACTCATTGAACCTGGGTTCATTGTTCTCTGAGTTACCAATGATGTGATTCAAGAGGAGGCCTCAAAAAGTACAAAAACTAAATAACAATTAGATTATATTCTACAGGGGGATTCAATGTGTTACTAGATGAGTAAATATAGAGTATATATAAAGTAAAACAGAATAGTCTCAAAAGAGCACTGATGACTTGTAGTGGAGGTCAGAAGAGGATTCATATAAGGGATAAAAGTCAATTATGCTGCAAAGAGAGCTAGGACTTGTATAAGGGAGAGATGGATTGTAATCCCAATAAGGGGGAACACTTGTGGGAAGTCAGTGAAGTGAGTGATAGAATGTTATGAAAGGGCAACAGTAAGAAGACTAATAGAACTAAAATACCTGGTGACTAAAGGTGAACATTTTGAAAAACAGATTGGAAAGATCTGGAGTTGCAATCATAGAGGACCTCAAATGATGGGATGAAGATTTTATATCTTCTGAGAAGTAATAGGTATCATGGAAGAATTTTTGATGGGGTGGAGAGTATACATGGTCATATCTGTGTTTTAGGAACACCAATTTGGAGATTCTTTCAATTCCAATCCCTGTCCATGAAACGACTCAGCAAATATTTTTTTGAAAGGCACCAGATGAGGCAATGGTTAATAAAACCAGTAAGGTCCTCTGTGGAAGACTGCAGAGAAGATGGTAAAAAAAAACTATATGGGTTGGGATCACATAGGGACTGGATGTGTTGGAGTCTGAATCTAGCTTAATATTGGTCCTGGTCTGTCAGAACATTGATGGGTGACAAAGCATACCCATCATAGGTCATTGAACTAGGAGATAAAGATGAAGCAGAGGATCCAAGGGAATGTGTGCATGTGAAGATGCCCTCTAAGAAGACCAAATTTAAAAGGACTAACTATATCCTATATTGTAGTTGTGGTTTATCATTTGTTCTGGAAGAGCACTGTGATGGAAGACAGTGCCATGATTTGCAATTAAGTTGGATTAAGTGAGGGAGGGCTGTGTAAAGTCACCAGGCTCACCTTTCTCCTCCAGATACATTTAATTTCAGTGGACAGATATAGATCAGAACAACTGGATATAGCCCAGAATGCAATGGGAGACCTTGGCTTTTTTAAGCTAAGTTCTTTCCAAGTTCTCACTTTGAGTGAGGCAATGCCCATTCAGTAATTAAGATTGTTTAAGAAGTGAGTCAAGGGATGGCCCCTTTAAAAAAAATCAAACTGGGAGGGGAAGACTCTTAGGGGTGCTGACCAAAAGAGAAAGAATTATTATTTACATTCACTCTGAGCTATCAGGGCCCAGAATATATACATTAAGTGGTGGGTGGGCAGTGACCCAGTTTTGGCCAATCAATGCAAGCCAGGGTGAATTGGGTTTAAGGCATGGTCTTTAAAAAAGAAATCTAGCTAGCAAACCCCAAGATAACTAGGTTTCAGTCATTGAAATTTACCTTCCTTTGGGCAGAGCACCATCAGTTAAGGGCATGATACCCCATGTAAGAATAGGAGAGGAGAAGAATGAAAAACACTAAACGGACTGTTATTAAATCCTGGGTATACAATTGGCAAAATGTGGGTATACAGTTGGTACAATGTGTGCTATTATGAGATTGATGACATAGACCTTCACAAAAGACCAAGCATGATTTTTAAAATATTTAGTAAATTCATAATGTGCTACATATCCATAAGAGATATCTGTAATAGAACACACTTCTAGATGCTGGGGAAGACATAAAATACAGATGGCACCATCACTAACTTCATGGAGAGGGAGAGGACATCTCCAGTTGCCTGGATCTATATCTGGCCACTAGAATCAGATGTGTCTGGAGGAGAAAGTGATGCTTGTGACTTTGCACAACCCTCCCTCACTTAAATACAATTCAATTGAAAGCCATGCATTATCTTCATGATGTGATGGTCTTCAAGAATAAAGGACAAACCATGAACTGTGAGTACACTAAGCTACCCCAAAGGGGACACAGCTGGACAGTTCCAATTAGGAAACTCAGTCTCTTCCTTATATCTTATAAGAGCCAAAAAGAGACCAAACTAGCTTCCAATAGGTGATTGCACAAGAAAATAGAGATAGACTTAAGATTTCCATATATCTTATTCTGGGGCTCCTGCAAATGACCCCAAAATATTATAATTTCCAATATTCTGTAGCTGCACAAACAAAGCAAGGGAAAGGGGAAAAAGAGGCTGGCTAGGAACTTTCATAGCAACTGATCTTTCATACTTGTTTGTGACTTGTCAGGGTTCGAGCAGAAGACAAAGCTGGCGAATGACTGTGAAAGGAGAAGATATCAGATGTAAGCAGCTTCACTGAACCACCAGAAGATTGTAATGAAAGCCAGGGTTTCATATAGTAGATGAGGCATGGTGCTAACCTGGGGCACAACCCCAGGATTGGGTGAGAAAAAATTAAAGATGATAGGAAAGGGGACTAAAAACCATTAACTCCATTGAGAATTATGGCAGGGCTGAAGCAGTGACAACCAGAGAGCAGAGGGAACAAAACCAGGACATAGGTACTGTATCCAAGGGTAAAAGAGGTGGCAGAAGTTGTCCTTTGCACAAAGTACTTATCTAGATAATGAAACCAGAAGCAAATAAAAGTTAATTTGTAATTCAGTGAAGAAATAGTATATATTGAGTAGGACAAGAAGTAAAGGCAGAAGAAGAAAGTAACTCCATAATCAATACAAGAAGGAAGGGGGAAGGGAGGGTAGGGAATCTCCCAGAGTAGATGGAAGAAATAACTAAGAAATGAAATTAGGACATTTGAAAAAATGGAGGGAGAATACGGAATTGTGTAACAATCAATTGAGAGAATGGCTGAACAAATTTGGTATGTTAATGTCTTAGAATATTATTGCACCAAAAGAAATGACAAAAAAGATGGATTCTTAGAAAAACTGGAACTGATGTTCCAAGTAATGTAGTATGAACTTAGCAGAAACAGGAGACCAATTTATATAATTACTAAAGTAATTTATGAGAAAAAAAACTTTGACATGTTAAAGAAGTCTGATCAAGTAATGAACAATTCTTCTTCCAGAAGACTGATGATCAAGGACACACCCCATCTTTCGGCAGAAAATTAATAGACTAGAAGTGTATAATAAGACACACATTTTTTAAAAATATGGCCAATGTGCTGGAAGGACTTGGCCAATGTTATTGGCAGGTATTCTATGGGAGAAAGGGTTATGGGAGGGGGGTAGTAATTGTTGGGTAGTGATAACTAAAAAAAAAAAAAGAGAAAGAAAAGAGAATCAATGAAACATTAAAAACATACAGAAGGAAGTTCATATGGTGAAACAGATGAGGAAAGTGTTTTTGTACTTTCTTGATAAATTTAATATACAATCAAAAGCTGCACTTAGTAATAATTTCATATGAGAGCTTTCTGTTCTTTTTATAGTGTTTATGGTTATTGATATTTTTAGGCTTGTAATAAAAATGAAACTTTGATTTAACAATGTCAATTCGGTAGTTGTCTGGACGGTGGACTAGAGAAGGGAGGGACTTAAAGCAAAGAGACCAGTTAGGAAGTTACTGAAATAACCCAGGCAGTTGATGAGAACCTGAACTAGGTCAGAGGCAGTACAAATGAGTAGAAAAGGAAAGCTGTGAAAATTGTTTTGAAAATACAGTACAACTTGCAAGCAAGTTGGAGGTGATGAGTTAAAGGAGAAGGAAGAGTTGAGGGTCTTCCAGCATGAATGAATGAACAACTCCAACTTTGTGAACCTAGATGGCTGGAAAGATGGTAGTTTCTTCAACAGAAGTAGAGAAAAATTGGAAGAAATTGGTATGTGGTGAGTTTGAGTTAGCAATGGGACATCCACAGGGACATGCACAACAGGCAATTGGTAATGCTGTAATAAGATTAGGAGAGATATTATAGCTGGATATTTAGAAGTGGGAGTCATCTTCATGGAAATGGTAGTTAAACTCACGGGAGTGGATGTGTTCATCAAGGGAAAGAAAAGAACAGGCCCAAGGTCAGTCCTTCCTTAGGGAATGTCCCAATTTAGGGGGTCAGAAGATGATTTATCAAAGGAATCTGAGAAATAATGGACAAGTAGAAGAATAACAAGAAGAAAATTGTAACACAGAAGCCAAAGAAGGAGACTTCTGTGACTGAGGTAGAGGGATTTAGGCGTCATTGGAGTTTAGAGTATTGATAAATTTGGAGATGAGGTTAAGACATCAACATGCATATTATATGAGGGGAGGGACTGGGGTGGAGAAGAAAACTTAAGCCTTCAACACTGTCCACAGCAATAACTTCCAAATTGGCCCCCACATATTCAGCTTGCCATTTCTCCATTTTTTCCCTATTTTCATATGGAATTTCATGCTTCCATTTATTTTTTCGAGGAACATGGTAGCACTGGATTGCTGGACCTCGGATCAGGAAGATCTGAGACACTTATAGCTATGTGACCTAAATTAGCCTCTGTTTAATTAGTTTACTGAATTGAAAAATGGGGAAAATAATACTAAAATAATATTTATAAAATATTTATACTTTTACATAGCAGTATATTTTTACATAGTAGGCACTAGGTAAATGCTTATTCCCTTCCCTTTCTCTGTAGTTGCCATAGATAGACCTAAAGTTCAGGTCTAAGCATGTCCCTTTGATTTAAGAAGGATCAGTGGTGTGTCAATGCTTTCATGTTAGAAACAAATTTCCTCTGCTTGGACATTTAAAGTCCTTTATTATCTGGTTCTAATCTGGTCCCAGGCAGATTCCATATTTCTTCCTCTTATGAACACTTTGTTCTAGTGAAACTTGCCTACTTGCTGTTTCCCATTCACAAAATTTTATCTCCTACCATGCCTACTCCTTTCTTACTTTGCTTCTTACTACCTCTAGCTTTCCTGAATGTTCAACTCAAATCCCAACTCCTTCAAGACTTCTTTCCCAGTTATTAATTCCTGTATCTCTACCTTCCTCCTCCTCCTTCCCTTCCCCCACCAGCCTCTTCACTATTTTGTTTTACTTTTGGCATATGCTTCCTATTTAGTTAGTGGTGAATTTGTATATGTAACTGCCCTCTGGCCATCAGGTAAATCCCATGAGCCCTTTATCTGAATAATATTTTAAATTCATAAAATAAAACATATAGGGTTTCAAAGGAAACCAATTATATTGAACTACAATCATTAACTTTAATCTACCAAGAAAGACAACCACCCAAGTAGAATGTAAGGCACTTAACAAATGCTTACTACTGGAATGATTGACTTGGAGAAGAATAGAAGACTGTGATGTGGAGTTGGACTAGGTACTAGAGATGGACTAAGTGAACCTCTTTTTTTCCCTTTTTAGAGGGGGGAAGGTAGGGCAATTGGGGTTAAGTGACATACTCAAGGTCACAGAGCTAGTTTTTGTGTTGTGTCTGAAGTGTCTGAGGTTGGATTTGAACTCAGGTCCTCCTGACTCTAGAGCCAGTTCTATATGCACTGGGCTACCTAGCTGCCCCACAGTAAGTGAACCTTAAAAGAAGAGAGACTGCATATTGAGAGTGATAAAGGGGCAGTCTTAAAAGGGGGAGTGAGAAGCAGGGACTATATTTGTTTTCCTGGCTTAATGCTTTAGGCAGCATTAGGCAAATTGGCCTGAGGGCCAAATATGACCCACCTTTTTATAGCCCACAAGCTAAGAGTGTTTCTTACATTTTAAAATAAAACTTTATTTGTAAATCTTAAAAAAAAAATCTTAGCTCATGGGCTCCACAAACAGGTGTGGGGGATAGAAAAGCAGTTAGCAGGCTACAATGGACAACTATTTGCTAAGCCATACTTTAGGGAAATGAGGAAAGAAGCCTCCAGTATTAGAGAAAGTAAATAGGGCTTAAGTGTTGTTGATAAAAAGCTAGGCAGAAAAGGAAGAAAAGGTGTGAAGTAAAGATTTCTTGGACAAAAAGGAGTTTGTTAACAATAGAGTAGGTGTCCCAGAGTGGGTAATAGAATAGGAGGGCTGAGCAGGATGTGGATTATGGAAGGGTAGGGCTCAGGCGGATAGGGATGAAAGAACAGGGAAAGATAAGAATGTAGGAGGATATTTTTCTCAACAGATGTTGATTCTGAATCATTGAGATAAGGCGGGTAGGGAATGTCCATTAAAATATGGGGATTTACCAATTGATATGGGCTCCCACCCTCTTATCCCACTCTATCTCTTACTTGTATTGGCCCAAGGGAATATGAAGGTAGGTCTCCATCTAATATAAAAAGAAATTCTCTTTCTCTTTCCTATGAAACTACTGCTTTTTTCCCCCTCAATGTAAAAATTTATGGACAAGTTATGCCTTGCTTAACTAGCTTATTTTTCACACATTATTTTCTAAGTTCTTCAAAATCCATTACAAAATGTTTTCATCCTCCAAAGGTAAGACATTACCCATTGTTATTTGGACCCTGAGGTAAAACACTAAATAACTTTATGTTATTTTGCATTCTCAATATGCACAGGCTAAACTGCTGAAGCATACATCCATTTTCACTTGTAAAGTAATGAACAAAATATATCTTAGAAGAAAAAGTGAGGTTGGGCTTATAAAATTATACATGAAGCTCTCTTGCTGAAATCAACAAAAATCCCTAGATATCTCTGCTTATTTCTCTGAAAATTTGCTCTGTATTCACTTTTAACTGGCTCTGATGATGTTCCCTGCAAAGGCCTTGCACCCTAGGCTGAAGAAAATTGGTTTCACACAGTTCCTCAGTCCTCAAATCAAACGTTCCACCTAGTATGTTTTCTGAGAAGCTGAGATTACATCAAGGCATGCACAGCTGTGTGCAGGGATAGAATTCTTTGTCTGGGTGTGCTAATTTATTAAATCAAGCCTGAGTCCCATTATGCAGAATGAATGTGCACAAGCAGAACCTTCCTGTGGGGGTAAATTAGGCCTGACAGTGAGTGATAAACCTTTGCAAGGTGGATGATTATCAGACAAATTGTGAGAAGGATCCCAGGAAATTAAAGCAGTTTTTGTAGCATTTACTTAGGTATTTAATCACTTCTAGTGTTTGTAAAGAGATATTGACCTGGTGATGGATTATGGAATTACCTATGAAAGCAAAGAAATCAATCAAAAAACTATCAGCCATGATATATATGAAAATTCTTACTAGTAAGTATAAGTAATATGACCATCACCAATACACCGCTTGTCAGTGTGAGTAGGGTGCTTACAAAACTGATATGATTTGGCAAAAAAGAGAAAGGGAAGCAGATTCCTTATTTTCTCTTCAGTTTAGCTAAGAACGTAGTTTCCAAACTCTTCTCTTCAAACCCATTTAAAAAGTACATGGGAAGAGATCTGGACTAAGAGTCAAGAGAACCAGTTTATTGTTCTAGCTGTGCCATTTATTAGTGGAGTGAGATTAGGCAAATACTTAGCATAGGTAAGATGGACTGAACTCCTTATCTATAAAATCATACAATGGGACAGGAGGATCTCTAAGAATTTTTTCTTTGCCTTTGATTTTTTCTTCTAAATAAGATTTTAAATCACTGTTAAAGTTAAATATGCATATATATGTATATAAAATTCTCTCTCTCTATGTGTGTGTGTGTGTGTCTGTGTGTAGTGCATTAAGGCTTATTAAATGTTTTAAAAATATTATCTAATTTTATCTTACAGCCCTGGGAAGTAGGTACTATTGTTATCCCCATTTTAAAGAAGATGAAATTATGTGGGAGAGGTTAAATAATTTTCCACATGTGTTCTACTTCCATGTTGATGAATTCTGCAATTCCTTTATCTGATCACAATGTTCTTATCATTTCACCTTTCCCTCTGCTTTACAATCTCTAACCCCATTCTTCCTACTTACTCTGACCTATAATCACTCCACCATTGAGTTCTTTTCCAGGCCAGTACCCTCACTCTAGTCAAACTTTTCTTCCTTCCCCATCTGGATACCTTGACCAATTAGGTCAACTCTATAGTCAAATCCATTACCCCCACATCTCATTCTTCTGAAGCCTCCAGTTTGGATTACTCTTACCTTCTGCTACCTTCACTCTTTTTCATGGGTTGCTAAAAAGAGTTTCTTAGTAGAGGATACCTCAGATGGTTCTAAAGCTTTTGGATTCCCCAGTTAGTGCCTCCCTTTCTCCACTCTGCTACAGTGATTTGAGGGGGAGAAGATAATCATTGCCAACTGAATAAGGCTAAGCCTTGAACTGGTTTGCCAGAAGAAACTGATAGAATTATTTGAATTGTACAGAGTTTAGTTAAATATAAAATGCCTTCTCATAAACTCCACTAACTTAAAAAAAATTACTAGTAACAGCTTCTTAAGAAAAGATAGTAATAGTTTCAAGTTAAAGGTTAATGAAGTTTTTTTTTCCTTTCTTTTTTTTTTTGGTGTGGAGGAAATAAATAGCTGTCCTATATATGATCCACATGATATACTGAATATCTTTCTGTTCCATCTTTTGGAGTGACCTTAGGCATGAGTCAAATCTAAGTTTTAAATGGTTTTCTCAAAGGTCTTTGTGGTAACATACAAAGAACCGGAGAGCTTGAAGGAAAAAAATTAAGTCTGAATCTTCTCTTTAGAAAATAGTCTTCTCCACAACTGAACCTGGAGTCCAATGAGTCCATATAGTGGGAAAGCGCAAGTCTCTCACCTGTAATAGTAATGTAATCTGAAGATCCCCTTGTATTGGCAAGCACTTAGGACCTTGTTTCAAGTGTGATTGTATTAAGTATTACAATCCAGAACTTGTGAATCCCACAGTGAGAGGAACTTCCTGTTGTAAAGGAAGGGGTGAAACAGGGAGGTGTTAATACCTTATATGAGGAAAAGCCCAAGTTGAGAGAGGCCACAATTTCTCTCAGTTTGCATCTGGAGGCTGAGCTGCTACTGTTGGACTGAGGACTGGACTGAGAATTGAGAAGAACTGAGAAGAGATATGAGAACTGAGAACTGAAACAGAACTTCCTGAAGCAAGCCATGTGGAGGCTGAAGAGGAGAGGCCAGAAAGTGATTTTGATTTTGAGAACAGAGCTTCTGCTGAGACTTTTCTTCTGGGAACTTCTGCTGATAGCTTCTGAGAACCAGGCTGAGAAGCTACCATGAGTGAGAGAGGAGGATTCCTGCTTGAGGGAACCTTTTTTGTTGTGAAGGCTTGGGAATGTGGGTGTTCACTGCATTAACCATGTATATCAACATCATGGTTACTGTAATTACTTTGCCTTTCTGGTTCTGGGACTTGGTTTCCTGGTATTTGAATAAGGATTTGAGGTGGACTAGACACTTTGAGCTTCAATATTGGACAGGAACTGCACAGAGAATTGGACAAGGAATGGGGAGCTGTATGCCTTTGAACTCAGGTGGCAGTTGGTTAGATTTGGGCAGGAGCTTGCAACCATAGAAGAGCAACCATAGAGGCTGAGAGCCTGCCTTGAGTCAAGATGAAAAGATCTCTCCTTGGGTATTTAATGATGACTGATGAAATTGTAACTTACTTGAGACCTAGGTGCGGATGGTCTTTGCACTTTCCACTACCCCTTAAGAGGGTAATAAGTAGTGGCTGATAAAATTGTAACTTACTTGTGACCTAGGGGTGGATGGCCTTTGTATTTTACACTACCCCTTTAGAGGGTACTGAGTAGTGACTTATGATATTGTAACTTAATTGCACCCTATGGGTAGAGGATTTTGACTTTTGTACTTTGTGATTGAATTAAGGACTTTGTGATTGACTAAATGAATGCACTTTGCTCAAAACTATGTGACCACTTTGGTGAAAACTATGTGATATTTTATTGATAAGTTGCGAAGTTATAACATTCTGAATGTTGTACTTTGTTTTTTGTGAATGTTTTGCTCTAAGTTGTTACTAAATAAATATAGAGTTCTCTATACTGTGTGCTCAGAATCTTGAAAAGCTGTTCACAGTAGCAGTCCTCTGGAAAGCTGCTCATGCTTGGCTTTACATCACCTCACCTAGCAGTGATTCTCTATTGCTATATATAACGAATACTTGAGGTGTCAAGTAATAATAATATTTTGTGTTGAACAGGGTCCCCTTTTGATAAAATTATTCAAATTCCACACTATAGTCTTAGAACTAATGAAAATATATTAATGTAAGTTTGATCCACTATTGCTTAGAGATGCCCAGATGTTCTCTTTTTGAGAATAATGTTCACTGGGAAGAGGGAAGCTATGCCCTTGCCACTATTATATTTCAATATCACCTATAGCTCCCAATGTGTAGTACATTTGTGCATATATAGTATGAACTCGATAAATGTTTGGGTTGATTGGCTTCATGGGTAAATGAGCAATATTAATCATAATTTCCAGAGAATAGATGTAAAGATGACATTTCATGTTAGAGTATTGTCATCTCAAAAATCTGGTTAAAATTTTCATTTTGCTTCATTCTGCTTGATAAGCAGAGACACACAGAGGAACAAACAGTGAATACATGCAAAAAAAGCATACTGTTATTTCTATACAGCTCAGAGAAACAGATTTACCTAACATAAACCTTATCAATTCAGGCAGGGTTATAGCAGATCATATCAGTTATGACTAGAGTGCTTCCACAGTATAAAATAGTGCCTTTCTTCTGAGAGACTCTGAAGATTCTCTACCAGTATCAAAATTAATCCTTATTAGGTTCCTAGGAAGTAAGGAGTGGTCCAATCTCTTCTACCATATATCGTCTTGTCACACGGTCCTATAATTTCTGCTTGAACAGTTCCATTGACAAGTATGATACTTTACAATATAGTTCATTTCATTATTGTACAACTATAATTTTTAAGAACATTTCTTCCTATATTGAATTAAAATATACTGCCCCTGGGGTGGCTAGGTGGCACAGTGTGTAGAGCATCGGCCCTGGAGTCAGAAGGACCTGAGTTGGGATCTGATCTCAAACACTTAATGCACACAGAAACAAAAACCTAGCCGTGTGACCTTGGGCAAGTTACTTAACCCCAATTGCTCTCCAAAAAGCAAAAAAAAAATATACCTCTCTATATTTCCCACCCATTCATCTGAATTCTAACTTTAAGAACAAGGCAGACAAAAGAAAAAAATTATTCATACTTCCACTGAGAAATGCTAACTGTCTGCATAAAACAGTTAAAAGGTATTTAAAAAAGGATTCTGAAAATACCTTATACTTCAAAGTCAAACATTCTGCTCAATTATTAAACCATATATGTTTAGATTCCTTTGCAATACATTTTTCTTATAGATGAATCAGACGTGGATGCATTTCAGAAAAAAAGTTATCATTATGTCATTTTTTTGAAACAAAGATTTTAGTAGACATTCAAAGTGTCTCATTGTTATCAAAATTTCTGATTCATGGAGAGTATTCTGGGAAGATAGCAGAGTAGGTCAGAAAATTCTACACTCTCAAGGTTTTCCCCATAAAAGAATTAAAATTGGGGTGACTAGGTGGCACAGTGAATAGAGCACTGGCCCTGTAGTGAGGAGGACCTGAGTTCAAATCTGGCCTCAGACACTTGACACACTTAGTAGCTGTGTGGGTGGAGATTAATAAGAACAGGTGGACAACAACTATCTTTCTGGGACAATTTGAGATTTGAAGAAAAAATCCCAGGACAAGATGGGATTTTTACTCTTCCCATGAAGAGTAAACACCTCCAGGCTAGGTTCTATTTTAACAAGAAGTGGAAAGCCCTGGGGTTAAGTGATTTGAGAGGCTACCTAGGCCCAAGCCACAAGAACTTTTACCCCCAGGGATAGTAAGGGGAGTTGGGTGTTTGAGCCTGGGAAGATCTTGGGAACCTCTGCTGACCAGGAACTCCAGACCCAGCTGTGCTGTGAAAAGCAACAGGGGTGAGAAGGAACCAGCACATGCTGGTAAATGTAAAAGCAGTGGGGCAGAAAGGCCTTGACTGTGGGCACTTGAAGTAGATTGGATATTTGGCTTTGGTTCCAGGCTAGAGGTGAGAACTGAAGATCTGGGGCAAGAGGAATCCTTTCCCAAACCACAGGGCTAGACCTGATTACAAAAATTAAGCTATTATCATAAAAAAATGTATAGGCAAAGGAGAAAGAGTCCAACCATAGAAAGTTATTATAGGAATAGAGATGATTGGTGTTCATCTTAAGAGGAGGATATTGAAGTAAAAAATCCCACAAATTTCCCAAAAAGAAGTCACAGAAGAACTTTAAACATCAAATGACAGAGATGGAGGAAAAACTTAAAAAACAAAACAATAAGAATAATCTAAGGAAAACAAGAAGGTTATGAAAGAAAAGTCAACCCATTAGAAAAGCAAATTCATGGAGAAGCTAGGTGGCTCAGTGAGTAAGAGTGCCGGCCTCAGAGTTGGGATGACCCGGGATTGAAACCAGCCTCAGAAAATGAGCACCCACACATATATAATGACTAGCCGTGTAACCTTGAGCATCTTACTTAACCCCAACTGCTTTAAAAAAAAAGCAAATTCAGAATATTAAGGAAGAAAATGACACCTTAAAAAATAGAGTTGGGCAAAGTGAACCAGTGAAATGATAAGAGATCGAGAAATAATTAAAATTTGAATAATGAAAAAATGGAAGAGAAGGTGAAATATCTTATAAAAAAATCAACAGATTTGAAGAATAGATCAAGAAGAGAAAATACAAAAAGAATCAGATTAACTGAAAATTATGGTCATTAAAAAGAATCTTGATACAATAATACAAGAAATAATTAAAGAAAATTGTTCTGAAGCATTAGAACAAGGAAGGAAATTAGAAATAGAAAAAAAAATCTTTCAATCACCACTTAAAAGAGATCCTCTGAGGAAAACTCACAGGAGTATCCTATTCAAATTCCAAACCCCCCCCAGCTTAAGAATAAACTATTAAGGATCCACAGGGTAGGAGGAATATTCCCCTGCCGGTTCAGGTGTAAAATTTGCAGGGGGAAGTGGAACCCATGTAGATTGATGTTGACTCTTAAGAGGATCAGGCAAATGCACCAGACATCAACTATGTGGTGGAAAATACCACCCTGGACATGGAACAATATGCATCCACTTACAGTGGTGATGCACACTGAGCGGCTGCAGTTTATCTCAGATCACTGCCCACAGCTTCAGGTAGAGGCCCTGAAGAAGGCACTGTCCTCTGTCTAGAGGCCCTTCAATGTGGATGTTTGTGAGGAGATACACTGGTAGCTCTCTGAAGCCACCAGAGAGCTACAGAATGCTCCTGCTGCTGTCCCTGAGGGAGGGGTGGAACCCCCACCCCTGGACTCAGCCTGGGTGGAAGTCACAAGAAAGAAGGCGCTGTTAAAACTGGAGAAGTTGGATACATACCTGAAGAACTACAAAGGGAACTCCATTAAGGAGAGCATCAGCTGGGGGCGTAATGACCTGGGTGACCATTCTCTTCACTGTGGGGATCTCAGCAATGCCCTCAAATGTTACTTCTTGGCTCTGGACTATTGCACCAGTGCCAAACATGGCATCAATGTGTCCCACAACTGGAATCAAGGTCAGTGTCTACTTGCCCAAGTGGTCCCATGTCTTGAGCTATGAGAGCAAAGCTGAGTCTATCCCTGAGATTGCTGAGGAAAGGGACAGCCAGACTGAGGCCATTCATTTTTCTTTTTTGCTTTTATTTTTGGAGGACAATTGGGGTTAAGTAACTTGCCCAAACTCACATGGCTAGTAAGTGTGTCAAGTGTCTGAGGTCAGATTTGAACTCAGGTCCTCCTGACTCCAGGGCCAGTGCTCTATTCACTGTGCCACCTAGCCACCCCTACCCAGGCCATTCTTACCAAGCTCAAAGTGTTCAGCAGGCCTGGCTGAATTGGCTGCTCAAAAGTATAAGCAGGCAGCCAAATGCTTCTTTTTCTTAGCCTCATTTGATCACTGTGACTTCCCTGGGCTACTGTACCCCAGTAATGTGGCTGTATATGGTGGTCTCTGTGCCCTGGCCACCTTTGATTGACAAGAACTACAGCACAGTGTTATCTCTAGCAGCTTCTTCAAATTGTTCTTAGAGCTGGAACCACAGGTTTGAGACATCATCTTCAAATTCTATGAATCCAAATATGCCTCGTGCCTAAAGATGCTGGATGAGAAGAAGGACAATTTGTTTCTGGACACGTATTTGGCCCCACATGTCAGGACCCTCTATACCCAGATCTGGAATCGTGCCCTCATCCAGTATTTTAGTCCCTATGTCTCTGCTGACACGTGTAAGATTGCTATTGCCTTCAATACAGCTGTGGCTGCACTAGATGAACCAAAACAGCTGATCCTTGAGGGGCTCATCAATGCTAGAATTGATTCTCATAGCAAGATTCTGTATGCCTATGATATGGACCAGCGCAGCACCACCTTTGAGAACTCACTGGTCATGGGCAAAGAATTCCAGCACCATGGCAAACCAATGATTCTGCGGGCAGCCAGGCTACACAACCAGATCCATGTCAAGTCTCCTCCAAGTCTTCCCTCCAAGAAGGAACTAACACCAGCCAACAGCCAGTCATGGATGAGCACAAACATATGATAGGGGTGTGATTCCCCCCCACACCTGGACCCCAGGACTGTGTTTGAGTGTCTGTCCCCAACTCCATTCTCCCTGAGTCTCTCTGGTTCCAGAGGCCTAGCTTGCTTCCTTCTCCGTGAGCCGGGGAGGCTTCATCTTTCAATGTGGGGGATGCCTCCTTCTTTCCACTGGGCCCTGGGACTACCAGACTGCTGCCTTAGCACCCACCTTGCCAGTAGAGTTGTATGCCACAGACATAGTGGCAGGGGTTGTCAGGGGTCAACTGGGGTTTGCCCTCCTCACAAAACGTTTTTTCTTTTCTCTCCCCCCTGCACAGTTGGGAACTAGAAGGCGTGGTTCCACTAGTTCCCCCAGCCTATGTGCTATGGGACACTAGGCTGCTGAATTCCCTGGCTGCTGCCAGGGCTGGCCGTTTTAGGTGTCTGCCTGATTACACAGACTCCTGGTGACCCCAGCCTTGGCTGTCTCTTGATTCTGTCCCTCTATGCCTGGGGCTAGGGGAAATGGTCGGGCAAAGCTACCTCTTCTGCTGCTGTTCTGGAGTGGGAAGAAAGGGGAGAGGCCTGGCTTGTGCTGGTATTTGTTCCCAATGAGCACAATGACCTGTGGAAGTACCTTCTACATTGCTGCCCCCCATCCACAAACACGTTCTTGTTCATGCAATTTTTTTGCCTGAGTTAGAAATGAGTTGTTGAATATTTAGACAATTAAAAAGCAAAATAAAAACCTTCTCCTTGGGAAAAAAAAGAATAAACTATTAAAAGCATCAAGATTAAAACAATTTAACTATGGTGCTGCCACAATTAGATTCACATAAGGCTTAGCAACAGAAACATTAAAGGATTGCAGGTCTTGCAACATAATATACTGAAGAGCAAAAGAATTGGGTCCCCAGCCAAAAATATCATGCCCTGAAAAGTTAAGTATTATCTGGAAGGAAAAAAATGGATTTTTGATAAATTCTCTGATTTTCAAGACTTGTTAAAAAAATAATCCTGAACTCAATAGAATATTTGACATACAAGAACCAAGAAAAATAGAAGGTACGTTCCAAAGACTGATTATATGGGATCCATAAGGACAGACAGTTTAATATGTATACATATATATATATATATATATATATATATATATATATATATAATGAAAATGTGTATCTAAGATTCTTGTTAATAATTGGTAACTCACAAGAAAGATTGTGGTAAACCTGAGTGTGATATGAATTTGAAAATTAAAACCACTTAGGAACAGCTAGAAAGAGTAACTTTTATGCAAATGAAGTGCAAGAGGAAGAATCAATAAATAGGAATTAGATGGGGGAGGAAGCCTGGGAGTTCTGGTAACCTACTTTCATTGGGAATGGGTTTAAGAGGGAAATCACACACACACAAACACACACACACACACACACACACACACATACACACACATGCATATGTATGTGTGTATATACATATATATATATGAATATAAAAGTCTTCTAAATTCAGAAGAAATAAAATTGTAGGAGTATGGGGGGGAGTGGACAAGGGAGGGATCTTTAAAGGGGAAGGGGAAGGAATGGGCAAAAGGGAGGTATAGAAGGGTGTTTAGATTTATGGGAATGGGAGGATAGGGGAGGGATCCTTGGAGGAGGGTAGGCAAGGAATAGAAGGGCAAGGTAGTGGGTAGAGGAGGCAGGGGGGATAAGAAACAAGAGATATGCACAAACATAAAAACAGAGACCAGAAGTAGAATATGTTTGGGAAAATATATGTCTATTAATGTATGTATATATGTATATGTGTATATAAATATTTATAGCTATAGAGAAACATATCCAAACTTTATTGTAGCCTTCAGGGTAGGGGGATGGGGGGTGAAAAAAAAGTAAAAAGTGTACATCAGAGAACAAGAGAAAACTCACAAGGAAGCAAAGATGGACAATTCTAAACACAGTGTGTATTATTTATCGTACAGGTTTTCTTGAAATAAAATTTATTGTTACTTATTTAGAATCCCCTCATGTTCTACTATGTACTTGACATGCTTTTTTTTTTCTTTCTAACACTGTATTTAAGTTACAATATTTAAGTTTCTGATTTTTTTGTTTCTTTTCTCTATTCTGTATTTGTGTTTTGGTGTTTGAGTATAAAATTAAAAAAACATATTTCTGATTCATGTAATTTTCAAGCTTGCCCAGTAATTAAAGGCAATTATTCTAAAAGCATTTTGTTAACCATTTGGAAAATGGGGGTAATTAGTAAATACAGACTTGCACTTGATCAAACTTCTGAGACTTCTTTTATCCAGTGAACTGAAGGGGAAAAAATGTCAATATTGCACTTTAGCGTCAAGTACACCTTGGTTTTCAGTGAAATATGAAGCCAGTCTTGAGTGCATGCTACAATAAATATTCAAAACAGAATAAACACTCACATTTAATTTCTAATATAACAGTCATTGTAGTTGAGTTTTATCCATGGCATATGTCTATGGGTACCACAAATACAAACCCCTGATTTCATTACCTTTCATAATGATTACCTTCTTGATCAGTAATAGTAAAGGAATAATGTGGAATTTGTCTATGGCGAGGTTTGTATCATTTTCATTCTAGACAAGATTTCACTCTAGTATTATTCACTTATGGACTCATTGCTCCTAGCTCTGCCCTCATTAACTCTTGCCTGGTTTGTTTCAAGCATCTCATAACTTGCCTCACTAAAGATCTAGATTTACTTGCCTTATAGTTTTTATATAGCTGCCAAACCAATTTTCTTAACTCTGATCACATCAATTCACTACTTAATATCTTTACCTGGATCCTCATTACTTACTGAATAAAAGCTAAACTTGTTAGCCTGGTATCCTGATGCTGAAGTTTTTGGTACTGTTATCCACACTGTCTTCTTGGAAATTCTCTCCTCCCTTGGCTTATATAATGATGCCATCATTATATCTCCCATCTGCCTGAGTACTCTTACCAGCAGGATCATCAACTATCTCAATTCTCAATCAATGAAGTAGCCAAGGTTCAGTCCTGGGCTCTCTTCAAACAACAAATATCTCCTTATACCTTCTCACTTGATGATTCTATTTGCTTCCATTGGTTTTCAGTTATCACATTTACATGGATAATCCTTAAATCTACACATTTTATTTATTCAGTCCTATTTTCTTTTCTAAACCCCAGACTTCACTTGCCAACTGCCATCCTCCACTTGATATTCCATTAATATTTCAAATTCAGTACCCTTCAAAGATAGTTCATTATTTTGATTCATCATAATTCTTAAACAGTTCCTTCTTCCAAATATCCCTATTTCTCTTGAATCTACTGTCTTCACACTTACCTAGGATTATTCCCCCAATTCACTTTTTACTCTTTCACTCAAACTGCATCTAATAAGTTGCTATGTCTTGTTAATTATGTTTCCACAACATTTCTCCCATCTCCTCCCCTTCTTTTCACACACATTGTCACCATCTTAGTTCAGGGGCTCTGAAAAAGTCAGGCATTTTTATTGTAATAGCCTAATAGCCTCTTAATTTTTCTCTCTGTTTCCAGTTTCTAATTTCACTAAAGTATAGGTCTATTCTCCTCCCACCCAATTCAAAAGCCTTCCTTTTCTTCTACCTTGATTCTAAGGGGGGAAAAAAGACAAACTTTTCAGCGTGCTTTTTAATGTTCTGATCAACTTTTCTAGCCTCAGTACAGAATATGTCCATTTATATATTACATATTCCTGGCAAACTGGACAAACTAGTCATTGTCCATAATTGGCATTCTATTTCTGATCTCAATGCATTCTTACAAGCTATAACAGGGTTTTGTCACTAAATGTCTAACATCCAACTCTCTGAAAACAAAAGTATACAAGACACTTTATAGTTTAATCTTCTTTATTAACATTTTTAATCATTTTATTTAATCTAGACAACAAAAAGAAGAAATCAAACCCTGATTTGTAGCATTTGCAGATTTCTGCAGACTGAATTCTCAGATTCAAAATTTAACAATAAACTTTTGCAAACCAGTATGAGCCAGACCCAGATCACTTCTTCTTCTTCTTCCTCTTCCTCTTCCTTCTTTCTTCTTCTTCTTCTTCTTCTTCTTCTTCTTCTTCTTCTTCTTCTTCTTCTTCTTAGCAATTGGGGTTAAGTAAATTGCTCAAGGTTACATGGCCAGTCATTATTTGTGTGTGTGTGCTCATTTTCTGAGGTGGGGACCAATCCCAATTCATCCTGAGGCCGTGCCGGTGCTCTTACTCACTGCGCCACCTAGCCGCCCCAAAGATCACTACTTATTATACATCATATAAGTATACACACATAAACATTTAAACCTATGATTTCACTGGTGTAGAAATCTCTTGATGAAGAAACTCTACCAGTGGAGATGAGGATATGCTTTGCAACTCACAGTCTTAAGAATGTTGCTTATAGCATTGAGAAATGACTTCCCCAGCTAATAGGTGTCAAATTACACAACTTAAAACAAGGTTTTCCTGATTCTGAGGCTGTTTCTCTTCTATACCACATTGCAGTCTTTGTTGAATTTAAGTGAACTGGAACATTGCTATCAGAGAGATACTATCTTGCTGCTTAGTGATATTCACTTACCTTAGGTATAGACTGTATGTGAAACTTAGGGCCCACAGAATCCAAACAAGATGCAGTTAAGAATGTGGGGCTTAAAATCCTGCTAAATCCTTATGTTTTTATAAAGAATACCTGGTTACCATTATTATATTCTTTGACAAATATTTATTAAGACCCTACTCTGAAAACCACTGTGTGGGGCATTTGAAAATATTATCTGTATGAAATGTGTCCCTGGATCCCCAAACACAATTGATGTGAGTAAAAGTGGGTAGGTATGAAACACTTCCATAATGTCTTTCATCAAAAATAGATTCCAGAGGTGTGCACAGGAAGTTTCAATCATTTGCTTCATCTATAATCTCATGCAACATGAATTTTGGAGAAACAGAGAAATGCGTGACTTTTAAAACCTGTAATCCATTAGCATCTTCCTATACAAAAAAAGTCATAAGTAAGTTCAAGGCAACATCTCTTTCTCTTTACCTATAATATCACCATCATAACAGGATCATTTAGTATTTCCTTGGAATAAAAATAGGATAGGTCACCAAAGTGAACAATTTTCACCATCAACTATTTTGCATTATTTGCAAAGGAAACTAAACATAACCCTTTATTATTATCCTTGGGGATTCTGTGTAATTTCAAAGAAGCTTCAAATTTAAGATGCAGCTATGGAATTTAATTTCTTTCACAGAATCACAATTTCAGAATTGGAAAGTGTCAAGGTAGTCCTTCCCCGAAACAAGAGGAATGTCCATTTTAGCATAATTCTAAAATGGCGATCTTGATTCTAATAAAAGTTATTATTGGGGGAAATTCCACCACCTTCCTTTCACTTTTGCTTGGACAGCTCTAATAGGATTTTTTTCCTGTCTCTAAGCTAATTTTGTCCCTTTGAGATTTTACATCTGTCCTGCTTAGGCCAATGAGTTTTTCTAACACACTGAAGATGTTTAGCATGTTCCAAGGGGTATAAGATTATAGATTTTGAGCTGGGTAAGACCTTGGAAGACAGGTAGTTATTTTCCTCTAATTTTACAAATAAGTAATATCACGCATAGCATAAGTATCAGAAGTAGGACTTGAACCTGCATCCTGGAAAGCCAGAGTCAAAGAATGTTGACTCATCATCGAGATGCCTTCTCAGTATTGCATTCATTTGATACTTTTTTTTTTTTGCTTTTTGGAGGGCAACTGGGGTTAAGTGACTTCCCAATGTCACATGGCTAGTATGTGTCAAGTGTCTGAGGCTGGATTTGAACTGTAGTCCTCCTGACTCCAGGGCCAGGGCTCTATTCACTGTGCCACCTAGCTGCCTGCATTTGATACTTTTCCCTCCCCTGGTACAGATTGCAACCACTTTGCATATTTCTAATTGCTTTGTACTGTAAGCAATAGTTACTTTAATAGGTCCATTATATCATATACATGGCTCATAACTTCTATATGCTTTTTATTATGCATAATTCTGGTATGAAATTCCACTAATTTTCCAGAGTACCAATCACAGGAGGTCCATTAGAGACCTTCTTTTGTTTTTTTAAATATTTGGAGGTCCTAAGGAGCCCTTATGCTTTTCTTTTATTGTTTCTGGTGTTCTATGACAACTTTCCCCCTCTCTCCTATTATCCTAATCAATGTATTTTGTCCTTTTTTCATAAGCAAGTTATTATTGGTATCTGGCCACAATTTAGTAATGCCCACTATTCATCTTTCCATTGGACTTTGAATTACTTATAAATTTGCAGTCACAAGATTCCATGAATGACATATACATAGAGAGTTTAGGATGTACTATTATCCATTCAAAAATGAAATTAATTGGGGTAGGTATTCAGTCTGGTAGTAGTTATATTGGATCTTTGCTGAAGGGGAATTCTGATAGTCTGCTCATTTTAATTATTAGATATCAAGCCATGCTAATTCTATATTGCTTTAAGTCACCAGAGGTTTGAGATACTGTCACAGAATAAAAATTATCATGTGATTCAAATCAGGTGAAAAAGATGAACATGATTTACCCTGAATTCTACCTCTTAAGGAAACAACACTTCACATTATGTCAACAATAACAGGTTACTTGCTATTTACTATAGGAGAAGGGGAAAAATAAATAGGTATGATATAAGTTTAATTATAATCATCTACATAGAAGCACTGTGAAGACCTGAAGTCAATGCTAGCTTACAAATAGTATTTTGTTTCAGGGGAAAATATGGTCATTCTGTGGAATAGAGGACTTTCAAGCATTCTTGAGGAAAAAACCAGAGTTGAATAGAAAATTTGACATCCAGACAAAAGAAGCAATAGATGCCTGAGAAGGTAATCAGGGAAAAGAAATCAAAAGGAACTCATCAAAGTTGACCTATTTACATTCCTACATGGAAAAATAATAACTGTGACTGATGAAACCTTTCTCAGTATGAAAATAATGGAAGAAGGGTGTATGGTCATATGAATACATATGTGAATGTGTGTGTATATGGTTACAGTTATATATGGATAGAGGGCATAGGTTGAATTTGGTGGGAAGGGATGATACTTAAGGGGTGAAGCTAAGAGGTGAGAGAGGAAAGTGGCAAGAGGAGATGGGGAGAGACAGGGTAGGGTAAACTATCTCATGGAGAAGAAGCAAGGGGAAGTGGCTGCAGGGGAGGGGAAGAATAGGAAGGCAAAAAGGCAAAACCACATTCTCATTGAATTTGGTTCAGGGAGAGAATGACATACATATTAAATGGGATATCTCAACCTGCAGCAGAATAGGGGGAAGGGGGATGAGAGGAGGGATGATAGATGGGAGGGCATTCTTGGGGGGAGGGGAGGTTGGAATTACCCACTATAGAAGAGGGACAGGATCAAGTAGGGAATGGACCAGGTGGGGAGTGGGATTATTGGGAGGGAATTATAAGCAGCCTTGTACAATATATCTACTATGATAATGTTTTGCATAGCTAGACATGTACAACATATACTGAATTACTTATCTCCCCAGAGGGAATGGGTGACAAGGGAGGAAGGAAATGGATCTGAAATTCGAGGTCATAACATTAAATGTTTCAACTATATATAAATATTATTATTAATACTCTTTTGCTTGTAATAGGGAGATAAGATGTGCAGGCATTGGGACACAAAGATTCTCCTTCCTCTAATGGAAAAGTCGATGGGGGTATGGGAGAAGGTATGGGAGAGAGCAGATTGGAGGAAGCGATATCTTGTGGGACTACTATTCTGGGAGGTTGGGTAGGGGAATAATGGGGGGAAAATGATTGTAACTCAAAATCTGGCAGAAATGAATGATGTAAAACAGAAGTTAATAAAGCATTTGTTTAAAAAATAAAAAAAACCAAAAAACTAATTATTAAAACTACTAATTTTTATAGCAGGTTAATGCAAACATGATTTCTTATTTATTAGTCTACTTTTTGTCAGTTGATAGAAGAAAACATAACATTTCCCCACAAAGATGAACATTTTCCTGGAACGAAATTAGATTAAATTTTTCACTGACTCTCTAATATTCAATTTTAGGATTGAATCTCTAAGTCAAATTAAATCATTGAATCATTCCCCTGAGAAATATTCAGTTTCTTCAAGAATCTGGAAAACACATTACTAACAAATTTCATATGTAAACATATTAAGTGAAAGTCATATTAAACAGAGCCATCAATTTTTTGCCTTAATTATTCAGATTATCTAAATGTGACCAAATATATAATATCTATAATTGACAAAAATATTCAGAATATATATTGTAAAGTAAATCAGGGGTGTCTAGGTGAGAGCAAATTATGACAATTGACTCAAATATTAGTTATAGAATAGCTGTTAAGTAAACCTTGATTAGACCTGATGCTTAGGAAATGTACTGCTCTGATTTGCTTTAGCTTAACGACTAAAAATTTTAATTAATTTCATTGAGCATATATGAAGCATCTAATATAACTGCATAAATTACCATACTGGTCACCTAAGTGCTATAGCCCTAATTTTTTTTCATAGCTTATTATAGATTATTTTAATGTCTATTAGTTCACACTTCAACATGATGTAATACACTACATCTGGAGTTGGAAGACCTGGGTTCAAATCCTGCTTCTGTCATTCATTCTGCATATGACTCTGGTCAAGATACTTAATACCTGCAAGCTTTTCTTTCCCCATCTAAAAATTAGGGGATTGTATTAGTTAGGCTTTAAGATCCTTTCTAATTCTAAATCTTTGATGCTATCATAATTTTGCTTGCTATTTGCCCATGCTCACTGCTTTAGCTTCTTTGTACAATTTTGATGATGACAATGAATACACTTGCTTTTCCACTGGTTTCATAGGAAAGTCTTGAATTTCTCCATTACAAATGACTACAATTCTTGATTTTTAGATAGATCCTATTTATTGTATTAGGGAGAGACTCACCAATCTCTGTGCTTTGTATGTGTGTGTGTTTGTAATATGAATGAGTACTCTATTTTGCCAAATATTTTTCTACATATGTTGGCATAATCATGTTTTATTGTCTGTTACTAATGTGGTCATATGTATGTATGTATGTATGTATGTATGTAGCTTTCTAATTGCCTATTGAACACCTCAAAGTAGGTGTCCATAGACCTCTTAAACTAAACTTTACAAAACAAATTATATCTCTTCCTAAACTCTCCTCTCTTCCTAACTTACTTTTTATTGCTGGGGGCATGACCATCCTCCCAGTCATCCAGGCTTATATCCTAGTCATCATCCTGGACTCCTCACATTCTCATGCTATATTCATCCCACCTCTCCCCACCTCCAATCTGTTCCCAAGACCTATAGATTTACCCTTTATAACAGCTCTCATATATACTCCCTTTTCTCCTCTGACACCTCTACCACCCTGGGTCAGGCTCTCATTACCTTGAACCTGGTCTACTGCAACAGCCTACAGATTTTTCTGCTTGCTTAAGTCTCTCTCCACTCTAGTTCTCCATGTCCACTCAGAAGTCAAATTGATTTTAAAGGTAAATCTTATCATGACTTGTGTTCATTTAATAAACTTGAGAGATCCTCTATCACTTTAAGGATCAGACATATAACTCTACATTTGTCAATCAGAGCTTTTCATAAACTGCCTTCCCCCATCTTTCCATTCTTATTACATATTGTACTTCCTACCCTTATGCCACATACTCTGTGATCCAGAAGCACTAGCCTTCTTACTGTTCCTCAGATAAAGCGATCCATCCTCTGATTTCACATTTTGATTGCTGTCCCCCATATCCTGAATGCTTTTTGTTCATTGGGTTCCTTAAAATCAGTTAAAATCTCTCCTTTTAGAGGAAGCCTTTACTGTACACCTTAATTCTATTGACTTCCCTCTACTTAATATTTCCTGTTTATCACATATGTAGTTTATTTCTGCTTAGTTGTTTGCATACTATGTTTCCCTATTAGACTGTGAACTCTGTGAGTAAAGGGAGCATCTTTATATTTCTTTTGATCTGAATAGAGTACCAGCCCTGGAATAAGGAGGACCTGAGTTCAAACTTAACACTTACTAGGTCTGTGACCTTGGTCAAGTCACTTAAACCCAATTGCCCTGGCTTCCCCCCTACAAAAAGATGTGTGTGTGTGTGTGTGTGTGTGTGTAGAAATGCAAACACATATATTTCTTTTTATCCACACTACTTAGCATAGTGCCGAGTGTACTGCAAGTGCTTAATAAATATTTGTTGAGTGATTGACTAAATGCTTAGTCATTCTTGCATTTTTGATGTAAATTCAACTTGATCATAGTGAAGGACCTTTTGAACATGTTGCCTTATTCTGTTTGCTAATACTATACTTACTTTTTGTGAATCTATATACATTAGTTATAAAGGTCTATAGTTTTCTTCCTCTGTTTTAACTCTTCCTGAGCTTTTCTCTCCATTATTTGTCTTATAGAATGAGTTTGGTAAAGCACCCTTTGCAAAGAATTTATGACAATAGAAAATAATTATTCTTTGTTTCAATGAATTCACTTGGAAGGGCACCTGGGACTTTCTGCCCCATCCCCTTTGGTGGTTTACTTGTGACTTACATAATTTTCATTTCTCAGATTCTATTCTGTTAATGTGCTTTTTATTGGTAAACTAATAAGTTTAAGCACTAGTTATATTAAATATGATAATTTCTGACAATGCATTTTCCCCAATTTTGTTTTGTTAATTTAGTTTTCTTGTCTTTATCTGTCTCTACATAATTCTATCTCTCAAACACAATCAAAAGCCGCAGAGAACAATTATGTTTTATCATCTTTTTCAGGAATCCTGGAAATAGACTGATAAAAACTGTAGATAGTCTTTTGGTATGGATGGTTCAGAGTTGTGGAAGTCACACTTAATAGTCCAGATTTATAGTTTTGGACATATGAAAAGAAGAGCTGAGAAAAGGAAATTATATATGATATTGATCCAGTGAGGAGAAAACCATCAGCAGAGTCAAAAGAAAGGGCATAAATATTTTGAAAGTATTAAAAACACAGATTGAATCAATTACTAATTGTTGGAAAATCATAACAAAAATCATTTCTTCTGGTGGCAAGGAAAAGAGGCAGAGAAGCTAAATTTGAACAAACAGACTATTTCTAGGAGATAGGAAAACCCACAACCCCTGCCCCCCAGAAATTCTAAGTAGCATCTTTAATAATTAACAAAAGAATAGATTTAAATAAAATCTAACTTACTGTTTTAGCTGCATACCTTTATTCAGATAGGGTCACCAACAGTTACAACACCGCTGATTACAAAAGCTCTGGTATAGAGATTTTAACACTAACATGACATTGTCTAATTAAAAACAGAATAAAAAGAAAGTAAAATTTAAAGGGAAATTTAAAATAATAATATTTTATGAAAAGCTAAAGATAACAAATTTCAGCATCAATAAAGTAAATTTCTAGAGCAGAGACAAGATGACAGAATAAAGATGGGGAGAGTCAAGATGGTGGAGTAGAAATAGGACTTCTGTGAGGGTCTGGCTTCCACCTTATCCAATTCATGTAAAAGGTGACCCTGAAGAAATTTTGGAGCTATAGAACCCACAAAATGACAGAGAGAAGCTAACCTCCTACTAAGAATAGACTGGCAGGGTGGCAAGAAACGGACAGAACAAAACACTAGGAGCAGACCCCAGCCCCACTTGAGCAGGGGATTTTAGCCTCAGGGCAGCCACAGCCAGCTGCCAGCTAGAGGGACTTCAGATCATCAGATCACCAGCAGCTGTGGCAGTTTCCAGAATTATTAACCCATAGATGCTAAGGACAAAGTGAGAGGGTAGAGCTCCTGGGGTGTGTGACCAGCTTGCCAGAGCATATTGACGTTTTAGAGAGGGCACACAACTAATACGTTGGGGAGCTGAGAAAACCCCAGCCACTGAGACAAAGCTCTCCTGGGAACAGAGTCCTACTGTGTCAAAAAGCTCAAAGGTCAAGTTATTGAGTGGTAACACGAGCAGGCAAAGGAAGCAAAACAAGCAGAGCAATCCAACTTTACACTTCTTTTTTGGGGACAAAAAGGATCAAAGCATGGAACAGGAGGAAGATAGAAGAATCCTGCACCAAAAGATTCTAAGAAAAATATGAGCTTGTTAAAGACTATAGAGAACCTTAAGAAGGATTTTGAAAACCAAATTAGAGAAGTGGAGGAACAATTGGAAAGAGAAATGAGAATGATGAAAGAAAATTATGAAATGAGAGTCAACAACCAGAATGAAGAAAAGAAAACCTTAAAAAATAGACTAACTCAAATGCCAAAAGAGGCTCAAAAAACCGTTGAGGAGAAGTATGCTGTAATAATCAGAATT
This sequence comes from Gymnobelideus leadbeateri, assembly GCA_011680675.1. Taxonomy (NCBI): domain Eukaryota; kingdom Metazoa; phylum Chordata; class Mammalia; order Diprotodontia; family Petauridae; genus Gymnobelideus; species Gymnobelideus leadbeateri. The sequence goes on from WOXC01001690.1 coordinate 80,020, forward strand.
TGCCAGATGGAAAAACAATCTCAAAAGCTTACTGAAGAGAATCATTATTTCAGAATTAGACTTCAGCAAATGGAAACTAGTGACTTTGTGAGAAATCTAGATACTACCAAACAAATCCAAACAAATGAAAAAATAGAAGGCAATGTGAAATACCTCATGGAAAAAACCACTGACCTGGTAAATAGATGCAGGAAAAATAATTTAAAAATTATTAGACTACCTGAAAGCCATGATCAAAGAAAGAACCTAGAAATCATCCTTCAAGAAATTCTCAAGGAAAATTGCCCTGGTGTTTTAGACCCAGAGGGCAAAATAGAGGTTGAAAGAATCCACTGATCACCTCCTGACAAAGATCCCAAAAAGAAAACTCTTAGGAATATTATAGCCAGGTTTGAGAATTCCCAGATTAAGGAGTAAATATTATAAGGAGCCAGGAAGAAACAATTTTAATATTATGGAAACACAATCAGGATAACACAGGATCTGGCAGCTTCTACCTTGAGGGATAAAAGGGCTTAGAATATGCTATTCTGGAGGTAAAAGGAGCTGGGATTAAAACCAAGAATCACCTACCCAGAAGAACTGAGTATCAAGTTTCAGGGGAAAATATGTTCGGTCATTCAGTGGAATAGAAGACTTTCAAGCATTCTTGATAAAAAAAAAAAACAGGGTTGAATAGAAAATTTGACATTCAGATAAAAGAAGCAAGAAAAGCATAGAAGGTAAACAGGGAAAAGAAATCCTAAGGAACTTATTAAAGTTGAACTATTTACATTCCTACATGGAAAAAATGATAATTGTAACTTATGAAACTTTTCTCAGTATGAGAATATATGAAGGGAATAAAATTGTGTGTGTGTGTGTGTGTGTGTGTGTGTATATATACATATATATATATATATATATATATATATATACATACATACATACATATTTATGTCTCTACAGGAGGGTATATGGGCATATGGATACATATGGGAATGTGTGTATATATGTGTACAAGTATACATAGACAGAGTGTAAAGGGCCAATTTAATAGTAAGGCATGACACTTAAAAGGCAAAATTAAGAGATGAGAGAGGAATAAGCCTAATTCTGCTTCCACCTTCCCCAATTAATGTAAAAGGGTACTCTAAACAAACTTTGGAGCTACAGAACCCACAAAAGGACACAGAAAAGCTAACGTCCCACTGAGGACAGCCCGGCAGGTGTGCAGGAATTGGACAGCTCAGCATTCTGGGAGGTGACCACATCTGGAGCTGGAGGTTTTAGTCACCAGGCAGGTCTGACCAGCTGCTGACTGGAAGGACCAGGAGCTGTAGTGGTTTGCAGAATTATCAACACATAGATGCCAAGGACAACATTTCAGATGAAAGTATGGTCATTCAGTGAAATAGAGGACTTTTAAGCATTCTTGATGAAAAAACCAGAGGTGAACAGAAAATTTGACTTTCAAATACAAAAAGCAAGAGGAACATGAGAAGGTTAAGAGGAGAAAGAAATCAAAAGAAACTTATTTGAACTCTTTACATTCCTACATGGAAAAACCATAATTGTAACTTATGAGACATATATATATACACACAAAAACCATAATTGTAACTTATGAGACATATATATATATATATATATATATATATACACACATATACATATGTATAGGAGGTGGTATGTGTATATAAATATATATGTGAGTGTTTTGTTTATGTATGTACATGTATACATAGAGAGCACAGTTCAGTTGAAAATGAAGGGTTAATATATAAAAAAATAAATTAAGAAGTGAGAGAGGAATATATTTGGGATAAAGAGAAAGGGAAATATAGAATAGGGTAATTTATCTCATAAAAAAGAGGCAAGAGAAAACTGTTACAGTGGAGGGGAACAGTAGGATGGTGAAAGATAATGGGTCAACCTTACTCTTATTGGATTTGGCTTAAGGAGGGAATAACATTCACACTCAATTTGGTATTTTACCCTACAGGAAAGTAGGGGGGGAGTGGAATAAGAGGTGGAGTGATAGAAGGGAGGGAAGATTGGAGGAGAGGGTAGTTAGAAGCAAACACTTTTGAAAAGGGTTAGGGTCAAAGGAGAAAATAGAATAAGTGGGGGATGGGATAGGATGGAGAGAAATATAGTTAGTCTTCCACAATATAACTACTATGGAAATGTTTTGTGTAACTACACATTCATAACCTATATTGAACTGCTTGTCTTCCCAGTGGGGGTGCCTGATGAGGGAAGAAGGGAAAGAATCTGGAAATTGAAGTTTTAAAACAAATATTAAAAATAATTTTTTCATGCAACTGGGAAATAAGATAAACAGGCACTGCAGTATAGAAATCCATCTTCCGATGCTAGAAAGTTAAGGGCGAGGATGCCTGAGTATATAAGATAGAACAGATTGGGGGAAAGAGTATTCAGTAGGCTCACTATCTTGGGGTGGGTGTTTGGTGAAAGATGGGGAGAAAATTTGTAACTCAAAATCTTGAAGAAGTGAACGTTGAAAACTAAAAAGAAAATAAATTAATAAAAAAAAGAAACAAATGAAAAGAGATAGGCTCAAAGGAGAAAACTGAATAAGTGAGGAGTAGGACAGGATGGGGAGGAATATAGTTAGCCTTTGACAACATAACTATTATGGAAGTGTTTTGTATAACTACACATGTACAACTTATTTTGAATTGCTTGCCTTCTCAATGAGGGTGGGTGAGGAGGGAAGAAGGGAGAGAATTTGTAACTCAATTTATTAAAAACAATTGTAATTTTTTTACATGCATCTGGTAAATAAGAGAAAAAGGCAAGGTATCTGGCCCTACAAAAAAAAAAAAAAACAAGGGGGAAGGGGATAAAGGGGGTAGTGTGACTGAAAGGAGGACAGACACTGGGGTAAGAGGTAATCAGAATGCACTCCATCTTGGGATGTGGGAGAGGGGAGAGATGGGGAGAAAATTTGGAAGTCCAAATCTTGTGGAAATGAATGTTGGAAACTAAAATCAATTAATTTAAGAATAAAAACCCCAAATTTCTAGTATTAGCTAGGAAGAAAATAGTCATGTATTAATATTTTAAAAACATTTAAAGGTATCCATTCTTAATATTTTGCCAATAATTTTGAAGAATTACTCAATGAATTAATCATATATGAGATATTGGGGAGTCATGCAAAAACAGTCCTAGAATTAAAATAGATCCAAGTTTTGGTCACAATTCTTCTATTTACAAGTCATGTGTCTTTGGGTAAGCTCAACCATGGTAAGCTTTTCTATCATTCAAGTGGTGTATATGTTCACTTAGCCTTTCAGAGGGCTATTGTACTTTTGAGGTAGTAGGGGAAACTTTTTTGGTAATAGGTTATTTTGTTCCTTTTATTTTCTGCCTTTTCTTTCATTTCATCCTCTCCTTCTGCCCCCTCCCCCATACAAACATACTTTAGGTAGAAAAAGATATTTAGTCAAAGTTTTGTTAATAACAATAACATGTCAAAAACTTTGCAGATGGCATAATCAGCTGTATGATTGACTTCATTGACAAAGTGCTAAGATTATTGCTTGAAAACAAAGCCCCACAATTTCCTTTAAAGTGATCAGTTGGTGCATCCTAAACTTGTGAAAGGTGTTCTCAGTGTATTTGTTCTGTTTCTCTTCTAGAGTCCCAAAGGACCAAATACCTGGTGTCATGCTCAAGGGCAGCTAGTGTTACAATGAACCTGGGCCTGGACTCAAGAATATTTTAACTCCTATTCAGTGTTGGACACTTCTTAACTATATAACCTTGGCCAAGCTACTTAATCACTGTTTCCCTCAGTTTCCTGTATTGCAAAATGAGGATGATAATTAGCCTATTTCCTAGTATTGCTGTCAGGATCAAATGAGATATTTGTAAAGTTCTTAGCATGGTGCCTAGTACTTAATTAAAAAATTCTGGCTTCCTTCCTTCTTTCCAATCAAGAGAGTAACATAGGTCAAACTAGGTTTAGGGAATTTAAACTAGAAAATAATAAATACAAACTATAGTCTAGGTTTATAGTAGTCATTTCTGATATATTTGCATGTTTATTGTTATTCAGTAGTTTCAGTTATGTCTGATCCTTGCAAGTCTATTAGGGGTTTTCTTGGCAAAGTGTGGTTTGCCATTTTCTTCTTCATATCATTTTGCTGATGCGGAAACCGAAACAAACAGGATTAAGCGATTTGCCCAGGATCTCACAGCTCTTAAGTATCTGAGACCAGATTTGAACCCATGAAGATGGGTCTTCCTGACTCCACTACTCTCCTAACTGTCCCTTGCATGTTTGTACTGAGCTAGAAATTTTCCTCAATGTCTGAAAGCTTGAATATTTTCTCCTCCTTTCTTAAGCACAATTATCTGTTCATTCGATGAGGTTTAACCAGTCAAACATCATATCCTGAGATTCCAAGTTACTGACTGGGAAGGTGATGGAGTTGTGTCTCAAATTAGAAGTTATTGGCAAATTTTGAAGGTAGTGATGGAATATTGACTCTGTTTAACTTTTTTTCTTTGTTACAAGTTAGGCAGAGTGGTACAGTGCAAAGACCATTTGATTTGTAGTCAGAGGTGATGGGGTCCATGCATATTCTACCTCTGAAAGCTATACCTATCTGTCTTTAGCAAACCACAGCCTCTGTAGGCTTCAGTTCCCTTATCTATAAAACAGGAAGATTGGATTAAATGACCTATAAATTCCAATCCAGCTCTATTTCTGTGTTGCTAACCATGAATTCAACTGAGAGAAAGGGCTGAGGGTGTATATTCAGGACTTCTATGTTAAAATAAAATCTATCAATATAACTTATTTTTTTAACCAACAAACAAAAATTAATGTTAGGTAAAAATGTTAGGGACAAAGACAAGGGGCTACTGGATGATTTTTGAAAGGAACTAAAATTTCCTGAAGGCTCTATAATATCAGCAAAGTCTAAGGCTGATCTCAAATCCTTTATACTTCACAGGGTAGTTATGAAGATCCAAGAAATGAAAACATGTAAAGTGGTTTGTTACTATAATATCTGTGTATATGTCATGTATTATGATGGGGATAAAAATTATATTTGGACATATACGAACAAATAATACATTAAAATGCTTATTGGATTGCAATAGATGTCTGGTTAATAATCATGAATCAGAATCTTATTTGTGATATATATATGTACATATGTACAAATACGTTTACACATATACATATGCTTGTATATGTATATGTGTGTATATATTATATATTTTATGGGTAGTTTTCATCTTATGCAAATAATCAATCAACAACCATTTATTAAGTACATATAATGTTCCAGGCATTGGGTTTATAAAGATACAAATGAAACAGTCCTTGTTTATAAGGAGCTTATATTCTGTTTAGTTTATATGTAACATTATCTTTCCCATGCAGTTTGTGTTTTTATTTCCCCTGCAGTTCCTGAAGGGATTGCTGTTAAAATTTTCTTGAGAATATCTTCAGATGCTTATACTTGCTGCCTGTATCTAGGAGGAGTCTGCTGATTGGTTCAGATAAAAAACTGAATTATCAGCAAACACTTACCCTGATTAGGAGTTTTAGCTGTAAAAATATATTCTGTGCATATCATGACAAAACTTTATGATATTTCTATGCATTTGTACTAGCCTTCATATATAAAAACTATGGTAATGCCCAGTGTGGCATGCATTTTGAATTTTTTTTTCCATTTAGATGTTAACATTGTGTTCATGTCCTATCCATTCTTTCCTTCTCTGTTTCCCTAATAACAAATCTAGCTTATATTGTTGGCTCACATTTGTGAGTCAGTCAGCTGGGCTTGGAAGTACAAGACTTGGAACAGAATTTTTTTTCTCTATGGAATGCTAACTGGCATATAAAAATTGAACCCATGATGAAGACCAGGAAATTTAGCACCCAGGGAAAGAGATAATAGATTCTAGAGAAGTGTGGTGAGGTGAAACAAGGTGGGAGGATTTTATTATATGAAATTATTTAATATTATGCCTTGCAAATAGAATTTACTACAGTCATTAGTCACAACATTTAGGCAAGGAAGGTAACAAAAAGAAGACAAAATGCTGTGAAATATCTTTCAAGGAAATATGGAGGACAAGGTGAATTTAGATAGGGCCTGCAAGGTGTTTACTATGCTTGTGTCTCTGAGCATACTATATGTATATCAAAAGTACAAATCATCCGTAGGAGAGAATGTGAAAGGTTTAGAAGGTCAAATTTCTGTTATGTAAGATTTCAGGGAGAATGAACTAGTTTTTGAAAGAGTGGGAGAAATGCTTAAAGGAGGAAACAAAGAGATAAAGGAATCTCAAGAGGCTGAAATCAAGTCTCATTTATGTCAGAAGAATAATAATATGCTGAGAAAGAAGGTAAAAAGAAAGCTCACTGAACATTTGGAACTACGTAATCAACACAAGGCTCTTCCTGTAAAGGAAGGAACTGTGGGAAACAGATTCTTATGCGGTAAGTAATAACAATTTTAACTTACAGGTCCACATTATCAATGATAATGATGGCATCTATAGTGCTATTAGATGAGAGAACATCAAATAATATTCACAAGAAGAACAGATTAATGGTGACTGGTAACTTCTTATTGAGGGCATCACAGGTATCTATTTTTTCTATGCAAATTTTACCTTTTTAAAAAGCATTTCTGATCAGTGGAATAGATTAGGTACATGAGACAGAGTAGTAAATGACTATAGTAATCTATTGTTTGATAAACCCAAAGACTCGAACTTCTGTGATAAGAACTCACTATTTGACAAAAACTGATGGGAAAACTGGAAAATAGTATGGCAGAAACTGGGCATAGACTTCTTACACTTTATACCAAAATAACGTCTAAATAGGTGCACTGTGTAGATATAAAGGCAGATACTATAAGCATTCTGGGAGAGGAAGGAATAGTTTACCTGTCAGATTTATGGAGAAGGGAAGAATTTATGACCAAACAAGAGATGGAGAGCATTACAATGTGCAAAATGCATAATTTTCATTACATTATACTGAAAAGGTTTTGTATAAATACAGTCAATGTAACCAAGATTAGGAGGGAAATGGAAAATTGGGAATCTTTACTACCAGTGTTTCTGATAAAGGCCTCATTTCTAAAATATATAGGGAACTGAGTCAAATTTATAAGGATATAAGTCATTCCACAACTAATAAATGGTCAAAGGATATGAACAGTTTTCAGGGGAAGAAGTGAAAGATATCTATAAACATTTGGAAAAAATAAATCACTATTTATTAGAGAAATGAAAATCAAAACAACTCTGAGGTACCACATCTCACCAGTCAGATGGGCTAAGATGACAAAACAGGAAATTGATAAATGCTGGAGAGGATGTGGGCAAATTGGAACAATAATGCATTGCTGGTGGAGTTGTGAAGTGATCCAACCATTCAATTTGGAACTATGCCCAAAGGGCATACCCAAAATGTGCATAACTTTTGACCCAGAAAAACCACTTTTATAGCTGAATCCCAAAGATATATTACAAGTGGGAAAAGAACAAATATCTTTAAAATATTTATAGAAGCTCTTTTTGTGGTGGTAAAGAATTGGAAATCAAGAGGATGCCTATCATTTGGGGAATGGCTAAACAAGTTGTGGTATATGATTAATACACCACAATACAATTGTAACAGAATATTATAGTGCTATAATAAATGAGGAGCAGACAAACTTCATAATAATGTGGAGAGACTTTTATAAACTGATGCTGAGTGAGGAGAGCAGAACTAGGAGAACTTTGTACACAATTACAAACACATAGTATCTGTGATGACTAGCTTTGATAGACTGAATTCCTCTCCGCAATGCAAGGTTATAAGACAACTACAAGGGGGTCATGATGGAGAAGGCTATCCACATACAGAGAAAGAACTACAGAGTCTGAATGCAGATTGAAGCAAACTACTTTCTCTCTCTTTTGTTTTGTTTTGTTCCTTCTTTCTCATTGTTATTCCTTTGGTTATAATTCTTCTTTACAAATTGACTAATGTTTATTGTGAAGGTGTTTGTAGAACTTATATTAGATTATATGCTGCCATGGGAGGGGGGAGGTGGCAGGAGAAAGAGGGGAAAAATTTGGAACTGAAGGGATTATGGAACTGAATTTTATAAACTAAGAGTAAATAATTTTTAAAAAAGAAAAGAAAAACAAACAAAAAAAAACATTTCTTTCCCACTACCTCCCTCTCTCAATTGACTAAAACAAAACTGTCTTCCATCATTTCTTGCTGCAACATAATATTCCAGTACATTTGTATACTACAATTTATGTAGTTATCTCAAGTACCTCTCTGTTGACCACAAAGAAATTATCTTCTCAGTTCTGTAAATTATAAATTATAAAATTTTAAATTATATATATAAATTATAAAATGAAGATTTCCTAAAATTGCCAAAGGTAATAAATCATACACATGGGAACAAATGCTACCAAAAGAATCCTAGAAAACTTTTGTAAGGATTATGCAGTCATGAGATTCATATTTAAGAAGACAGTGCTTTCATCACTACTGAAAGGCAGATTATTCAAAAGAGATAAGCAGATTTGGGAAGTTTACAAGTACAAACAAGTGGCATTTGTATTTGTAGATAATGACCTAAAAAACTGAAATGATAGACACATTGTAAGAGAATGTTACTCAGTTGTTTTAATCATTCTTGTTTAACTCTTTGTGACCACGTTTGAAATTTTCTTGGCAAAATATTGGAGTGGTTTGTCATTTTCTTCTCCAGCTCATTTTACCAAAGAGGAAACTGAGGCAAACAAAGTGACTTGCCAAGGGACTAATTCAAGTCTGAAGCCAGACTTGAATTCAAGAAGATAAGTGTTCCCAATTATGGGTCCCTCATTCTAAGTACTGTGTCATCTAGCTGTCCTGAATGTTTTCCAGATGATAGATAACAAGACACATTTAACTGGAATTTTTTAAAAAAGATTTAATTGGAATTATTTTTAAGAAGATTTTACATTGAAGATAAAGTAAAGCAAAAAAAAATCTACCCATATAGATTTGATAAAATTGGACCACAAAAAGGAATAGGAAGGGAAAAAATAGAATAGAAAGTCATATTTATTGAGAGATACTATGTAAGAAAAAAATCATAAATCTCATGCCCTCCTATATTTACAAATGTCCCAAGGACAGGTGATAAACAGAGAGAACTAGAAATTATTTTTGAAGGTCTGAAATTTGATCTCATAGGAATCAGTGAAACTGGGCACTGTGACTAGACTTTAGCCTCTGGAATGGTATGCCTTTATTATTGAAGAAAGGGTAGAATAATGTGTGTAATATAAGAGTGTGTTTGTTATTGATAAAAAAAAGGAAGCAAAGCTAAAACTCATAATACATTCCCTTCTTATACAGAAATATAGGATCCTGAGGAGGGAAATATAATGAAAAACTTTTGGGTGAGGATTAATGGATGTAGAAATAGAAAAGGTGCTAGTGAGGCCATCAGATATGCCATAGTGACACACTGAATTATCTGGGCGATGGGTTGCCTACTTTCCAGAAATACTTAGATTGCAACTGGGATTGATCATCTTCTATGTCTTACATTCTAATCCACAAAACCAACACAAAGAGATTGAGGGGGATCACCTGTTATCACTGGGAATGTTGAGTCACATTCGATGAGGTGTGATCTTTTCATAGTGCATGTGGAGTTTTTCCCTTTCTGAGTTAGTCCTTCTTTCTTCCATAGATTTCCTAGAAGTGGTATCCTGGGGTCAGCACCTACTAGAGCCTTCCTAGGGCTTCCACATTTTTCTCCATTATCTGGTGTTGTCATAGAGCCTCTCCTTTCATATACACCATGGCTTTCTCTTTTATAATGAATCACCAAAGGCATTGAAAATATCAAAGATTGTATGTCCTGCTGCAATTTTAAACTCAACATATACAATTCAATAAACTCTAATAAACCTTTATTAAAAGCTTACTATCAACCATGCCCTAGGGATATAGTTAATAAAAAGAAAGACAGTCCCTGTTCTCAAGGAGTTTATAATCTAAAAGGGACATATCCTGAAGAGAACTGAATTATCTTTTAATTTTTTTTTTTTTTTGCTTTTTGGAGGTGGAAGAGCAGGGCAAATGGGGTTAAGTGACTTGCCCATGGTCACACAGTTAGTAAGTGTTAAGTGTCTTAGGCTGGATTTGAACTCAGGTCCTCCTGACTCCAGGTATGGTGCTCTATTAATTGCCACCTAGCTGCCCCCTGAATTATCTTTTAACCCAAACCCTTTTCTCTTCTAAACTTCCCTATTGCTGTTGAGTGCACATCTATCCTTCCCTAGTCTCACAGTATCATGTCATTCTTGACTCCTCATAGACACTCACCCCACATAGTTAATCTATTGGCAAATACCCTTTATACCTTCATGATATCTCTTATACAGCCCCTTCTCTCCATGTGCATGGTCAAAACTCTGTTTCAAGTTCTCATAACTTCTCACTTGTTCTATTCCAATAGTTTTCTAGTAACTCCCCCGACTCATCCCAACATACACCAATGCATCCTTTTTCATATGCAAAGTTAATTTTTACCCACGTGTAGGTCTAACCATGTCAGCGCCCTGCTTGTTGAATTCCAGTGGCTCCCTACTAACTCCATAATCAAATATAAGCTTTTTTTTAAAGGTTGTCATAACCTGTTTCTATATTTCTAGCATTTTTATGTTTTACTTCCTTCTAAGTACTATATATCACAGTTAAGCAAATTTGCTGACTGTCAAACATGATGTTACATCTCCCTCATCCACACCTTTGTAATGTTAGCCCTCCATGCCTGGAATTTCTGTAGCCTCTCATCTGCTTCTTACTTTCTTTGACTTCAAGACTCAACTTGGATTCCTCCTTCTGCAGGAGCCTTTCTTCATCCACCAAACTGCTAATGCCTTCCTCTCCCAGATTAGCTTCCATCTACACTGCATCTATAGTGTATGCCCCTAGTTATGTACATGTTTTCTCTTCTATTAGATTACAATACTTCTATTAGAATCCTGATGATAGGAACTGTGTTCTTTCTTTATACCCCTGACATTTAATTATTGTCTGAAACATAGTAAGTGCTTAATAAACTCTTGTTAACTGACTACCCTGATTATATCTATATGTTTGAGGTCTCCTCCAGGTCTGACCCCAACTCTGTGGAATTTACCCCAAATGTTAGTAACCATACTTAATGACCTTAAGTGGGAGAATTTACAGATCCATACAACCTCTGGTACTTCTCTCTGCTAAAAGAAGAGAAACTGAAAAATGTATAACTTTCTTATATTCAATGTGTCTTGGTGGATAGAAAGATGAATTTGGAATCCGAAAGAACTGGGTTCAAATTCTACTTGATGCTTGCTCTATGAGCACATTTAACACCTCTGAGTCTCATTTCTGTCATCTGTAAAATAAGGGTAATTAATACCTATAGTACCTATGTTGTACATAGCTGTTGTGTTACAGAAATGGAATGTAGAATGTAAAGTAGTTGGCAAACACTATAACCATGAATTCATGTCTGTTAACATTATTGTCACTTTATCCTTCAACATTTGGGAGAAGTGACAGGAAGAATATTTGTATTGGATTTTATTTGGAATAACATGTGGGAGATGACTGCTGAAGTATAAAACACGTGAACCTTGGAGGTATATGATGACTCCATTGTTGATTTTGTATAAGGGAGAGAGAAGTCAGATATAATCTGATGCATAACTTGGGTTTTATGAGACATGATTTTAAAGCACTCAGAGAAAGGATAGATAGAATCTAATGGTCTAATATTTTGAATGGGAAGTTGTCATAGCAAGATCTCTATAAGGATATTGTGAGGATGCCAGCAAAAATGGTTCAAAAGAGAATTTTATGAGCTGACCTATATACATCTCATTGTGTTCCATTTTTCTCACCTTTGCAATGACATGCAAACCAACCATGCAAATAAAATATAAGGAGAAATAAAAACAAGAGAGTAAATACTTGGTGCTATATGTCTGACATTCTGCAGAATATAAAACAAAACAAAAATTTCATTTGATCCTCATAATCCTATGAGGTAGGTAGTATTATCCCCATTTTACAATTGAGGAAACTGAGGCAAGCAGAGGTTAAGTGACTTATCCAGAATCATAGAACAAGGGAGTATTTGGGAACAGATTTGGACTCATGTTTCCTGACTCTAGGTCTAGGGCTATATCTATTTTGACACCTAGCTACATCCATAAAACAATAACAAAAATTGGGGCAGCTAGGTGGCGCAGTGAATAGAGCACTGACCCTGGAGTCAGGAGGACCTGAGTTCAAATCTGGCCTCAAACATTTAACACGTATGAGCTACGTAAGTGACTTGGGCAAGTCACTTAGCCCTAGTTGCCTTGCCTTCCCCCCTCCAAAAAGCAAAAATAACAACAACAACAACAACAAAAAACAATAACAGAAATTACTGTAAGCTCTATAATGAAGATATGCCAAATAAGTTCATTTTCTAGGGCCTCTATGCTATTACATGAAATCATCAATGCTAAAGGAATATAAATTTATTGGGGGTTATTTCCTAATGAAAATTTGTCACACTTAAATGACATCTCTTATTCTGCCTTTTAAGAGTTCTTTCTATCCTCTATTGTCATTTACTTTTTTCTCTGTGCTGTTTTTCAAATGACTTGCAGGATCAAATGAGTTCTAGAGTCAAAATGATAGCAATCCTCTGAAGTAGATATCAAGAAGGACTGCGGCAGTACTTGGCAAACCACTTTCTACTTGTTTAATATCTCAGAACTGATTCTGTGTAGGCACCTGCCATTTTTCTGCAGCTCTCTCATCATTTTTATTAGAGCTCTGACAACATTATCTGACTGACTGCTTGGTTTTAGATTGTGTTCATTCTTAAAATGTGAAAAAAAGAAAATGTTCCTGAAGGTACGAACTTAGCTACTTTTGCTGAGTGTAGCTTTGAGGTCACATGTGGCTCTCTAGGTCTTCAAGTGTGACCCTTTTACTCAATCCAAACTTCCCAGAACAAACCCCTTTAATAAAAGGATTTGTTTTATAAAACTTGGACTTAATCAAAAGGATGGACTGAAAGACCTAGAAAGCCACACATGGCCTCAGGACCACAGGTCCCACACTGCCCCATAATTTCCCACAATTCAAGGAGTATTACTTTGGCAAAGTAACAATCTAGTACCTAGAATGTTACTTTGCCAAAGTAATTCTCTTTGAATTTTTTGTAATATTTCAAGAGAAAATGGGATTGCCCTCTCTTTGTAAATATTTTGCATAAAAATATCTAGCTTTGAGAATGGCCTACTAAATACTCTTGAAAGACACACTATTTTTCATAGAACATCCTTTCTTTAAGAATAACTTAAATGCATAAAGCATTTAAACATTGATGTAGTGTTTCACATATACATTATCTCACTTGAGCCTCAAAATAGAGGCAGGGACCAGATAGATATCCAGTTTACAAAATGAGGCAACTGAAGCTCAGAAATATAAAATTTCTTACTCATGATTACAAATATAGTAAGTATCATAAGAAGGATGTGAGTGTGGCTTTTCCTGAATCAAATACCAACACTTAGTGGATAGAATGCCAGGTTTGGAGTCAGGAAGACCTCAGTGCAAATGTGGCCTCACCCACTTATTTGCTATGATTGGACAGCCAAGCAATTTACTTAACCCTTTCTTGATTCAGTGTCCTCATTTATAAAATGCAGATAATAGCTTTCACCTTCTAGGGTTGTTGTAAGGATCAAATGAGATAATAATTACAATTGTCTTAGCATACTGCCCAGCATGTAGTAAGTGCTATGTAAAAGTTATTATTATTATCCTTTGTTGCTTCTAGCTAAATAAGACTGGGTTGGAGAAATAGTCGCCAATTAATGAAGTGGTTTTGTTTCAATCATGTGCTTGATGTCAGTTGTTTGAAATTTTCAAAATATCTAGAATATTTTTTTACATAGAATAGAGTCTGAGATGAGATTGCAGAAACTTATGTAACCTTTCATATAAGTGAAATAAAATAAAATATTAACTATTATAGTAATTCATTATGTAATAATTTCTATGTGAAAATGAATTTGAAATTCTAGTTGAGGATTCCAGAAAAAAAAAAAAAACAAAACCAAACATGTTCCATCTTCCCTAAGGTACTACCATTCCTATTGAGCTAGATGCAATAGAGATTAAATTAAATAATTTAAAAAAAATCCTTTGCATGACATTAGCTTTGACTGTCCTCTATGTATAGAATTAATTTCCCCTTCTGATATGTCTCTGTGCATCTTTCAAAGTTCAGTTCAGAGTTTACTCCAGTAATTAATGTTCTCTTGATCCTCATATTACCTTGTCTTTGTTTATCTGTATTATATTTTATTGCTGAATAGAATACTATATCCTTGAGTCCCTAGAATGTTTTTAATTTTATCTTTGCACACTTTATACATATAATTATGCCTTACATATAGTATGTGTTTAATATTAGTATTTAGTAAATGTTTAATTTAGTTTATTCAATTAGTATCGCATTTACTCAATGTTTCTTGTTAATAGCAGTTGGAGTAAGTTTCAAAAAGCAGTCAGTTTGGGATCCTGGCTTCTATTATATTTCTAAAATCAAGCTTTTTTTTTTTTGCCTTTCTTCCCTGAAGTTTGAAGTATTGAAGCAACAATGGTCCTGCTAGTTTCTATTACTGTCCTCTAATGGCAGCTATATTCCATAGGGTGGGATTTTTCATACCAAGAATATATACAAATGTGATCTAGTCACAAGAAACATATTGTACTTAACGAGAACATGAGAAAACACACACACAGACACACACACCCATGCCCAAACACACAAAGAAAAGGAACCATATGTTGATGAAAGAGAAAATTAGTCATTTTCTTTATTCTCTCTTTACTTGCTCAACTGTATACATTCTTCTCATTAGGTTAACAGTAAACATTACTTTCTTAGCTCATACTTCTCACTTAGGAAGGACATGCCTTCAATTAACAACATTTTCCTTCCTCCAGTATCACTAAATATATCACAAAAATCCATGGATTTCCAGAGTAGGAAAACCTCAAAAATACAAGGCTGTGATGTGGCATATTTAGTTCTTGATAGCCATCATGAAGTGCAGCAGTTGCATAAAACAGAGCAGCTTGATGAGAGGAGGTAAAAACAGTTTCCATATCACAATACAGTTCAGCTTCTTTTTTTTTATTTGAAGAATGAGGGAAATTTACCTCAACCAGTTCAAAGACAAGCTCAAAGACCAGTCATAGTCTTTTGAACATGTTAGATAGCAGTTAAACTGAAATATTCAGGGGAAAGAGTAGAGGGCAAAGTAGAAGTGTAAAAACAGAATAGTTCAAAAGAATTCAAAGAACAGACTTAATCTTAGTTGGAGTTAGCTGGAGTGCTATGATTCACTGCTAAATACTGGGTGAGAGCAAGAATTTCTTAAGATCTGGCTAAAATAATTACTGAAAAGTTGAAAAAAAGTTCCTTAATTACTGAATGAGAAACCAGATTGAGGAGAGCAATAACGCTACTCTTCAAGGGAGAGGTTTATTAATCACAGCACTTATAGCAGATGATGGAGAGAACAGTACATGGCTCTGATATTGCAGAGGTTATTAGGTCCTTAGGAATGCTATTTTTAATAAGAAAGTAAAGAGAAAGAAGCTGAAGTTTACGAGTATTGCGTTCAAGAATAATTGGATCATCAACATTAATATAATCTGCTGCTAAGGTAATCCAAAACAAAACTTTATACTCATGCAATTATGGTGATGCTTGTATATGATGCAATATTGATGTTAGTATTTTTCAAATTGTACTGTTCTCTTTTATCCTTTTTTGATACTGCCTCTCCCCTACCACTGACCCATGAGTTATAACAAATAAAATCAGTTAAGTAAAATTGAATGACATGGTATCACTATATGGAACATTCCATTCCTGTAACACTTCACCTTTGTACCTAGATGAGGGATGTATGTTACCTTATCTATTCCCCAAGATAGAGATTGGTCCTTATAATATTAATACCATTATTGCTAATCAATATTGGTCAGGGCAATATTAAACAAGATGTTCTTATATAATTTGGGGAAAAACTTCACATATCTCTTTAATATACAGTGAGGAGTAATTCAGTCCAACCTCTTTTCCTTCTGGCATATTTCCACCATTAGAGGGATACTTTCGAGTTAAGGAATTGTCCAGAGCAAAATAATGTTAAAAGTTATTCTATGCTAAGTAAAAAGGTAAATATGGATCTATTGTTTTCCATTCTCATATTAACATCACTTCATCAGAAAACATAGCTGAATGAAGAGTCAGAAGAGATAGACCAGAGTAGAAAGACCAAATATCTGGTTAGGAAAATGGTCAAACTTTTTAAAAAGGCAATTAAGGGAAAGAACTTTCAAGACAGTAGCTTGTAGTTACTTACTATATAGCTCCTGAATAGTTAAATGAGTGACAAAAGAAATATTTTTTTTATCTTCCACTTTTGCCTAGGGATGACCCTAAACACACTCTCTCTCTCTCTCTCTCTCTCTCTCTCTCTCTCTCTCTCCCCACACACACACACACACTAATCTGCTCTGTTATACAAGCATCCACTCACTCTTCAATATTTTGCAACCTTTGCTTCAGTTTCAAACATTCTACTCAACAGCTGTCTCCAAACCAAGTTGAATATTTCTTTGTTTTCATCTTCCTAGATGTTTTGTAGCTTTTAACACTATGAGCAAAAACATTTAACCTGCTTTCGTTTTCTATCATCAAAATGAGGAAATCAGAATTTACAGTTAATCCTATGGTATTCTAGTCTATCTAACAAATATATGTAGTTACTAAAATGCTCATTTTATATTTTGTTATAAATTTTCATAATGTGAAATGTACAAACCTTGAAACTTGCATTCAGATTTACTCACTTTACCTAAAAAAAAAAGAAAAAGAGGAAATTTAAATAGAAACCAATCTAAACAACATTGCCAATAAAAGGGTAGTTTATGATCTAGTTTATGATTAGATTAAGAAGACTTTAATTATAAAAATCACCCTAGATTTAATTTGGCAAGCATGGTCCAAGTAGTTATTATATAAGGTCTTTCATTGCTAGGCAGTTATTTAAATGTATATAATTCATCTTTTCAATAAATGTTAAAATGTATTTTGAAGTGAAGTTTGTGGATCACAAATTATTAATACCATAAGTTTGAGATATAAAGAAGAATAGTCAATGAAGTTAAAAATCAGCCAGATTAAAATATATAAAACAGTTTTGTACTGAATGTATATATATATATATATATATGTATATACACACACATATGTATATGTATGTGTATGTGTGTGTGTGTGTGTGTGTGCTACTAGGAATGAGACAACTTTAGCTGTCTATCTTTATTACTTTGGGGTAAAGTCTGAGGGCTTTGTGATTCATATAATGTTCTTTTACCTCATTTTTAAGAAAGGTAATGGAACACAAGGTTTCTTATTATGATTAGTTTCTTCCTTTCCCTTCATCCAAAATAATTTCCTCTGTCATGGAAATAGTGATAATTATGTTGTTTATGACAACTGCTCTACATTCCTTATAGAAATTGTAATTATGTTGCTGAATATTCAAATAGTAAGCTACTTTTCTCATGTAAATTATAATTATGATAATGCATATTACCCAACCAATGTATTCTAGTCATTGTTTTCTTTGAGGATTTGAGCATGTGGGAAGAAACATGCTGTTAGATAACCTAAATTGTATCTCAGTCTGTCCATATCACTTTAACTTGTGTTATGTGTTAGGCTTAAGTAAGAACTCACTCTCAGAATCTATTCCTCACCAGGGTTACTATTTTGGAGAAAACCAGACAATCTTCATGATCAAAATGTATACTGATGTTCAGAAATTCCCTAATCTTAAAAAAAAAAACTTTTGGGAAGCAAAATTAGATATTTTCTCTGTGCTTCATAATTGAACTAGATGGTCTCTGGAGTGTCATCCACTTTTAGAAATTGATGATTAAATTCTAGGTGATGAAATTATTTTATGCCATATTGATTAGGATGATGTTCTCTCTTTACCCAACTCACATTGAAAATTTGTTGCTGATCAATTCAGGGGAACATAGTTATGTTAAAGTAATGTTAGTACATCATCAGCTTTTGATTCTAGACTAAGGGCTATGGAATTTTCTAGTCCTCTTTATACTAACATTACTTTATTTCCTTCATAATAACTACTAATATGTTTTTATGGACCCCAAAGTGGAGGATCATAGATCAAATGCTTTTTTAAAAGAAAGAAGAAAAAGTTGAGAAAGATATTTTATTTTGACTCAGTAGGATAGAAAAGAGAGGAACTAAAGATGCAGGAAACAGATCTTTTATGAATTATGTCAAAATTATGACAATTATGACAAAAATGTCATTAATAACATTAAGTAGAACTTACTTTATCAAAATTTCCTAACATGAAAAAGAAATTATTCTGGTTCACTCTTCTCCCACATTATGATGGCATAAATTATATACTGCAGAGAATTTCACATTATTCACTGCACGTGGAAATAGTTTCAATGAAACATAGCAAGTCTGCAGGAGGAATATTTGAGGCAGAGTCTCTCTCTCTCAGGGACAACTCTGAAGCATCACACCTTCACTCACAGGAAAGAGGTGTGTCACTGCTGCATGCTGTACTAGGGAAACAATAAATTATTTTTTACTGATTTGAGTCTCTGAATGATCAGTACTGTTTTTTTAATATTAACATTCTATTATATACAATTATTCAGTTATACATTCTATAAGAGTAATTAAATTCTTTAATCCTCAGGGAAATAGATTCATTTAAAGGCTTTGCAACCAAGTGAGTGTCTACAGGAACACATATCTGTCTACATAAACCAAATTTCAAGCCCTAACATATAACTGATGGGGTCCTTGTGATGTATATATGTCTGTAGTATCAATCTGTAACATCAGTTTGTAAATGGGGTGCTTTGGGATCTATGTCTGTAAAATCAATTTGTAAAAGCAGTCTGTAAAATCACACTCCGCCTCCCCCCCCAGCCTCAAAGCATTGACTCTTCCCCTTCCCCCTTCCAGCACTCTGCCCAGCAACAACTCAAGACCTGTTTATCTCTGCTTGAAACAATAAGTTATGTAAATGTTATCTCCCTTAATTAGAGTGGCCAGCCCCACCATAAATTCTTCAATACCTTATCTATAGGGTAACTCCTTAGTCAATTATATACCCACACTGTCTCTGATGACCTTGGTGGGTGACAGACTGGGCACTCTTTAGTGACTTGTCAGGCCTAAAACCACACCTCCAGCTAGCCCCCCCTTGAGCTATTTCCCAGTGAATCATGGGCAATACACCTGTGCAGTTGATATTAAAAGTGCATGGTCCTTTGAGCACTGACCACTCCTTAACTCCTCCCTGATCCCACCCTTACTCACCTAGTTAGCATAATTGACACCTTAAAACTATGCCTGTGGCCTCTGCGAGTTTGCAGGTTCCATAAGAATCTAGCCCTCTGTTCTCTACAGTGTAACAATAAACTTTACAATTTCGGCTTCAAAGTTTGCTTGAGCCTGGTGAATTCCTTCCAGACTGGATGCCAGGGTGGCATCCCTGGCAGAACCACTTACCCTCCCCCCCCTTATCACCCTTCCCTCTTCACAACTATGATGCAGATTGAAGGAAATTAACAGAAGGGTCAAGGTTTGACATAGGAAAAATAGTCTAATTTTATCTTTTTATGGAGTTGGTGAGGAGGGGAGATACTCTTTCTGCTCCTCTCACACATTTGGGTCACTAGAAATAGGACTGTGAAAAGCCTTAAATCTAACTTGAATCTAACAGATTAACATCCTAGATTAGTTCAGGACACATAGATTTATAGCTAAAATACTAATCATTTTGACAAATATGTAATAAACTACTACTATGTTCAAACCTTTGTATGTAAGATGTGGGAGATCAAAATAGTAATTGACATCAAGGAACTTGTATCTGAAAAGAGGATAAAGCAAGTGTTGCATAAATATAACATAATGTAGATTGTGATAACAGTAAGAGTGATGTCCATGCATAGTACTGTAAGGAAATTTTAAAGGGAAATGTCCTTTTCAGCTCTAGAAAATCAGGGAAATCTTCTCAGATAAAATATTGATTGAAGGGAAAATCTTTAGCAAATACAGATACAGAGTAAATGCATTATAGGTTTGAAATCTGGACTTCATGGATATTTGGAGGTAAAAGAGGATTTGACTAAATCAAGGAACTGTCAATGTAGTTGGAATGTAAAATATATGAAGCAGACTGTTGTGAAATAAAGCTGCAAAGGTAATTTGGAGGATGATTATGCAAGGATTTAAAATCCACACAAAGGACTTCCTCTTTGAATCTATAGACAAGGAACCAATGAACGGTTTTGTTTTTGTTATTTTTAGTAGTAACATTTTCAGACCTATGTATATGAAAATTATTGTGGCAGTTATATAAAGGAGGTATCTGAGAAGAGTGAGACTACTGAATGGAAAACACTTACAAGGTGATTATACTACTCTAGGCAAGTGATAACAAAGGATATGACCTAGGGTGGTTACTATGAATAAAGAAGAAAGAAAGAATTGAGAAAAATAATGCATGTGAAAATAAAGAACTCAGTGACTGATTATATGAAAGGGAAAAGAAAAGTCAAATATGAACCGAAAATTTTAGTCTAGGTAGCTGATATAGTGATTATCAATAGAAATAGAAAAAATAGGAAGTTTGGTTAGCTTCTTTAGGAGAAAGTCATTATTTTATTTTTGGACATATCCCTAGTACATAATAGTCACTTAATAAATTCATGCTGACTGACATTAATGTGGTGCTTTCACATCTAGTGTGCAGTTGGAAATAAAAGGTTGAATCTGAGGAGAAAGACTGGGCATCAAAATGTAGCTATTAAAGTGATCCACACAAAAGTTAGTAATTGAAACCAGAAGAGTAAATGAGGTCACTAAGGGAGAATTTATAGATCCAGAAGAGAACAATACCAAGGACAGAGCCCTAACTAGTGAAAACCCTAATGTGGTGTGTGTTTGTGTGTGTGTGTGTGTGTGTGTGTGTGTGTTTGTGTGTGTGTTTGTGTGTGTGTGTACATACTAGTCTACTAGAGTAGAATGAATAATTGAAAGAAAAAAATTTTAAAAGTGTAGGAAAAACCAGAAGGGTCACTGAAATGGAAACATAGGAAAAAGTTATCAATAAGGAGGGAATGATCATTAATGTCAAATGCTACAGAAAGGTCAAGAATGGTGATTACTGAGAAAACATAAAATCAATTAGCCATTAGGAGGTCACTGATGAGCTTCAAAGGAGTTGTTCCAATATTGTGGTGAGAATAGAATTAGTTTTCTTGGGCTTTCAGAACTGTTCTTTCTCATAGTTTAATGGTGAAACCCCACCTCCCAAAACTTTAAGATATATGGTAACAACCTATGAGTGAACCAAGAAACAATGGGAGGTTTTTGTTGGTTTAAGGATGATAAAAACCAACTTATGTTTGTATTCATAAGGGGAATGTCTTAGTAGAAATGGGAAATTGAGGATGAGAGGAGTAGTGGGCAGAGTAAGGTTTCAAAGGAATATAAATTAAGTATATTTAAGTGAAACAGAGTTGCAGAAAGTTGTCTGCCTCATCCTCCCAGAATCATAGAAGTCCAGTGACAAGACAAAAGTTAGAATGCTTGGTGATGGCCTAGGATGTAGTAGATGATTTTGGCATCTTTGATGTCTAACTAAGCTCTTTCACTGCCTTTATGACTATTGGAAAAAAATTACCCTTAGTAAGGCCACCCATTTCTCTGGGGGAAATCTTCACATGCTTGGGGTGGATGTTCCCCTAATTCACCAATGACTTTGAGGCCTGTCAGTTACACTCATACTGGTTTAGCCCCTCTGATGTGATGGCTTTACTGGGGTGTGGCTACTGTAAGTAGACAGGTGGACACCAAAGGTGGATGAGCAGCTAAAGTAAAAAGGTAAAGTAAAAAATCATCATGAAAGAGACTGGGGTAGAGAAGAATATCATAAAGCAGATTTTGAAATCACCAAGGAAGTCAAGAAAATTCCTTGGAATCAGATGATAGTGATAATTACTAATTATAGGATTACAAATTTAGAGCTGGAAAAGATGCCCATCAAATTTTACTGATGAAGAAACCAAGGCTCAAAGAGTTGAAGAAATCTGCTTAGGAACATCTATCCAGTGAAATTTGGACACACGTTTGCTTGCCTCTCTGTTTAGCTCTCTACCTGCTATATCACACTGCTTCCTTTTGATCAAGTCAATTTAAATGGGGATAGGCTGGTGACTAATAATACAAAGGCAGTGTTACAGAAATGGAGGTAGGGAACAAGTAGCATTTTGACTTTGCCTCCTACTTGTGAGAGTTAAAAGGCAAAAGAGAAGAGTGGTCAGTATCAGAGTGGATGACAAATGATGCAGTATCTTTATAGGAAAAATATACACAAATACACATGTACATGTGCATACATACATGCGTGTGTGTGTGTATATATATATATATATATATACATATATATATATATTTTAATTAGACAGGCTCCCAGAAACAAGTGAAGCCTTTTATATGTGTATATCCCAAATGGCAGGTAAAAAATTAAAGTATGGACAGAACCTTGGCTTAATCTGTGAGTTTCTGATTGTAGCTGTGTTAAGGAATTCCTTGTGTCTCATGACAACACTGGATTCATTTAGACACTTCCTTTTCTTAGGGTGTGGAGCAGAAGAACTCTTAATTACAGAGGAACAATGTATTAAGAGTCAACAAACAAATAACAAATCAGAAACAAGTGTTTCTTATACCAAGTCATGTTGTGTTAAAGGGTATTTTTCAAATGGCTCTGTGGGTATATGAATACTTTTAGAATATCATATGTAACTGAAAATAAATACAGGGTATATCATTACCAGTGATGTAAGCATCACATCTCTATTTCTCCTCTTCCTTAGCAGGAGCAGCAACAACAACAATTAGCTAACATTTATAGAAAGCTTTACAATTTACAAAAGTGGTTTTCTTCACAGTGAATGAGAAATTTTAGGAATGGATTAGCCTATACTATTGCATAGAATGCTTTTTTGGGGAATGTTATCTATCTCATCCAGGGTATAAATCTCTCAGTGAAGATGGAAATCTGAATTTAGGGAAGGGTGTCATATTCCTCCTGACCATATGTATAAAGATGGGAAATAATCCTATTCTGCTGTTTTTATAGTTTCTAAGGCTATGGAGAACATATAACCAGCCTGGAGATAGGAGAAAAGATTTTCTAGGTAGTGCATAGGAATTATTATCTCTAATGGTTGATCTGATTGTTGTAGTGAAGACTTTTGGAGTTGATACATTTTGCTAAGATTCTATAGTACTTTATAAACCTTAAAGTGCTATAAAATGTAATTGGAAGCTTCTGAGATAGTAGGCCTTCGGTTCTGAGAGCAATTGTTTTTTTTTTTTTGGTCAAGTCCACCTCATAGCCAAGAATCAGAGAGGTTAAGTGACCTGCCTATGATCACAGAACTAATAAATGTCCAGGGTGGGATTTAAACATATATATCTTCCTGAATAAGATTACAGCTTCCTACCTACTATATCACACTATTTTTGTTTGATTAGGTAAATTTATGTGGTATGATCTTCAAAGGATAGATTGTTGATTGATAAGAGAAGAACAGTTGCATAGAAGGACCAGCAGGAAGCAAGGATAAATTTGATTTCTCCCAGTGAAATGAATTGGGAAGTAAGAATCAAAAGTGATCAATATTGGAGAGAACGGTAAGTGATATGGAACCAGGAGCAGATAAGTATATTTAGAAGGACACAGTGGAGTCTCTTTGAGAAATGCCTCTTTATAACCTCTGATCACTTGGGGAATGGCTCTTTTTCTTAAATATTTGTATCTTATTCTTTGTCTCTGTCTTTCTCTTTGTGTACATACATACATATACATAGACATTTAAATGTTTGATATTAGACATTTATCAAAGCAATCTGCTATATAGAGAAAAGGAAAAAATCAAGGGAAGATGAATATTTAGAATAGTTTTGTTACTGCCCTGTCCAGTTTAATACTTCTCTCTCTCTCTCTCTCTCTCTCTCTCTCTCTCTCTCTCTCTCTCTCTCTCTGTCCATCTTAAAAAATCCCTAAATTAAATGTAAGAGCTATTATTCTTACAATTTCCCTTCTTGTTTTAGGCATATTGAAATATTTATGCCTGTTGCTGATTGTTGAGTTCACAATAAAATAGAAAATTTAATATGAAAAAAGAATTAGGGAGCATATTGGGAGAGGTGGTACTCAGTGAGATTGCTGTTTTGTAGGGTAGGGGAAAAATTGGGAGAAAATGTGTAACTCAAATTCTTGTGGACATGAATGATGTAAACTAAAAATAAACATAAAATTTAACTAAAAATATTTTAAAAAAGAATAAGGGCAGTTCTCCAAAATAATGCTGCTAAATTATGCCCTTTTGAAGTAACTTAGTATACTGTTTATATTTGAAGGTGAATAAATCCAGACCCAGAAAGCATTGGGAAGGAAAATTATGTTAGAATCCTTAGCCTCACCTTTCTATCTCTTTTCCTCCCACCCATAACAGGAGGTGAGCCTGTTTCTCTCTTAAGGTCCTAGAACCTTCTTCTTTTTTTTTCTGGTTAAAAAGCTCACTTTAATCAATCAAACATATATTACCTAGTTCAGGGGAAAAAGGTCAGCACCCCAAACTTCAGAGTATACAGACAAAAGTTTCAAAACAGAGAAACATATCAAACAGACAGGCTTCCAAACTGTCCAGCCATTATCAATACCAAAATCACAGTTACCAGAGAGGGAAGCATCAACATCTGGGTTTTCAAAGCCAGGGGGCTCTCAACAGCTGCCCAGAGTCTCATCTGGTCAAATCACACAACACTTCTCAAAGTGAGCCCCAAAGCAAAGCCTCTCATCAGGGTTTATATAGCCTTCTGGCTCAGAGAATGTAACAACCTTCTTGACACACTGCCCTGAAAAACAAGCCTCCCACCACAGGCTCCAGGTGCAATTAACCTAGGGGCAGGAAAGATCTTTAAATCTGCATTTCCATTACATTCAGCCCCAAGATCTTACATGGCCATAGCATACACAATTTACATTTGAATTAGCACTAAACATCTCTTAGGTCACATTTTCCAGGTATGTAAGAAAATCACAATATAATCTCAAAGTACAATAGTACATATATATGCTCAAAGGAGAGAATGTGAGGAGGGAAGAGGTACCTCAAAGAAAAATCACCCTCAAGGGTTGGTAAGAGAAAAGAGCAAAAGTACACAGAGATGGAATGGTTTGAAATGCAGAAAATCACAGTATCCTGTCTCTGAGATCCAGGGAAGAAAGAATATAAAGTGAAAGGGAATGTCATATAGTGTATAGAGGACAAATTGATAACCACTCCTCAGCAGTAAGAGTTCCATTTACCTGTTCCTTTTCTCAGCCCTGCAAATGAAAGGTCTTTATAAGTTATCTAGTTTTGCCCCACTCTCTCTCTATAGATACTTAAACAATCTTGGTTAAGTAACTTGCTCAAGGTTACATGGCCAGTCATTATTTGTGTGTGAGGCCGGGTGGGATCTCAGGTCATCCCAACTCTGAGGCCAGCACTTTTACTCATTGCTCCACCTAGCCGCCCCCACTCTATATTTTCTAGTCCATACTTAACTATTGCATATTATCTGAGGAAGCATTAATTCTGAATGCTGGATTGTCTACCTGACTGGGAATTAGATTAAGGCAAAGGTTTTCTAGTGGAAGGCTTTGACACAGGTCATATGGTCAACAATATGGTAAAAAAAGGAAATATGGTAAAAATTAACTCTGAATTCCTTGCATCATGAGATTTTGTGAGGCAAGGAAATGGACAAAGAAAAAATCAACATTAGGGAAATTAGTATATAGGGCCATCCAAATTGGAAGTACTGAGATCCGTCAATTATAACATAATAGGTAATTCAGAATATTCTTTTCATGATCCTGTAATAGTCCTGTAGAGGCAAAAGCCAAGTTATCCTGTGGTTTACCCTGCCTGAGAGAAGTGAGTTGTTTCAGTTGTTGTCCAGGCTCCTTAAAGGACCAAAAAAGGGAGTTTAGGGGCTACCATCAAGTCTGGACAGCTCAATATCCATGTAGTTTTGATTATTATGATGAGAAAAGTTCATCCCCAATTTCAGAAACTCCTCTTTCTGCTTACTGATGCATTAAATCTTAGGGGAAATCCGTTTTTCTCCTTTTACTTGCTACTAAAAAGGATAGAGTAAAATAAAAAAAACAAATTCTGAAGGAACCTTAATATGTTCCAGTCATTGATGCTGAAATATAAGCATTTACACCTTATCCGTAAGAGCAAATGACCCCATTATGTCTTCTTTTGTTTTATTTTTTTCCCCTAGAACAAAGTTACATAGGCATAGTTTTAAGGAGTTAAGATAGTAAATCAGGTGTCAATTATGCTAACTAGGTGGGATCAGGGAGGAGTTAAGGAGTGGTCAGTGCTTAAAGGACCATGCACTTTTAATATCAACTGTGCAGGTGCATTGCCCATGATTCACTGAGAAATAGCCCAAGGGGTGGGGGGCTACCTGGAGGTGTGGTTTTAAGCCTGACACATCACTAAAGTCAATCCTCTGCCATGGCTACTAAGGAGTGCCCAGTCTGCCAACCCTCAATGTCAGGCTTGACAAGATAAATGTTGGGAACCAAGGCCATCAGAGACACCGTGTGGGTATAATTGACTAAGGAGTTACCCTATATATAGGGTACTGAAGAATTCACGGTGCACCTGGCCACTCTAACTAAGGGAGATAACATTTGCCTAAGCTAAAATGTTTATAGATAGTTTTGTGAAGGATTCATAAATAGCTTATTGTTTCAAGCAGAGATAAACAGTTCATGAGTTGTTGCTGGGCAGAGTGCTGGCAGGGGGAAGGGACAGAGTTAATGCTTTGAGACTTGGGGGGAGGTGGAAATGTCATTGTACAGACTGCTTTTACAAATTGATTTTATAGACATAGATCCCAAAGCACCCCATTTACAAACTGATGTTACAGATTGATATTACAAACTGATGTTACAAACATATATACATCCCAAGGACCCCATCACTATGGGGTCTCACTTTGAGAAGTGTTGTGTGATTTGACCAGATGAGACTCTGGGCAGATGTTGAGAGCCGCTCCCCCCATCTTTGAAAACCTAGATGTTGATGTTTCCCTCTCTGGTAACCATGGTTTTGGTATTGATAATAGTTGGACAGTTTCGAAGTCCATCTGTTTGATATGTTTGTTTCTCTGTTTAGAAACTTCTGTCTGTATACTCTGAAGTTTGGGGTACTGATCTTTTTTTCCCCTGAACTAGGTTTGTTTGATTGATTAAAATAAGCTTGTTAATCGATTTTGAGTTTCTTTCTTTTTGATAAGCAGATCTAAGAACCTGTGTTGGCAGCCATCCTGGGGATGTTGGGGTGCTTGCTACTACAAATGGCAAAGAAGGATGGGATCTGCTGAGTAAAAAGAAAGTATGGAGGCTGGGATAATTGTTTGTTTCCCAGTTGTGGTAGCTGTGACTCTGTGGAGCCATGGAGCAGGAGAGAAGAATGGCCTGTATGCTGACTTCCCTGGGCTGAGAGCAGGAATGGTGAGATGCTGGCATGGAGACCTGTGGAGAAGCCAGGAGCTGCTGCCTTCTCCTGGAGGAGAAGGAACCCAGGAGTTTGGAGTTCAGCCACAGGACCAAGATAAGGACTGTGAGGCAAAGCAGGGGCACTGAATGTGTTTCCTGGCTGCATCCCACAGTTTGGGACCCAGGGGGAGGATGGACTTGTGACTATGGTGGGTGGGGTGAAATACCATGGACCCCCAAGGACCCCACTTTGGTTTTGTTGCCCAGCCCCCTTTCTGGACTTGGAAGCAGGGGCTGGAACAGTGTTATGGGAAGGACACCCCCTTCCTCCCAAGAGAACTATATTTGGACTCTTGTTTTGAATTGATGTGATAATGAAATGTACTTTGTCCAGTGGCCACTTTGGTAACTATAGATGTACCTTGAAAATATGACCTAAGAGATGGTTAGTGCTAATTGAAATGTAAATTGTCTATGCTATGAACATACTTAGTAAGACTTTGCTGAATAAGTGACTGATTGTACTTTGAGTACTTTGAGATATTGTTACGGATAAGTGACTAATTGAGTTAATCAAGACTTTGCCCCATGAGTGGAAGACTTTGACCATGTATTCTGAAACTACTGATAAGTGACTGAGTTAATCAAGACTTTGCCCCATGAGTGGAAGACATACATATAACACAATGCATTATACACACACATACATATGTGTTTGTGTGTGTGTATATATATGTGTGTGTGTATCTGGATATATATATATATATGTATATATATATATATATATCTCCAGATTCATGTGTACAAGTCAAAACCTCTCAAAATTTTTATTTTATAATATCAAAATATCATTAGCATAGGTAACTGCAAATATAAAAATCTTCACTGATGTTGATGGCCAACTCATACTCTTAAAGAGTATCTGGTGACATATATATATATATATATATATATATATATATATATATATACACACACATTTATTAAGTGATATTTAAATTAAAATATTTATGCTATTAGAGAACATTTTTTTTTTTGCTTTTTGGAGGGAAATTGGGGTTAAGTAACTTGCCCAAGGTCACACAGCTAGGTTTTTTGTTTGTGTGTGCATTAAGTGTCTGAGGTCGGATCCGAACTCAGGTCCTTCTTACTCCAGGGCCAATGCTCTATTCACTGTGCCACCTAGCCTCCCCGAGAACATTTTTTACAAATAACAATTGGGGATTCTAGAGAATGTAGAAGAGAATGGCTGTAAAGATGATTTGACTGTGTAAAAGTAACTAATTATAGTCATTTATATGAACTGCTCATCCTTTATATATAACCACAAAGCAGGATAATGTTGGATGGTTATAGCAATCATTAAATGGATCAGATTAACTTGTATGGGTATAAGTGTGTTGTAGAATAATACCAATCAAGAATTGTTTAAGAAAATGACAGAAAGAATTTGATCAGAGAGATGTATGCACAGAAAAATAAAGTGGTCAATCATGTATCAAGAGCTATGGTTAACTAACAAATGACCTTACTGCACTACTGTTATCCAAGGGTGAGGCTACGAGTATATATTTTGGGTGGATACCAGGTGGAAGTTTCACAGGAGGATAAGGAGAAAGCAGGGTTTGAAAGCATGAATGAATTATCTATATCAGAGGTGGGGGACTTGTAGTCTTGAGACCACATGTAGCCTTCTAGGTCCTCAAATGCAGCTCTTTAAATCCAAACTTGAAAGAACAAATCCCCTTTAAAAAAGGATTTGTTTTGCAAAACTTGGACTTAGACAAAAGACCACACCCAAGGACCTAGAATACCATATGTGAACTCTCCTCCACAGGTTCCCCATTCCTGACAGATTGTTGGAGGGGGCACCTCAATTTATGAAAAATTAGCATATCATAGGTCTATCATCACAGATATAGCCAAAATTTTACCTAATATTTCTCTTTTATTTGTTTATACTACTATATTCTAATCTTGTATAATCCAGCTAATCTCTCCTGGTAACCTCATCTATTAGTTTCATTTAATTATCATCTCTATGAAAATGTTTCCTCTATCTATGTATTCATTTATCTATTTATATCTCCATCTCTTGCTTCTCCATTTCCTGTACCTTCTCACCTACAGATCCTGTAGGCATCTCAAATTTGCACATCATAACAGAACTCAACAGTTCCCTTTAGCCCAAGCTTAGCCTTCTTTCAAATTTCTACTGAATGTATCACCATGCTTTGAGTTTCCCAAGTTCTCAACTTTGGCACTTCTTCATTGTACACATTTAATAAGTTGTCAAATCTAGTCTAGTTCCTCAACATCTCTTGCATGTCACACACACACACACACACACACACACACACACACACACACAGCAATCCTCTTAGTTAAAGCTATTAAAGTTAAAGCTTATATTAATGCAACAATCTTCTTAATTGGTCTCACTGCATCACTCTCTCCCCTAGCCAATATGTCTTCCACATAATCCCTGAGATGTTTGAAAGCATAGACTTATTCATTTCAGTGGCTA
Source organism: Gymnobelideus leadbeateri (assembly GCA_011680675.1). Classification (NCBI taxonomy): domain Eukaryota; kingdom Metazoa; phylum Chordata; class Mammalia; order Diprotodontia; family Petauridae; genus Gymnobelideus; species Gymnobelideus leadbeateri. The sequence goes on from WOXC01001690.1 coordinate 110,336, forward strand.
CCCATTACGTCTAGGATCAAATGCATGCTCATCTTTTATTTAAAAATCTTCTCAATTTAACTGTAATCTACCATCGCAGTCAAATGTTATTTTGATTCTCATCAATCCAATTCATTGAATAATCCAATCCAATGAACATTTTTAAGAGCCAGTGACATGCCAGACCCAGTACTAAGCATAAAAGACATAATGAAAAGAAACACAGTCCCTGCCCTCAATGAGTTTACAATATAAAGTGGAAGACAACATACAAATGGAGGCAGGAAATCTAGGAAAGGGGGCACAAAGGGACATTTAATTTGATGGTATTGAAACCAGGAAGGGCAGCAGATGCAAAGTGGGATTATGTGAGAGTCCAGTTTTAGCCCTCTATTAAGGAAGGCATTGGGAGGAGCTTGGTATTCTGCCCTCCAGCTCTCCAAAGAAAGGAGAGAGGAAGGAGGCTGAGGGAGGCAGAGTCAATGAAGTCTTGAGTTGGTGTTGAGTTTAGAAATGATAAGGTTATCAAAGGAGGGGCATCTTGTTCCAAGGAATTGAAAGCAGACAGGGCATCATATGCAAAGTGCATCATATGCAACAGAATCTCTTTCCATTTCTATGTTATATAACCTACTTCAAATACTGTATTGCTCAACCAAACTGTCCTCATTGTTCTTCACATACAACACTCTACCCGTTGGCTTTAAGCCTGTGAACTGGTGGCCCTATATGTATTTCTTCCTTAAATCTTCTTAGATTTGTTTAGTTTTTCTTCAAAATTCAGCTCATTCATAGCCTCCTACATAAAGCAATAATATTAAGCAAAGAAAGATTTAGCACCTTGTTTCAGTTCAAGTGACTTTCAGCCTCATCTGTAATTATATCAAGTCTTTGTTAAGAAACAGAACCTATGAAGCCCACAGTTTGAGGGACTTGCCAAGAACTGGAACAGGTGTAAGAGGAGGGTGGAAAAGGAATGAGCTAATGACATATAAAAAGCTCGAACACAGCTGGAACTGAGAAGAACTAGGAGGAAATATGGCTGTGGCACTGACACTTTGTTTGCCTGTGTTGAAGTTACTTTGTCAGACCTGTCTGCTAATAGAGGATATTGCAGCTGTTACAGAAGCCCTGGGACCTTACTGCTGGTTCAGAAGCCCTGAAAGAGGACTTGTTGTTTGTTTACAAAAACCATGAAGAGGAGTTTTATTGATGTTTTCAGAGGTCCTAGGACTTTACTGATGATTTCTGTTGATTGCTCAGACCCTGTTTTTGGGTCTGTGCTGATTTTACAAGCAGAAAGTGAATTTATGATGGTGCCAACAATGTGTACTGCTGTGATTCTGTTAATCTTTATCTTCCAAGAAACAAAACTGCAAAAGGCTTGAGGTGTACTTGAGCTTCATTATGAAATAGGAACTGGATGAGAAACTGGAAGAGGAGCTGGACAAGGAGCTGGACCAGGAGCTGAGAATTGCTTATCTGTGAATGCAGGTGACAATTGAGTAAATTCAGGCAAGAGCTGGGAGCATGGAAGAAGAACCATGGAATTTAGGAGCCAGCCTTGAACCAAGATGAAAGGACCTTTCCTTGGTTACCTAGTGCTGACTGACAAGATCATTATTTACTCTAACCTTGAGGTAGGAGAACTTTGTACTTTGAAATTTATGCCCCTTAAGGGTGACTGAATTAAGGATGATTGGAAGCTAGTCTCCAATCAAGATGAAAGATTTTCTGACTGATGAGATTAAGACAGAGTGACCTAGGGGTGGGAGACCTTTGTACTTTATATCACTTAAGGATGATTTCTCCTTAAGGACTTACTGAATGAAATCTTTTTTTTTTTTTAAATATGTGGCCACTTTAGTGATAAGTTATGTTATATCGATCATTGTGAATGCTATACTTTGGTTTCTGTGAAAGTTTTGCTTTAGTTTACTGCTGAATATATGAGGTCACTATACTATGTGATCAGAACCTTAAAGCTATTCACAGCAGCAGTCCTCTGGAAAGCTACTCAAGCTTGGCCTTACAAAAGCTACCCTAGTCTTCAGGCATTTCTACATTTGTTCATTTAGCAAACATTTATTATCATATGAAAATCCCTGCACTAATGGTTGGAATAGATACAGAAGTTATCCCGTAGTTTCTTCCCTTGTGTAGTTGACTAGATTGAGTAAGACACATATTAAGCTAATTAGTTGAAAAACAAGTGTTCTGTATTCTGAAGGGGTAAAAACCTTCCTTAGGTTGATTTTTTCATTTAGAAAACATTTATCAAGTACATACTACATATATGGCATTGTCATAGCTATTATAAGGGTTAAAAAGATGAATAGGATAAGATTCATGCATTAAGACACAAGCATAGGATTAACTACAGTCTTGGAAGTACGTGATGAATGTGATAAAATTTTGTCAAAGTGTTACTGAGGGATAAATTTCTTCAGAAGAAGGACTTTCTAAGGGAAGAATTTATTCAACGATTTCATTCACTATAGAAGATTACTATAAGAGTTGTTTTAATGGATAAAACTTGTCAAAGACATAGGAGAAGGTGGGATTTATAGTCGAAAAGGAAAGCAGCATTTGATTAGGGATCATAGTGAAGAGTTCACTTTGAATAGAACTTAAGCCACCTGTAAGTAAGAAGTGGAACATGAAAAAGAATGGAAAGATGCACTGAGGCAAGACTGTAGTGGCCCTGGGGGAATCTAGACTTCAGTTTCAGTGAAACATTAAGACCATCTGAATCCCTTACAATTAAAGCTTTCTTCATAATCTGTAATATTTTAAGGAAAGTAAACAAACAACTTTTATGAGAGTACTTGATTTTGAAAAATATCTAACACCTTTAAAATGTGAAAAAATCTTATTCATGATCATGTTTAATTGGTTACTCTGATAATTTAAATCATATTTTAAGGATCTTAAAATAAAGTATTAATACCTCTCTATTTTTATTTTTAGAACAAAGCAAGAGACATTCCCAGAGTCACACAGATAGTAAGGGTGTATAGTCAGGTTTGTTCTCAAGCCTTCCAAAATCCAGGTCCAGTGCTCTGATGCCTAAGGAATTTTTGAAAGGTAAGCAATAACTGAAGGGACTTCCCCTAACCATAATATAATATAAATATTGCATAATAATGATGAAAATACCAGGTGCCCTATTGGAAGGAATAGCTTGCACAGAATGGATGTAATCAGTGTGGAGCCTGCAAATGGGGCCCAAAGAAGCAGGGTTAAGTCAAAACTTGATCCCAGATAAGGAGAGTGTAGAGGCTTTAACTGCTGAGAATGCTTACCACCTGCAGCATACCTTTTGCCTAGAAGAGTATATGGACTGAGAAGTCCCATCTCCAAGGTTTCTGCAATGGACGAGTTGTAGGCCAAAATAGTAAAAATAGTAAGTAGTGAGCACATACACAAAGTTTTAAACCAGGAAGTCATGCCCTTTAACCCAATTTTAACCAAACTCAATCAAAGAAACAGGAGATGTTCCTTTTTGCAAAAAATAATCACAACAGCTTTTTTTGTGATGGTTAAAAAGGATATTAATAGGATGTCCATTATTTGAGGAATGGCTGAATAAGTCATAGAGGATGAATGTGATAGTTTACTATTATGTTCTAAGAAATGAAACATAGGTTGTTTCAAAGACATGGAAAAACATAGAATGAAGTAGCAGAACCAGAACAATTTAAAATATTAGTATCTTTAAAAAGAACAATCTTGAAGAATTTTATCATGTTTGGAAAATGAAAGAAGCAGAACAAAGAAAACAATGGATGCAAATAACAATGATGTGAAACCATCTTTGAAATCTGTAAAAACTATGATCATTTCCAGAGGACCTATGATGAAATATGGCATCTATTAGAGATGTTCTCGATTTGTAGTATAGGAGATATGTATATATAAGACATATACTATTATGTGTGAAATATATATTATGCATTATCTGGAATTTATACACATACAAAATAATATACAAACAACACTGAGGGACTTTTTTTTTGCTTGAGCATGCATATTTGTTATAAGAAATGTTCTTATTATTTTTTCCAGTGAGGTGAAGGATGGAAAGGAGAAAAATATATTTCTATTAATTATTTTAAAAATAGAGCGGTGAGGCAGTGCTATAGATTTTAAATATTCAATGCACTTTCAGATGAGGTCACTATATTGCTAGTTTTACTTAACTGTTTTATGTCATTATAAGAGATTTCACATGAAGTAGGAGTAATATAAATATTTAAAGTATAAAAACAATAATCACAAAATCCCCAAATTAAATAAAACTTTAATAAAAGCCAGGATGTCCACTAGTGGAAATCAGTTTGGCTTCTTTGTGTCTTTTGCTTCATTCTCATTAATACTGAGTACCTAGATAATTTTTTTAAATATGGCTACTGGGATGTGTTCAATCTCTGAGTAGTAGGGAGTTACTTATGATTTTTGAGCAGAGGATCATAGATTTAGATACGAAAGAGACTTCAGAGGTTATCTATAGACATAATCAAAGCCATGTTTTAGAAAGGTGAGCCAGACATTGGTGTTCATAGAAACCAATGGTGAGACAGCTATTGTTCAGAGATTAGATAACTTTGACAATGATAGTGGAATTTGAAATGAAATGGAAAGGACAGTTTTCCCATACTTGGTTAAGCTTCGGTAAGTGAGGGTTATTTGTGGTGTGATTATGTATATACACCTAGGAGTTATGATTTGTGGTATTACTTTTTGTTTTATACACACACACACACACACACATCCTATACATGAATATATACATGTATATATTATATATGAATATATACATATATGAATATATACATACAGATATACATGTATATATTCATATGTTAACACACACATAATCTTATACATGAACACATCAAAGCTCTTTCCTCATGTATATATCACATTTATACCTACTAGCATAGACATCAACTTAGTTCAGGCCTTCATCACCTCTTGCCTGAAGTATTTTAATGACTTTGCAATATGACTCCCTGATTCAATACTCTCCCCACTCTAAACCTATCTAGCTGTCAATTTAATTTTCTTCAAGCATAAGGCTGCCTAAACTACAGCCACTCCTTATTTCCTGTAAGATAAAATATACGCTCTTTAGATTGACTTTTAAAGACCATTACAGTCTGGCTATAGCACATCTTTCCAGCTTCATTACACATTGTTCAACTTCCTACATTCAATGGCTTAGCAAAATTTCATCTGCATATCTTTGTACTGACCATCCCCCATTCCTCAAATCCCCTCTCTCCTCATAATAGAAATCATTACTATCTTTAAGAATAAGCTCAAGGTCTATCTCCTACATAAATCCTTTCCTTATCCCTTCACCCCAATAGCTAGTTACCTCCTTTCTCAAACTACCTGATATGTATTATGTGTTTAACGGAATGTAAGCTATTTATTATAAAGACTATTTCATTTTTGTCTTTGTGTCCCCAACATGAACCATAGTGCATAGATCTAGTGCATAGATCTTAATAAAACAATGATTCTTGATTATTTTATTGATGGGAATTTTCAGTTCTGAGATAACTGAAAATAGAATGGAATTGGGACTTAGAAAGCTGGCCTCCCTGTATTGAACCTACCATGTGTGCTAGCTTGGCATTTGGTAGATCTCAGGATCTCAGGATCTTGTCCAATAATGTTTTTTTGAGACAGCAAGCTTTAGGTGATTGAACATCTGTGTCAGGATGGACATACCTATATCCACCTAGTGGTGATCTTATGAGTTGAAGGAGCCCGTGAAGATGATGATTGGCAGGGAAAGTTGTTGTATTCAAGTATATGTTCACTGAAAGGAGAAAGAGTAAATGCTCTAGCATACCTGGATAGTAGACATGAGCAGTGCTTATTCACCATCTTGAAAACAGCTTTATGTTCTAGTAAATTTAATCTATCAATCTCCCTGGAGACAATAACAGCTGACAACTTGTTATTTAATCTTTTTATATGTTATTTTGTTAATGTATGCATGTAAATATCATGCATTTATTTCTTTTGTATGTAGGAATTAAATATGTATTACACATCTGATTTATATTGTACCTTGAACATCTTCCCTTTGTCTCCACCCTCTTGGGGAGATCATAGATATGAGCGAAATTTTACTCTTTCGGTAAATCATCCAAAAGTGGATGAGTTATAGAATAGTGAGCCAAAGATTGTGAGAAAAGAGAGTGTCATGCCACTGATTAGTGACAAGGCATTCCTAGGACAGAACCTGATCTGTCCTTGTGAAGAGGTCCAGAGTTGACTCAAACCAGAGAGAAAGAGAGAGAGAGAGAGAGAGAGAGAGAGAGAGAGAGAGAGAGAGAGAGAGAGAGTTCTCCAGTCTTTTGAGTTCAGCAGTGATTCTTATTATTAAAGTAGAATACAGTTTGTAATTTATTGAGGTTTCTATTCACCAGTGTTATGGTCTGTTTTTATATGTGCGTATTTTAAAATTCCATAGTGACACTGTGACAAACTAAGAAAACCCATTTTTAAATGCTTTTCAAAGAGATCCATTAACTACAAATGTTCTAATTCAGCACACCATCTACAGTAAGCAAGTTCCAAACAAAGACATGTTGAACCTGTAATTTTCAGACAACTCAACAAGTTACCTTGGGCTGCCACTCTGATTGCACTGCTGATGTCACATCCCCACTATAAAGAGAACATGCTGAAACTACAACTAGCACAGCAATATTTTTGACCAGATAATTAAGCTGTTCTCATATGTACTAGTACACTTCTTATGGTGTGCAGGTTTTTTCTTTGCTTTCTGGTTTTGCACAGCCCACACAGCTATGTGTATATGAGTGAACTTACATTGAATACATATGGTGAAATGAATCTCTTTTTGGCCTATTTATGTATCTTTAGTACTGTTTCTGATTATATATCTTTGTTCTCCTCTATGACCTTCAAAAAGAGAATGACATTAATATAACATTTCTGTTAATGGATCTCTCTCTCTCTCTCTCTCTCTCTCTCTCTCTCTCTCTCTCTCTCTCTCTCTCTCTCTGTCTCTTTCTCTCTCTCCCCTAACAGTGCAAGGGAAAAAGGAATTGAAAAAATCAAATACTTTTTAAAACTTTCAAAAAAGTTTTATGAAAATACCATAAACAATTTTCAATATCTCAGAAAAATAGGACTTTTCCTAGTCATGAAGAAAAAGTTAAATCAAATCAATATGTTATCTGCATCTGATAATGCATACAGTATGCAATGTCCAATACTTTACTGTTATGGAAATGCAAATTTAAAGATCTTCCCTGCCCCTAGCTTAAGTGCACCTGGAGCCTGTGGTGGGAAGCTTGTTTTTCAGGAAAGCCCATACCTTGATACTTTGTGAATGGGCAGTGGGTCAAGAAGGTTGTTACATTTTCTGTGCCAGGAGAAAGTTATATAAACCCTGATGGGAGGCTTTGCTTTGGGGCTCACTTTGAGAAGTGTTGTGTTATTTGACCAGATGAGACTCTGGGCAGCTGTTGAGAGCCCCCTGGCTTTGAAAACCCAGATGTTGATGCTTCCCTCTCTGGTAACTGTGATTTTGGTATTGATAATGGTTGGACAGTTTGGAAGCCTGTCTGATCTGACTGTATACTCTGAAGTTTGGGGTGCTGACCTTTTCCCCCTGAACTAGGTAATATATGTTTGATTGATTAAAGTGAGCTTTTTAACTGATTTTGAGTTGCTTTCCTTCTGAAAAGCAGATCTAAGAACCTGTGTTGGCAGCCATCCTGGGGATATTGGGGTGCTTGCCGCTACATCTACCAAGACAAATGAAGACTGTTTCCTCCCAAACAATCTTCATGTTGTTAATTTCCATCTTAGGGTTTTTTTTGGAGGGGGGGGCATCATATTTCTGAAATGAAAGAATGGAAGTTTTTTCTTTATAATAGTCAAGTTTCAGTTGATTCTTTCACTATCTCTTCCTTTTCAAATATTTATATAGTTGAAGTAAGATAAAAGAAAATATTTTTCCTTACTAAATCATTGACCATTGCCAGTAAATTTTATACGTAAACTAAGGGATCCACTTTCAGTGTCATTTAAAATGAACTAATAGGAAGTAGATTCATAAACCTTATGTTAGTGTAAACTTCTATTCCAATGCTTCATCATGGTGTGGTGGCAATCTTGGGTGCTTGAAAGTAACTCAAGTATCTTTTACTGGTGCCACGAGATTTAAAAAGTGGCATCTAGACTGTATGTCTGTTACCTGACAAAAATTTTAGCTTAGTTCATAGATGCTTGCCTACAAGCTGTACCATGTTGTAATCTTTCTTTCTTTTTCTTTTCCTTTCAAAAACTAATATCTTCAGAGATGTTTTCAGGATCAAATGAGATAGTGTTTGTAAATCTCTTTGCCAACTTCAAATAAATATCATTAGCCATTGTCATTGTTATAATCACTGTTTTCATCATCAGTAAAATCATCCATCTAACAAGTTATAGAGAATTTGTTACCTGAGTTTGGCAGAGAAAATAATCACACTGATGAAATCATGGGTCCTTGAAGTATTATCAGTAATAATGATAACATATTAAATAGTGAAGAAAACGTATCTTCAGATTTTCTTGAACTGATACAGCAGTGATTCCTGATGGCATATGGAAAATTCTGCATCTATGGTACTCCTCCATTCTACTAAAAATAGGTAAATGTGTTTTTTCATCTATTCTCCAGTGCCAAGATGAAAACTTATGAGACCAGCAAATATGACAGAATAAGAGGAAGAATAGTCCAGTTCTCCCCTACAACTACTCCAAAAAAGTTTAGAAAAGGCACCAGACTGAATAGTTATAAGGAAGTAAAAAGGGAAAATTTACTAATTTTATATTCCCAGGTCAAGATAATGCAGACAAAGGCTTTTGGGCACTGAAGGGAAGAGGGACAAAAGGTTAAGAATACAAAAGGAAAGAAAGAAAGAAAAACAAACATGGGAGAAAGGGGGTCTACTAGTATGAGAAAGCACTCAAAGCAAGAATCATTGAAACAATTTGATTGATCAGTCGAATGGATTAAGTACACAACATATAGCAAAAAATTAATTTAATGCACAAATGATTGATAAACTCAGAGAAGAGAACTTTCAAAACAGATCTCCCATGGATACTGAATTTGACAAAAAATCTCCTAGGAAGACTGTAAAACAGTCTGGAAGAAATTAGGTTTAGATAAATACCTCATATTATATAGCAAGATTAGCTTCAAATGGACATTTAACTCAGATATAAAGAAAAGGGTGTGTCGATAAATGTTTAACAATGAATTCTTCAAAAATGTATTATATATGTTTAAAATATTCAACTGCATTATCAATATTTTCTCCATCAATTCCTTAAAACTAGACATTCTATAAAACAACAAATTAAGCCTTGATTTTTAATCTTTGCTGATTTCCAAGGGAAAAATAATTTCAATGAAAATTTAACAATTATCTCTCTTAAGCTGGTATAAGCTGACACTAGCACACTAGGACACTAGCACACACCTGTTATACCATGCACAATTTAGGGGCATAAACAAGATTTTAAATTTAAGATATATGCAGAAAGAAGAGTTCATGACCAAATAAGTGATGGAAGCTAAATTTCATAATTTTGATTATGAAAATTAAAAATTTTTTTTTGGGGGACACAAAGCTGAACAGCTAAAATTGGAAGAGGGAGTTGACTGGGAATAATATTTGTAGCAAATTTCTTTGATAAAGTTCTAATTTCTGAGATATATAAAGACATGTTTCAAATTTACAAGAACAAAGGCCATTTCCTAATAAATAAATGACCAAGGTATAGGAAGGTTTTAAAAGAAAAAAAAATCCAAGACATCTATCTCCATAGGAAAAAATTCCAAGTCATTAATATTTAGAGAAATAAAAATTAAATCACATTAGAGGATGTACCTCTGACCCATGAAATTGTAAAAGCTAAAAAAAATAAAATGACAAAGAGCTGTACCATTTTATCCTTTAAAGGAAAAAGGAACACAATCCAGTAAGAGAGTTAATGTACTTTTTGAACTCATATCCTTATAAATTTTAGGGTCAGTTGGGGCAGGTATACTGGTAAAGGTTTAACAAATAGCTAAAAACCGAACTGCACACATGACAGACTTTTAAGTTTCATTTGCATTAATATTTTCTTCATCACTTTAAAAAATTTAGACAGCAAAAACAATAATACAACAATCAAGCTCTCAATTGCAGGATTTTGTCAGTTTTCAAGGTATAAATGCTAACATTGAAAATTTAGCAATCAGCTCTCAGCAGTTGGTTTGAATTGGCCCCAACATACTCCTATACTACATTAGAACCTTTTAAGTGCCAGCCCCAAATGCTTATGGTGTGATGAAAAGCAATCCCAAAGACAAATTGCAGCCATCTCACCTGCATCTCACCAGGGGACAGGGGGAATCATTGGAGCTAGGTAAGAGAGGGCTCTGGCCCCCAGCAGAGACAGCAGCTTCTCCTGGGGCTATCAGCCCCCAGCCTGGAAGTTTAGAAATCACCTGTCTGTTTTAGCAAGAGCCAGAATGAAAAAGTAAACTGGCAGCTCTGATTCCTCCTTCATGAAGTAGAAAACCCAAAGATAAGTCTCCCACCCAGAGATAAATCCTGAGATAGTAGTGGAAATAGCCTCAGGCTTGGGAGTCTTCAAGAAGAGGTGTAACTGAGACAGCAAGGAGTCTGAAGAGAAGAGGGGAAGGGGTCCCTACTAGCTCCTCCTCACCTGACCAGCAAAAGCCTTCCTGAGCTGTAGCTCAGGGGTACAGAGGAAGAAATGTGAAGTGGCCAGACCACTACCCCTCCACAGATTACCCTGTGCACATCAGAATACTTAGCTGAGACTCCTGCCTTAGCCTCAAACTAGACACCCAGAGGCAACAGCATTCAAAGTCAACAACTAGGCCCTTAGCTCACAGCCTGAGAAATTAAGGAATAGGAAATTATAATGGGAAAGAAAGAAGCTGAGAAGGAGAAGGGGAAAGCAAAAAAATCAATCCAAGAGTATTATGTAGGTCAAGAACAACCAAATACAGAGGACAACTTGGACTCTTTACCCACACCTGAGACCACAGAAGGAAATATGAATTGGTCTCAAGCACAAATAGCATTCTTGAAGGAGCTTAAGAAAGATTTTAAAGACCAAATCAGGGAGGCAGTGACCAACTTGGAAAAAAAGTTTCACTGAAGAAAACAAATCCTTAAAAATAAAATTGGTGAAGTAATTGGAAGTGAAGTTCCCTATAAAAGGAACTTCAAAAACTATCTGAAGACTATAATTTGCTAAATATTAGAATCAATCAAATTGAAACTCAGAACTCTATGATGCACCAAGAGTCAATCAAACAAAACATGACAATTAAAAATTGGAAGAAAGTGTAAAATATTTCACTGGAAAAACTACTGACCTAGAGAACAGATCCAGGAAAGATAACTTAAGGATTATTGGTCTGCCAGAAAGCTATGATGAAAAAAGCAGCCTAGACAACATCCTCTAATAATTGTCAAAGAAAGAATGGACCAGGTGGGGGGTGGGATGGGTAGGAGGGAATTATAAGCAGCCTTGTACAATATATCTACTATGGCAATATTTTGCACAGCTATACATGTGCAACACATACTGAATTATTTATCTTCCCAGAGGGAATGGGTGACAAGGGAGGAAGGGAAGGAAAGGATCTGAAATTCGAGGTCTTAAAATTAAATGTTTCAAATATATAGAAATACTATTATCAATACTCTTTTGCATGTAATTGGGAGATAAGATATGCAGGCATTGGGACACAGGGATTCACCTTGCTCTAATGGAAAAGTCAAAGGGGGTATGGGAGAAGATATGGGAGAGAGCAGATTGGAGGAAGGGATATCTTGTGGGACTGCTATTCTGGGTTGGTGGGTAGGGGGAAAATGGGTTAAAAAATTGTGACTCAAAATCTGGTGGAAATGAATGATGTAAACCAGAAGTTCATAAAGCATTTGTTTAATAAATTAAACAAAAATAATTGTCAAAGAAAACTGTCCTGAGGTCCTGGAATCAGAAGATAAAATAATTATTGAAAGAATTCACCAGACTCCTCCTGAAAGAGATCCCAAATTGAAAACTCCAAGAAATATAGTAGCCAAATTCCAGAATTACAAGATTAAGGAAAAAATACTGCAAGCAGCCAAAAGGAAACAATTCAAGAACTACAATCACGACTTAGCATCTTCTACCTTAAAAAGATCAGAGAGATTGGAATTTGATATTTCATAGGGCAAGAGAGCTAAGACTACAGCCAAGGATTAACTACCTGTCAAAACTGAGCATAATCTTTCAGGCAAGGAGATGGTCCTTTAATGAAATAAGGGACTTCCAGACTTTCCTGATGAAAAAGCCAGAGCTTTTTTTTTTTTTTTTGGAAAATTTAATCTCCTATTACAAGACTCAAGAAAGACATAAAAAGGTAAACAAGGAAAACACAGATTCACACATACATAGATGCACACACCCAAACACATGCTCACATGCACATAACTTGGTATGCAACAACAGCAAAATGTTCACATCCCTATATGAGGAGGTGATAACTGTCAATATTGGAATTTATATAATTATCTTGACCTTCAAAAGGGTTATAAATAGATAGGGTATGGGTGTGAATGCACTTACCTGAAGATTAAAAAAGATCTCATTAAGGGAATCAAAGGGAATATAATGGGATAAAAGGAAAGGATGAGATAGGAAACATTTGAAGAGGCATAAAAACACACTATAGTAGAGGGGAAAGAAAGAGGCAGAGGAACAACATTTAAACACTATTCTCACTGGTTCTGGTTCAAAGAGGGATCAACTTAATCAATAAAGTTTAAGATTTTACTGTGAATAGACACATAAATTCATTAAATAGAGGAAAAGGAGGGAGGGAGAGGAGCACTGTTTGAATTTTACTCTCACTGGTTTGGTGTTAAATGGGGAGTAACTTATTCTGATAAATATAAAAATTTATTGTGTCTTATAGGCAGTAGGAAGGTAAGGGGGGGAAATAAAATGAGGAGACTAAAAGGAGGGATTAGAGGGGAGGGAAATAGTAGTAAGGGGAGAGGGTAGGTAAAGAAGGGGGGTCACTGGGTGGGAACACTGAGGGTGGGGGCTGTCAAAAGGGAAAACTTCGAGGAGGGGAAGGGAGAAGGAAGAAACAAAAACATAAGCAGGGGAGGGAAGAGGATGGAAAGGAAGAGACAGATAGTCATCATTACTCCGAATATGAAGGAAACTATATCCTGCTAAAAGGCACCATCGAGAATGAAGCGATATCATTACTTAACATATATTGCACCAAGTGGTATAGCATCCAAATTCCTAGAGGAGAAGTTAAAGGAATTAGAGGAAGAAAGAGATAGCAAAACTAGACTAGTGGGGGACCTTAATCTCCCCTTCTCTAAACTTGACAACTCTAACCTAAAAATAAACAAGAAAGAAGTTGAGATGAATAGAATTTTAGAGAGACTAGATTTGATAGATCTCTGGAGAAAATTGTATGGGGATAAAAAGTAATTTAGTTTTTTTCTCAGCAGTGCATGGTACATACTCAAAAATAGACTATGTACTAGGGCAAAAAAACCTGACAATTCAATGCAGAAAAGCAGAAATAGTAAATTTATCATTCTCAGATCATGATGCAATAAAAATTATATGCAATAAAGGGCCATGGAAAGATAAACTAAAAACTAATTGGAAATTAAAGAATTTAATCTTAAAGAATGAGTGGGTCAAACAAGAAATTATAGAAACAATCAGTAATTTCATTCAAAAGAAGGATAATAATAAGACAACATACCAAAATTTGTGGGATGCAGTAAAGGCAGTTCTTAGGGGAACTTTTATATCCCTGAGTACATACATGAATAAATTAGAGAAAAGGGAGGTCAATGAATTGGACATGCAATTGAAAAAGCTAGAAAAAGAACAAATTTAAAATCTCCAATTTAGTACTAAATTAGCAATATTGAAAACCAAAGGAGAGAGCAATAAAATTGAAATTAAGAAAACTATTGAATTAATAAATAAAACTAAGAGCTGGTTTTCCACAAAACCCAATAAAATTGATAGACCCTTAATCAATACGATAAGAAAATGAAAGAAGAAAGCCAAATTATGAGTATCAAAAATGAAAAGGGTCAAAGTACCTCCAATGAAGAAGAAATCAAAACAATAATTAGGAGTTATTTTTCTCAATTGTATGAGCATAAATATGGCAGTCTTAGTGAAATGGATGAATATTTACAAAAATACAAGCTGCTCAGATTAACTGAAGAGGAAGTGAATTACTTAAATAACCCTGTCTGAGAAAAAGAAATCAAACAAGCCATCAGTGAACTCCCTAGGGAAAAATCCCCTGGGCCAGATGGGTTTACTAGTGAATTCTATCAAACATTTAAAGAACAATTGATTCCAGTACTCTACAAACTATTTGGGAAAATTTGTGAAGAAGGAGTCCTACCAAATTCTTTCTATGACACAAATATGGTACTGATTTCTAAATCAGGAAGAGATAAAAGAGAGAAAGAAAATTATAGACCAATTTCCCTCATGAATTTAGATGCAAAAATTTTAAATAAAATATTAGCTAAAAGACTACAACAATTTATCAGAAGAATAATACACTTTGATCAGGTAGGATTTATTTCAGGAATGCAAGGATGGTTTAATATTAGAAAAACCATCAGTATAATTTATGATAAGAGCTAAGAAATGGGGGTGTAGGGGTGGCTAGGTGTCGCAGTGAGTAAGAGCGCCGGCCTCGGAGTTGGGATGACCCGAGTTCAGATCTGGCCTCAGAAAATGAGCACCCACACATAAATAATGACTGCCCATGTAACCTTGAGCAAGCTACTTAACCCCAACTGCTTTAAAAAAAAAGAAATGGAGGTATAAAAAGAAAACCACAATAATGCATTAACTCTTAGATCAAGGTTGGAAATCTCAAAGAACCAGAACTGATTCTATTAGCAGGTAAGTGCCTTGTCCAAGATTGTGGAGTTAGTAAGTAGCAGAGCTGGAATATGTACTCAGGTCTTGCACTTAGATAAAGCAGTAGATGGCTTACTTTCAAATGACACAAAACTGGGAGTAATCAGTATAACATTTGATGATAGAATCAAGAGCCCCTCCAAAAAAAAACCATTGACCAGCTGAGATGATGGACTCACATAAATTAAAAGGAATATCTGTATATCCATATTATATATATATATATATATATATATATATATATATATATATATATATGTGTGTGTGTGTGTGTGTGTGTGTGTGTGTGTGTGTATGTGTGTATGTATGTATGTGTGTATATATATATACATACATATATATATATATATCTTTATATTGAAGTTCACATAATCAACTTATGAATACAGAATGTAGAAAGCTAGACAATAGTGTGTGAGACGTCTGAATGGTTTTGTAGATTTCAAGCTCAAACTGAAAAAAGCAATATTTGGCAATTTTTAAAATGCTAATATGACCCTTGACTGCCTTAAGAAAGGCCTAGTTTCTACCAAAAGTATCATAGTTCTTGAACCTCTGCCCTGATTAGACTCTAGTTAAAAATATTGTCTTCTTTTTTGGATATCACATTTTAGGCAGGATATTGATAAACAATAACATGTCCAGAGAAAGATAAATAGGATATTGATGAGATTGTAAACATGCCATATAAGCATCAGCATTTGAAGGACTCAGAAGAAAGATTAATTTTTTTTCAAAGACTCAAAGTAAGGGAAAACTTCCTAACAATTTAGAGCTATCCAAAGGTGAAATGGACTTCTTAAGAGGGAGGTGGTTATCTCATTAAATTTTTCAACTATAGGTTGTATAAACACATCTCAGATGCTATCAAAGGAAATTTTGAAGGGGTTAGACTATATAACCTCACAATTCTGAGATTTTGTGATTTGCTCTTTTAACAGCAGCATTTTGTGTTCTCTCAACCCTACTCAAGTTAAGTTGACCCTGAAGGACAGGGCTACAACTGTGTGATATGTATATGGAAAGAGATATGACCACTGGTTTGCTGAGAGACATTGGCTAGGAGAGAAAAGGGAGATAGAGAAAAAGAGAGAGAAGTGAGTTGTGAAAACAGAGAAGGCATGAACTTTGAATGTTAGATGGGACATCTCCCCTGAATTACAGACATGTGGAGAAAGCAAAGACCTCTAGCCATTGGTAGAACAGGTGAGATCATTATCTTGTGAGAACTGAGATTTTATCTCATCCCTAGGCCACAGAGTGGCCTTTTCATTGTGTATTCTATTGTCTAAACTATTCTACATAACTTTCTTAAGTACTGTTTTACCCCTTGCTTTGATAAATGTTTCTTTGTTATACTTGTCAGGTTTTTGTGGGTTAAGCATTTGGAGAGAAGGAAACTAAACTTCTCTAGATTAAACCATCCCAACATGGAGCAAGAAATTTTTTCCACTTTGAGTGATGAAGCAAAAAGTGATTTTTATTTGGAACTCCAAAGGATCACTGTGCTCCTGTGAATATCTGGTGTTTAATAGATAGCTGTAATTTTTATTTCAATAACCCTCTTAAAGATAGGAGAGAGCAGAAGTAATTGCCCAGTCATTCTTGTTCTTCTACCCTCTACAAAGTCAATATTGTCCGGAGTTAACAAGAAGCAACAAATCCATTAGATATTAGCAGTGTACATGTAACCTGTAAACAAGCTCTGCTTAGCTTTTTATCTCTTTGATTATCAGATCAATGAAAAAAGTTCCAAGTCTTACAGAAGGGAGATAGGAGAAAAGTCTTATTTAATGTGGACAGAAAGAATATTAAAGGATTCCATGATAAGATACAATGGCACAATGTTTCCTAAAATTATGAACCTAACCAGATGACCTTAACCTTATCTTTTAGATCAAAAAGATTTCCTTATTGGCAAGGTGTGGCCAATTAGCTTTTATCCTCTTTTCCTTTCTTCACTAATAACACTTTTCTGGTCTACTTGGCCCTACTCCACCCCCACCGCCCCACCCCCCACACACAGTTTAAGGTTACAAGAAAAAAAAGAGTAATTTCTCACAATTGGATAGGGATGGGGTAGTATAGACTTCATTCCCTCCTACTACTAAAGAAAGTCAGGGTTTTACACAGGCTGACTGATCAGTTTTTCTGCTCCCAAAATTCTAGATATACATGGGTTATTGTTCATATTTCTACTGAAGAACAAAAGCAGAATTATTAAACTTGCAACCTTTTTTCAATCAACATATTTCTTTAGTTAGGAAGATAGGTATAAAGAAGAGAAATTATAATAATATCGTTCTCTGTTCTCCCTTGGTCTTTTATTGCTGAACCCCTCAAATGGTTTATGGTATCAGCAGAGGGTCCAGGTGAAAAGAATTTAATATTACTACCGTGTTATATCTAGAGCCCTTTTTATTACTCAAAGTATATTGATGGATTTTTATTAAGAAAGGAAATCCTTCTGTGAAAAGAATAATCTATTTCATTCTCCGAATGAGTACAGTATATCTAATAGAAAGAAACAGAATTATCAGTGGGATTGCCTGCAAAAGCCCCTCATCATTTCATAGTATTTGTCTTTAGGAAGATGAACATAGGCAAGGAAGGTATTTATTTCATTACAAAGGAAGAAGAATTAAGTACACCCAATCTAGCAATGAAATATGCCAGCTCATTCAACAAATTAGCAATGTGCAAATTTCTTCTTTCTTGACACTGGAGTAAAAAGCTTAGGCTTCCTTATTTTATTAAAATATGTAGTGTCTGGTAAGAAATTATATTAATATTTATGATCTCAAGATTCTATGAAATCAAGAAGTCTATTTCTGTATAGTTGATAACAGCTGATACATTTAAAATGAATAATTTAAAATTGTAAAATTCCCCCATCAAATCACTCCTAATATTCTTGTACCCAATCCCAAGTCACCCTCCATCTTGTCTCAGTCCCCACCATTTTGTGCTCCCTTGTACATGGAAGTAAAGTATGGCTACAGAGAAGACCACACCCATGCTGGGAATAACCACCCAAGGCATATTTCTGGAAAACCTCCTAAGGCATAGTCATCCACCCTGTTCTAGGAAATTGAAACTTAACCATATTTCATATACGGTAGTAAACTGAATATTAACCAATTGCTTTTCTCTGTTTCTGTAAGTTTCTGCTTTTGCCCAGATCAGACCATTACTTTGTGGTTTTTGTCTTTAAATACTCTGGCTCCCGCCCCCTGCTCAGGACTGTTTGATTTGAGTCTACAGTCCTAAAGTCATGAGCTCAATTAAAATCTACATTAAATTTATACCCATTTTTGACACAATAATATGTATGACCTGTGATGGTCTCAAGCTGACCAAATTGTTTGCTCATAGAAAAGAAGGAAAAAAGTCAAATATGAAAGAACTACTATGCAACATAATCAATTTAATTTCAATATTAAGTGTATTAGAAAATTCAAAATCCAAATGTCATGTCAATATTGTGATTTCATTATCTTTGAAAATATCATTCTCATACTTTTTGATGCTAGATTCTTTATAAGTTTAGAATAAGTAAAATAATATAATAGATAACAGCTAATACTGAATAAAGTGCTTTGCTGAACTCTTTCATTTTGACATCAAAGCAAAGAAACTGAGGTGAGCTCCTGGGTTACAGTGAATAAGCAAAACTCTTGGCAAAGTAAGTACACTAGGCTATTTGTGGTGATGGGATATAGTCTTGGGAACCCCCTTGAACTCCTTGAATATTCCCACTGGATCTGGCATTCACCTGAGGCCATAAGCCTTCCATTATCACCAAGACTAAGTCTTTGTTACCTTTAACACAGCCTAGCCTTTGATGGTCTGCTATCTCCAGTTAGCCTTCAGCTACCTCCCTTGATCCTATAAAATATCCTTCACCAAATCTGTTACTCTTAAACTATACTGACCCTCTATTGTCTGTTATCTCCAGGTAGCCTTTAGCTACTTCCCATGTTTAATCCCATTTTCTTGGTTCCTAGAGTCTGACCTCAGTCCCCTCAAGGTCCTTCTTAGATTCCTCCTCAAAACCTTCCCCAAACACCTCCTCTGGACCACCCCTAGATCCCTCCCATAATCTTTCTGCATATAAGATCCATATTGCCTCCATGAAGTGACTGAGATTCAATCTAGCTCAGACTCAGTCTGTGTCAGATTGTTCTGGCCTGCTTGTTAATACAAGAATCACAAATACTTGGGCTCCTTAAGAGTGTACCCATTATGAAAAGTCTTTAATAAACTTTGCTTTTCTTTGGCTGAAAGAAGGCTTGTGTCAAATTCATTCAGCAGGACCCAGTGTCTCAGTATTTTGGGGTCTTGAGCACCCCTACCCCTAAACTTCCACAGTGGCAGCATAAATTTCAAAGTGCTCTTGTTCTTCTATATATAAACTTATAATGTGCATTTGACAAAATGGAATTTCCTTAATTGTGGCCTTATGGTTTCTATACCCTCATTGGAAATATCATAAATGTAATGAAGATTGATGGGGAAAGCCACTGATCAATTTGATGTTTTCTCCAATTAAATTTATAAAATAACAGGCTATGGAACTTGGTCAGAAAGAGGCCTAGCCTTTATTGAAAGAACACAAAACTCCTTGGACTGGTTTCCAGTGACTGAGGCTGTCTTCTCTCTATTAGTTAGGGTTAGGAGGATGATATTTTTTGGAGCAAAAACCCCATCTGTGGTCTTGTAACAGTGGTCTCCAAATTGTAAAGTGGTCATCTCATTGGGAAAAAAATGTTTTTTGAGCATTATATCATGTGTGCATGCAAATTCAATTATAATTATTTTAATATTTAATGTTGAAAAATACATGATACAAGGATAAAAGGATACAAAATACAACCCCCTTTCCTAATCAGGAATTGAAGGAAGCAAGCACACACTCTGTAAACAGGTCAAGGTTTAGAAATTGTTTCTAACTTCCTTCTTTCTCACATGCTAAAATGATTTTTTAATTCAAACAAAGAGGGCTAAGAAGCACCAGATAAGGCTAAACCAAGGGGTGATGGATTTTGGACTTCAGATGACCACAGCAGCTATATAATAGCCACAGGAGCCAGTCCAAGGTCCTGCAAGGCCAATACAAAACTCAGAAAGAGACTTTTTTTTGTCTCTGCTATGTTGTGCTATATTCTTGCAAGACTCTAAAAGAAATTTCTTCTTTAATCTTGTTTCAATTAAATTTCACTATTGTTTCCTTACTTTTTTAATGAAATTTGGCTTTCATAGCTTAGTTTCGAATCATCATGGCATAGTGGATATTGAACTTGTCTTGAAGCTAGGAGGACCTAGGTTCATGTCATACATTTGACACATACTACCTGAGTAGTAATTTAATCTTTACATGTTCTAGGCAACTCACTAAAATCATAAATTTTGAATAAGGTGCTGGTAGAGGGATTTTCCTCTATGAGTGAAATCTAAAGTCTAGTCCCTTTCTCCATTTGCCTAATTTGACTAGGAATATAAATTGATCTAGAGGATTTGTCAGATGAGACTAGATGTAAAACAGGACATCCAAGTTCACAAGCCTAGCCATTCACTGGTCAAGAAAAGCAGAAGTTTAAAGGTTTTTAAATAAAATAGTTGGATGGGGGTTCTGATAGACTAGCATTTAACCTGGCAGGATATTAAGACATAGAAGTTCCCAATTTGTTCTTAGAATGGAGACACTATAAGGGATCAAGCCTTGTTGGGGGAAAAAGGTATAATGTATATACATATATACACAATATTATACATAAATATATTTGTGTACACACATATATACGGAGGTAGAAAATGTATGCATATATGCATGCTTATATACATACACACAGATATATAAATTACTTCCTCCAAGAAGATTTGTATTATATCATATGCCTCTTAATTTAGAGTCAAGACCATTCTTTCCAACATGCTTATTTAGTAAATTTTTCTTTTGAAAGATAGATTACATATGTAACTTGGGAACTGCTTTCATAAGATGAACTGTGACTCTTAATTTTTTATTATGACATCTTCATAATATTCCCTTATGGAAATTGGCATTCTGCTTAAATTCTAATCCTCTCTGGGACAAAACCCAAGGGAGGCTTAATCCTACTTCACTCTCCTCAGTTATAGGCCAGCATTGTAATTAGTCATCACAAACTCATTCCCATCTTCCTACCAAAAACATACAAATACTTTTTGGATGATCCTCTTCTGATTTTGAGAGCTTGGCAGTACTCTGTCATCTTCATCCTCTTTGGGGTTGTTGCATTTCAGTGTGTCACTTCAAAAGAATTTCCACTATTGCTGCTCAACACTGAATTCATGTAGTGACTGAATGTATACTACTAAACTATAATACTTAGTAAAGGCATCCAGAAACATTGGACATTTCCCCCCTAAATGTTCACATACTAAAGTAACTGTTCATAGGAAAACTCAGTTTTAGGAGCTGTGACAAATTTGCTACTTTGGGTTTACCAGAATATAAGGACACTTACTTGTTATGCATATTAGTTATAACAGTTCTGCATTTTAAAAAACTTCTTCAGGCAGCATGTTGTAGTTAAGAGAACAGAGATATGAGATCTAATCTTGTCTGTTCTTACGCTATATGACCTTCAACAAGTCCATAAATCTAAGCTTTGGTTGCCCCATTTCTAAAATAAGGGATAAATGAATAAGGTTAAGTGATAATTATAATGAGGATGATAATGATAATAAAAATAGCATTTATATAGCACCATAGGTTTTCAAATCACTTTACTTATTTTATTTGGTGCTCAAGGCAATCTCTGAAGTAGGCACGATTATTATCCCCATTTTCAAGATAAGGAAACTGAGGCTGAGAGAGGTTAAATGACTTATGGTCACACAGTTGGTAAATGTCTGAGGCTAAATTTGAATTCAGGTCTTCCTGATTCCAAGACCAGAGCTCTATCTACACAACCACTTAAATACCTACATAGTATTTTAAAGCTTACAAAGTACTTTGTGTGTATTATCTAATTTAAGCTTCACTATCAGTCCCTCTAAGAGGTTTTGGTACATATTTTTATGTGCATACCACATTAAACAACAACAACTTTTATATTTTAAGTGCATAAGGAAGTTGAGGAAGAATGATCAAACTTGCCAGTAAATACACAATAGAAAGGGTTAAGAGTGTGATTTGACCCATGAATCTATCTTCCTAAGGTCCAACTGAATCTAATTATCTACTACCTCATAATGCCTCTAGACCAGGCATTCTTAACCTGGGGACATGATGTCATGAAAAAACAATTTTGATAACTGCATTTAAATATTACTAATTTCCTTTATTTTATGCATTTAAAATCACTCTACGTTTTTAAATGGATAAAGAGTATTTCCACAGGTTTTAGCAGGTTTCCAAGGGGATACATGACACCAAAAGGTTAAAAATATCTTTTCTTGGATCACAATTTCTATCCTGCCTATTTCAGAATTAAGAGAATTAAATTAGATGATAACATGAAAAAGTGATGGTGATGATGATGATGGAGATAAAGGTAACATTCATGATAAAGTAAAATTTAAACCCATCTAAAATTTCACATGGAGGAGATTAAAAGTCCTTTTAAATTTAGGCAGGAATTTTGTTGTTGTTGTTGTTGTTGTTGAGTCATTTTCCTATCAGCTCTGGCTCTTTGTGACCCCATTTAGGGTTTTTCTAGCAAAGACACTGGCATGGTTTGCCATTTCCTTCTCCCTCTTTTTTTTTGTAGCCATGATCAGCTTCCATTAAGATGAATTATTTCTAGGAAATCTGACACTTTTGAGGGATATTATCTGGGAGGTCTTTGAGAGACAGAATGTAAAGCCATGCACAAGCAGCTTTCCAGAGGACTGGAATAAAGGTTCTGATTACATATTATAGTTACCTCTCCATTTATTCAATAACAAATCAGAGCAAAATATTCAAAGAAAATCAACATACAGCATTAACAATGTTACAACTTATCACAGAAAATCAAAAAACAGCATTCACCATGTCACAACTCAACAACCTATCACATAATTTTCACCAAAGTGGTCACATAGTTTTAAACAAAGTACATTTGTTTAGTCAATCACAAGATACTTAATTCAATCACAAAGTACAAAAGTCAAAGTTACTGTGACCCCTAGGTCACAGTAAATCATAAGCTTCTCAGTTAGTACACAGTATCCAAGTAAAATCTTCTTTCATCTTGACTTGAAGATGACTCTCAGCTTCCATGGTTCCTCTTCCATAGTCCTAGCTCCAACTGTCACCTGGGTTCAAAGGCAGGCAACCTCTGTTTACTCTCATTTCATACTTTTCCTACATCCTCCTCATTTCTCTTCCCACTTTTTCCTCCAATTCTCTTATTTGGTTTTTAAAATCCTTCTTAAAGTCCTCTATGGCCTGTAACCTGCTCAAATTTTCATTTGGGGCTTTTGGTGCAGGATTTCTGACCTCACAGTCCTCCTTCTGTTCCATGCTTTGATTCTTTTTGCCCCCAATATAGGAGTCTAATATACATTTTTTCTCTTTATTTTCTTTCATTTGCCTATGCATGTTGCCACTTAATTACTTGACTTTTGGGCTTTTTGCCACAGTAGAACTCTGCCACCATACAGAGGAGCTTCTGTCCCAAACGCTGGGGTCTTCTCAGCTGCTGGAGGTATTAATTGGGTGACCTCTGTGAAGCCTCCACATGCTCTGGCAAGCTGGACACTCCAAGACCTCCACCCCAGACCACAATCCAGATCCAGGGAGGTTAAAGCAAGAGAGATTACCTCCCAAAATTGATTGCTGGATCTCCCTACAGTTTGCATGCCAGAAGCTGAAGCTGCAACTGAAGCTGCAAAATGGCATCTGTGCTTCTCCTCAGCTGCTTCTCACCTCCAGGGGAAAAAGCCAATGCCTTCCCCAAATACTGGTCCCAAAGTCCACAGGGCACTAACCTCTCACTTTGTCCTTGACATATCTGTGTTGATAATTCTGGCATCGCCACAGCTGCTGGTGTTCTGGGGTCCCTCCAGCTGGCTGCTGGCCTGGCCACCCTGGGGCTAAAACTGCTACTCAGGTGGGCCTGGGCTAGGCTCCCAGAACACTGCACTGTCAGCTCCCAGAGTGCTGTGCTGATCGCTACCTGCAGGGCTGCTGGGCTGTCCTCTGCAGGGGGTTAGCTTCTCTGTTTCATTCCGTGGGTGCTGGAGCTTCACAAGTTGTTCAGAGTCCCCTTTTACATGATGTGGTGTGGGCTAGAGCATTGTGGAAGTGCTGTTTCTACTCTGCCATCTTGGCTCCACCCCCTATAGAATAATCTTTTAAAACTTCTGTTTCTTTCATGTACTAATTTATATTGAGTTCCTAATAACCTGGAAGAGTTTTCATGAGCTTTGCCCTGAAAGTGTTTCACTTAGACTTTTGAATAAACTGTGATAAATAAGGAAAAAGAAGCTACCCCAGCTTCCAGGCTTCTCCTGACACACTTCAAGAAGTAGAGAATAGGTGTGATGATCTTGGAAACCACAGCCGGAAGATGCAACGTGTCAGCCCAGAACTCTTTATGCATGCCACTCTCTCCTTGTTTTCTTCCAACCTCTTGGACCATTTTTCTCTATTTCCTTAGTTAAATACTTCTCCATATCAAAACACCTGCATATGTGTCCTTAAGGGTTCTGTCCTGGGCCCTCTTCTCCCTCTATACTACTATATAATCTAAACACCTACCATGGATTGAATTACCATTTCTATGTAGATTATTCTCATATCTACCTGTCCTGCCCTAATCTCTCTACTGACCTCCAATCTGGCATCTCCACAACAGCTTTTCAGATATCTTGGGCTCAATATGTCCAAAACAGAACTCATTATCTTTCTCTCTAAAAAACTTCATGCCCTATTTTTCCTATTCCTATCCTTGGCAGCACCATTTCCCTCAGGTTCAAAACCTAGGAATCATGCTGGATTCCTGTTTATTTCACCTCTGCAACATCTCTCATGTATTCCTTCTTCTCTCCTTTGAAAATGCCACCACTCTAGCACAGACCTTCATTGCCTCATGCCTGGAAAATTGCAATAACTTACTTTTGAGTCTGCCTGCCTCAAGTCTCTCTCCTCTCTAATCCGTCATCTATTTAACCACTAGAGTGATTTTCCTAATGGGCAAGTTAAACCACAACATTATTCTACTCAAACTCTAGCAACTCCTTATCACCTCCAAGATCAAATACAAAAATGCTCTTGTTGGCAATCAAAGCCTTTCATAATGTAGCTCTTTCCTACCTTTCCAGTCTTCTTGGGTTTTTTTTTTTTTTTTTGCTTTTTGGAGGGCAATTGGGGTTAAGTAACTTGCCCAAGGTCACACGGCTAGGTTTGGTTTTTTTTTTGTTTGTTTGTGTGTGCGTTAAGTGTCTGAGGCCCGATCCGAACTCAGGTCCTTCTGACTCCAGGGCCGACTCTCTACTCACTGCGCCACCTAGCCGCCCCTCCAGTCTTCTTATACTTTCCTCCCTGACACTTCTCTTCTATCCAGTGACATTGACCTATTCTGACTGTTTCATGAAAAAGATACTCCATATCTTGGTTCCAGGAATTTTCCCTGTCTGTCTGCCTTGTCTAGAATGCTCTCCATCCTCAACTCCACCTTTTGATTTCCACAGCTATTTTTAAGTCCCCACCAAAATCCTTTTACAGGAAGCCTTCTCTACCCCCTCTCAATCATTGTACCTTCCATCTGTTAATTGTTTCTTATTTATTCTGTATATAGATTGCTTTGTATATATGTGTCTGCATGTTGTCTAACATGGGAGACAACATATAAACAATCACACATATACAAAGAAAGCTGTATATTAGATAAATATGAAATCATTAACAGAGGGAAGGCTCTAGAATTAAGAGGGGTTGGGGGAAGGCTTCCCATAATATATTACATTTTAGTTGGAATTTAAAGGAAGCAAGGAAGGTCAATAGTTGGAGTAGAGGAGGGAGAGTATTCCAGTCATAAGGGACAGCCAGAGGAAATGCCGAGAGCTGATATCAAAGACAACATTTAGACATTGATGGAACTCTTTTTGCTGAAATGAATATAACAGACAAATTCCTATTGAAAATTTCATTTTCTTTTCAGAATTTGTAGAAAGTGAAAAAAGAGATTCATACTAAATCTTAATCTTTGTAATATGGAAGAAATGATTGCTGAAGTAGAAATGAGGAAAAATTTGGAGAATAATTACACACTATTTTAAAATTCATGATTGATAAAGAAAAAAATAATCTGTATGGTATAAGTATTCCATAGATTTGAGATGAGCAGTTTTATGAGTTTAGAGTAATAATAGATAGGATCACTTGGGTAAAATTTCTATAAATGAAGTTACCCCCAAGATGGGGGAGAAAGTTTCAGAAAAAAAAAATATATTTTCTATACAAAAACAATTGGTTCCAATGGAAGAAGAGGGAGAGTAGTCTAAAAGAAATAATGTGGTTG
This sequence comes from Gymnobelideus leadbeateri, assembly GCA_011680675.1. NCBI lineage: Eukaryota > Metazoa > Chordata > Mammalia > Diprotodontia > Petauridae > Gymnobelideus > Gymnobelideus leadbeateri. Next base: position 136,858 of record WOXC01001690.1, read on the forward strand.
CACAGGAGAGATATTGGTCAGTTTATATATTAAGAGAAGACCTAGAGAAGGTTAATATTCATGTGACTGTAACAAGATTCATATAGAATGTGAATATGTAAATGACTTGTAAACTATACCTTTGTATGGAGTTAGCTATATTGATGAATGAAGATGCTGTGGAAGCTTTGAATAAGTACATGCAAAGAGATGGAAGAAAAGGCAGATATAAAAGGTAAATAAAAATTAATGTCATGGTCCTGTAATAAGCTTAGCTATATTTAATATGAGAATGAGATTGTGATAAATATATTTTTAAATTTTTAAAAAAAATTTAGTCTTTATTAATTTGTTTGCTTACTTTTAGCTTACAGCATTCAATTTCACAATTCCTTGCTTGAGTTTCAAATTCCCCCCACCCCCCTTCCATGGCAGCATACAATCAAATAGAGGATATGCAAATTTTTCACATTACAAATTAGTCAGGTGGGGCAGCTAGGTGGCGAAGTGAGTAGAGTGTCCACCCTTGAGTCAGAAGGACCTGAGTTCTGATCCAGCCTCAGACACTTAAGGCACACACACACACACACACACACACACACACACACAAAACCTCGCCATGTGACCTTGGGCAAGTTACTTAACCCCAATTGCCCTCCAAAAAGCAAAAAAAAAAAAAGAAATTAGGTTATAAAGAAGTCTTGTATAAGATGGAATAAACAATGGGAAAGAGGAAACAAAACCAAAGAAGAAAAAGACAGAGAGCAGGTAGTTTGCTTCAATCTGGATTCAAACTCTGTTCTTTCTAGTTCTTTCTCTGTATGTAGACATCTCTCTCCATCATTAGCCTTTTGAAGTTGACTTGTAACCCTGCATTGCTAGTCTATCAAAGTTGGTCATCACACATACATTGTGACTGAAACTGTGTACAAATTTCCCCTGGTTCTGCTCTTCTCACTCATCATCAATTTGTATAAGCCTCTCCAGGTAAATATGAAGTCCATATGCTCCTCATTTCTTATAGCACAATGGTATTCTATTATATTCATATATCACAACTTGTTTAGCCATTTCCCAACTGATGGACATCCCCTTAATTTCCAATTCTTTGCCACCACAAAAAGAGCTGTTATAAATATTTTTGTACCTATGGGTCTTCCTCCTGCTTCTATGAATGATCTATTTGGGATACTGCCCTAGAATAGCTATTGCTGGTTCAAATGATATGAAATTACTTATGGTCCTTTGGGCATAGTTCCAGATTGCTCTCCAGAATGATTGAATCAGTTCACAACTCCAAAAACAACGCATTAGTGTTCCAATTTGTCCACATCCTCTCCAGCATTTGTCATTTTCCTGTTCTGTTGTCTTAGCCAATCTGACTGGTGAGATGTGGTACCTCAGAGGTGTTTTGATTTGCATTTCTCTATAATATGCATTTCGCTATAATAAGTTCTGATTTATTTTCTTCCCTTCCCCTTCTCCTTCTCAGGTTCCTTCCTTCCCAATTTAATTTCCTATTTCCTAATTTCTCAGGCTGGGAGCTCAGAGCCTGGTTGTTGACTTTGTGTGCTGTAGCCTCTGGGTGTCTAGACTGAGGCCAAGGACAGGATTCTCAGTGTTTCCCCTGAGTTACCCTGAGGCTCACAGGGTTACCTGTGGGGGAGGGGTGGTCTGGCTTCTTCAGATTTCGGCCCCTATTCCCCTGGGCTTCAGCTCAGGAAGGCTCAGCAGGTGAGTGCTGTGGTCTGCCTGGGCTTCTGTTGTTAGTGCTTGCTGGCTCCAAACCCTGGGCCTGGGAGCTCTTGCTGGTCAGGTGAGGTGGGGTTTGTTGGGACCCCTCCTGCCTTCACTTTAGACTCCTTACTGCCTCATTACACCCTTCTCTGTGGCTCCTAAGCCTGAGGCTATTTCCCCTATTTCAGGATTTTACTCTGGGTGGGACATTTATTTCAGGGAGGGGGAATCATAGCAGCTAGAGTTTACTTTGCCATCCTGGCCCCTGGAAAATCAGGCAGGTGATTTTTAAACTTCCAGTCTATGGGCTGATAGCCCCAGGCGATGCTGCTATTTCTGCTCTGGGCCCTGTGCTTTCTTTTACCCAGCTCTGATGGATCCTCCCCTCCTTGGTGAGAAGCTGGTGAGACTGCTGGGAATCAGCCTTGGGGTGGGTGAGTCTGTTGGGTGTGTCTCCTCTCTCTGCTTCAGTCCTCTCTCTAGTGTGGGCTGGTAAAACCCCTACATGCTCTGTGATTCCCCTGCCCTGACCCACATGGGCACTTTCCTGGGTTGGGATTCCTCTGTTTCCCAGTGGATTCTGTCACTCTAAAATCCATTCAGATTCACTTTATAAAGCTTAGTGACCAGATTCTTGGAGGAGCTTTTAGAAAAGTTACTGCTTCCATTCATCCATCTTGGCTCCACACCAAATGTGATAAATATTAATAATATAAATGAGTTTTAGAGCTATGTTTTTGTCAAGAGCAAGCTTTAAAAAAAGATACAAAAATATTGTATGTAGTTAACAGAAATCTAATTATCTTAGCATTTGAAAAGAGTTTATGGAGTAAATTGACACATCTAGATGAATCCCTAGCAGCCAACCTGTTCCTAAATATTAATATTCATAAAACTCAAACATATGCTTTAACGTTTACAGAGTACTCCTTTTTTTCTCTCAGAAGAACCATGTGAGGATAGATAGTGCCAACATTATTATCTCATACATGTCAAAATGATATTCTTAAAGTATAGGCCAATCAATCAATAAACATTTGTTAAGAGAAACAGCATGGTATGGGTAAAACTAAGAAAATAAAATGAAAACTATGAAAGGTGGATGGGTTGTAGAGGAAGGCAGGAGAACCTGAAGGCTCCACAGGTAAGTTAATACCTGAACCAAACTTAAAAGAAGTAAAGGATTCTGAGATGGAGAAGGTGTAACATTCATGGAAGATGCAAATTCATCGAATTAGAAGGATTCTAAGCATTAGGCTGAGGGGTTTATGCTTTATAACAGCAAATAAGAGTCATTGAATGATTTTGAGCAGGTTAATGATAAGATCAGGCCTATGACCTGATAAAATCATTTTATTAGTTGTTTGGTGGCTGAATTGAAGAGAAAAGAGACCAGGGACAGAGTATTTAAGGAAAATTTAGTTGTTTGATTAGGCCAGGAGAGAGGGGGACAAATAAAATGGTGGTTTATGAGTGGGGAGAAGAGGATAGGAGAGCCACACTGAAGGAATAGAACTGATGACACTTAGAAATTGCTTGGGTATGGGGAGTTAATGAAAATAAAGAGTCCAGAACAACTCCTCATGTTTTGGAATTAGGTGCCTGAGAGGATGAGGGTATCTTCCATAGAAACTTGGCAGTTTATAGAAGTGACAGTCAAAGATATATTGGGGGAGAGGGGGAAGACTGGGAAATTGCTGGACAATATCATTTCCTTATTTTTCTCATAACTTCTTTCCTGAGAATAGTGGCAAATATTTATTTGCTATTTGTCATTTCAATTATGCAGATACAAAAGATGTGAATCATTTGAATAACTAGAGATGAAATATGAAGATAAAGTGTTTGAAGCCCAATTGTATTTTTCCTTTTGGTAAATCTGGGGTGGTGAAGGGAAGTTGTGGTATTTTTAAAAAATGATTATATTTCCCTTAAACACACACACACATACACCCACATACATACACACATATACATGCATACAAATATATACCTGCAAAGAGGATAGCAAATATTCTCTTTCAAAGTATTGAGGAATATTAACATATGATTAAAAAAATGTTGAGTGTCCTTAGGAAGTATTTGCCCTAATAATGTAAGGGAATGTTAGTAGAAATATTCAAATGGAGACTACATAAAAGCAAAGGTAATGGTGGATTACTATCTGTCATGCACTCAATGATCCAACTAAATTGTCTTTCTTACTGTTTTTTTTTCCATTTTCTTTTGCAGAAGGGAAAACAATGCTATGATCCTGAACTTTCCTTCTAACTCTTAACATTTCATTGTTCTAAGAATGAAAATTTCAATCTCAGCTATTTTATTATACCTCCCCAGGTGTCTTTGTTCCTTGTATGGAACATTTTCTCTCCCATGCCTCAAATATTCTATCTCCTTATCCCTGCCTATTACTTTCCCTGGTTTCCTTTCAGTTTCCACTAAAATTCTATCTTCTCCAAGAAGCCTTTCTTGACCTTTCTCAATTTTAGTGTCTCACCTCTGTTAATTATTTTTATTTTATCCTGTACCTACCCTATTTGTATATAGTTTTTTCTTGTCTCATTATATTGTGAGTTCCTTGAGATAGGGATTATTTTTTTGCCTCTTTTTATATTCTAAGTGATAAGCACCATGTTTGGTATATAATAGGTGCTTAATATTTGTTTATTGGCTGACTGACCTTAATTGTTTTCTCAACGACTATGCTAGTGGACTGACAATGAAGAGGTCCTAATGCATTGGAAAGTTTTCTAATACAGACTTTGTGTCATCTGTCTAGTTTAATGAAAACATGATCATCGTGTAATTATTCACAGAATTTGCTTGTTTTTCATGCAACAGCAACTCATGAAGACTATCTAATGAGACACAAAGAAATTGTAATCTGCTTCAATGAAGGGAGTACTCATGCTGACAGAATCATAGAACTTTTGAGGCACAAAAGTAATGGAATATGACAGATACTGAAAGATAATTTGGATAGTCCAATGCAGCAAACTAGATTCACAAAATAGTTTAATTGTAAACTTTTAAAAAGTGGAGATGACTAGATATGGTGGCTCATATATATCACCTTTGCTATCAGTGATGTTATTGTTGAGGGATTTCTTAATCTCAGCAGTTCTGAATTACAATAGGCTAAGCCAATAAGGTGTCTGCAAAATTGATAAGGTGTCAGCTAGGTGGAACAGTGGATAAAGTGGCAGGCCTGGAGTTAGGAAGACTCCTCTTCCTTAGTTCAAATCAAGCTTCAGACACTGTCTAGCTGTGTGACTTATGTCACTTAACCCAGTTTGCCTCAGTTTCCTCACCTATAAAATATATCAGAGGAGGAAATGGCAAATCACTCCAGTATTTTTTTGCCTAGAAAACTGCTAGAGTCACAAAGAGTTGGACATACCTAACATCACTGACATGACTAAAGAGCGACAACAACAACAAAATTAATATATTGAACCCTTAGAAACAAGAAACCACAAAGTATGAGGGACAAAATGGCCTCAGTGAGAAAATTAATAGGTTAAAGCTCTCATGTTAATTAGAATGAGATAAGGTTCATGGGTAGTGTTAACCTGAAAAGTTTGGTTAAAGGAGACAACAGCCTCGGTGATATACAGTTATAGTATTTATTCCATTGAGCCAAATGAAACTAGTTTACTTGTACATACAAAGAGTTAGAAGCTAAGTCTAATGCCTAAAGAAAAGAATCAGAAAGCTTAAATACATTTTAGAACCATCCCAAATCAGGGTGACTGTATCACACAAATTTCTGATCTCCATATATTACTATCCATATCATGAGAAAGGAAGCTTCTTGAACATAAATACAAATTGACAAGACAATGGACAAAATGTGGTACATTGGAATTTATGATCTCAGGGTGTGTCTGTTTTCTTCCTATATATAATATGTCCCAAGATAAGGGAAAAATCACACTTCCAGGCTTATCTGATCTCTGGAGTTTCTGACACAGGAAAAGGTATTTTTAAAGCAAAGTAAATTAGCAAAGCAGGTCTGTCTGATTAATTTAGACTTTGGCAAAAAATGATATTTGGTTATTACCAATACGCTGTGTTTGTACTTCCAGCCTGGTGTAATAGTTAGACACAAGAAAGAAAGAAGAAAGGAAGAAAGGAAAGCAAGTGAGAAAGGAAAATAAAAAGAAATAAAAGGCAGAGAAAAAAGGAAGGAAAGAAAAAAGGTATAGAAAGGAAGAAAAAAGAAAGAAAATAGGGATGAGAACTGTCACTGAAAAAGGATAAAAGACTTAAGAATATTTAATAAGACTCTAAAATCAAGTCTCAGTGCTCAGGTAAAAATGTTTTAAGAAATCAATTTTAAAATGCCATTTAATCTTAGAATAGCTTAACAGCTGTTTGAAGATTGCAAAACCCTTTATAATCTTGTCCAATTAATCTTCAAGATTCTATGAAAGGCCAGCGACTTTCCTGAGCACTTTGCATATGATGTTAGTAATGAGATACAAGCTTAATCCAAGAGAAAAAATAAGAAAATGTACCCCCTTCCTTCCTTGTAGGGGTGGAGATATGTATATGTGTAGAGATATATACATAGGTGATGAGGTATAAACTCTGAGAACCCTTCTTGAACTCTGATTAAATTGTCCCATTTGATGAGGCATTTGCATGAGGCCATAAGCCTTACAATATGGCTGGGCCCAAATCTCTGTTACTAGCCTAGCCCTCCATTGTCCTTCTACTTCCCACCATTGAGCCTATCAAAATATCAATCCACCCTTGAACTGGCCTAGCTCACCATTGTCTGTAGTCTCTAGATAGCCTTCAGCAACTTCCTACCCTTAATCACTCATTTACCTCTTTAACTCCTCTTGAAAACCCTCCCCAAACTCTTCCTCAAGACCACCCCTAGATTCCTCCCACAACCTTCTTTATATAAGACCCCATCTCACACCAGGTGGTGTGAGAGTGCCATAGAATCACCTAGCAGAGACTTATTCTCTGTCTCACACAAGCAAACTGTTAATAAATCTTACTTTTCTTTGGCTGAGAAGACTTGAGTTGAATTCATTCAGTAGGACCTGGCGTGTTGGTGTTTTGGAGTCTCCAAAGCAACCCTAACCCTCTCTTTGGTAACCTCATCATATAGAACACTGCATATGCTATAATACACTGCTATGCTGATTAGTTTTGTTGAACTTTTTTCCCACTTATTTTTTTATTCTTTGTTATAAGGGATGGCTCACAAGAAGAAATTATATACTTGGAAATGAAGGTGATTTTAAGAATAATACATATGAATTAAAGTGGGTTACACTCCTTACCTTTTTTTAGTATCAACAATGGCATCTGAGGGAAGGTGAGGAGAGGAACAAGTGTTACTATATTATTCCTTCAATGATTATGTACTTTGTGAACACAAGAGAATTATTTTGTGGTAATGAAAAACAACTCTTAAAATTTATATTGTTTTCTTTGGGTGGGGATGGGGAGGAGTGTTTTATCCTCTTTTGTGAATCTTCTCATATGTTATTTGATAGATATGCACTAGTGTGTATTATTGTAAAAAAAGAATATTAGAATATCTGATTTCTAGCCCCACCCCTGCCATTAACCTGAATTAGCAACTAGAGAAATCACTTCAACTGTGTGGAAGTCTGCATCCATATCTATAGAACAAGTAGGGGTGGGGATGCTCCATAATTTCTAAAATTTTTTTAAGGCCTCAAATTCTATGATTCTGTGATCTCCATGATAAGTAACTATTTTCTTGTAATCAACCTGTTTTATAGTGAGATACATTGACTTTTCCCACTGAGAAGGAAAATGTTTTTCATTCAAGAAATGGAAAATTACTAGTACTTTCCATATTCTTTCCTGATAGGATGATGGAAGGAAGGAAGGAAGGAAGGAAGGAAGGAAGGAAGGAAGGAAGGAAGGAAGGGAGGAAAGAATATGGAAATAAGCATTTATAAAGCATCTACCATGTGTCAGGCACTAGGCTAAGAGCTTTACTAACATCTCCTTTGATTCTAGTAACAACCCTAGGAGTCAGATGTTGTCATTTTGTCCATTTCATAATTGAGGAAGCTAAGGCAGACAAAGATTAAGTGATTTACCCAGGTTTACCCAGTCAATAAATGTCTGAAGTGAGATTTGAACGTTAGTTTTCCTGATTCCATGTCCAATACTATATCCACTGTGTCACTGTGCAGTGGGTGATTTTCTATTTTTATAAGAAAACCTAATAACCAAAGAAGTTAAAAAACATGTATGGAATGACATGTCAGAACAAGAAAGAAAACAAAGATTATAATTGCATCTTCTATTTATATTTGATGTCTCACCCACCTTTTCATATGGGAGAATATTTTTGACTTGTTATGTTTTTAGGACCCCACAAATTTTGGGTCAGGAACAGCAGTGATTTTGAGAGATCCAGACAAGCTCTGAATCATTTTTGGTTCCCAGCATCCTGGGGAGTTAGATCTGAACAGTATAGAAGAGCTACAATCACTGTGCTCTCTGTCACAGTTAGATACTTATGTTCTCTTAATCTGTTGCTATGGGGATAAGAATAAGGTAGTAAGAGTGGAAAAGTTCAATATACAGACATATGCCGTATGTTGGGCGTGGGAAGAGCTTGCTATGTATCAAAAGAAAGTATCTGTTCCAACAAAATCTCAAGGTAGCCTTTATAGAATTCTCTTTCTATGCTATCGCTAAGTAAACCTCATTTCCTTAAATGTTGAATGATCTATAAGTGCTTCGTTTTCTTTCAACATTGAACCTGAATGTATAAGATACCAGCATGAGTCTGGTACTGCAGTTACCAACCTAACCCTAATAACTGTCATGTGTAAAGGGATTAGATTTCCTGTTAAGCTACACTAGAACAATAGGTAGAAGTTGGAAAAGGCACATTTAGGGTTTTATATTAGTCAGAAAGCATCCTAACAATTAGAGTTGCCCAAAGGAGAATTAACTGCCTTGAGATGTGGTGGATACCTCCCCCACTCTCACCCCCATCCCTTAAGGTTGTTATGAAGAAACCCACATGTTCAGAATTTTATACTTTGTATGTGTTAGACTAGAAAGCTATGTAGCCATTCCAAGTCTTTAATTCTGTCATTTTTGTGAAGGACCTTGGCATTGATGAACTATGAATGCCACCCATAGAAATTATCTGAAGGGCCTGCTTTACCAAGGACAATTTGTCTTTTTTGTCTGTTAATGAAATATTGAAAGTGTCTCAAATCTTACATTTCTAATAAACAGAGACACAGGCTTTCAATACCTAGGTCCCTCAATCATTTGTTCATGCCATCAAATGGCAAGTTTGGTCTATGATGAAACTGTGCTTCACTAGGTTCATTTTGTCCTAAGGGTCATACCTGGCCAAAAGGACTCTAACTTATATGAGGACCTCATAGGCAGTCTGTTGACTTTCTTAGTATCAATTCAAATCCATAGAATTAATCCAGATATTCCCCAATCTTTCTGAACAAAACTATGCCTGGAAAATCAAGAAAGAGTTAACTTTCTGGATTAAGTATTGACAATCACATCTATGGCAAATAGATTCCCCTTAATATTGTTTTGTATTTGTTTTCCTTTGGATGTGAGATTTCAATGGTGTAGAGAACTCATGGTAAAGAAACTCCCTCAAACAAAGCAAATCAGCTATTCTTAACTGATAGTGTTAGTATCTCAAAGGCATGGAGAGGTTACTATTGTTTTGGGGTCACACATGCTAGTATATGTCAGAGATGAGATTTGGTCTTAATTTTTGCTTACTCTTTACTAACTACACCCTGTTGTTTCTCTATTACACATGGGTTTGGTGACTAATAAATAGCTGTTGAATTGAGATATATGAGTAGGGTGCAAATCATGTAGCATTTGTTTTGCTGTATTCTCTCTCACACTCTTGGAATAGGAAGAAAGGGATGAAAGGGGTACATTTTACCATGGGCCACTACAAATTTTATGATAATTGATTGTTTTTCCTGTGTGGGATTAATTATTATTATTATTGTTGTTTTTGGTGATTGGGTTTATCTCATCCAAGCTCCTCATAGCATAGGAGCTATTCAACCTCTCTCCTCACTAATCAACATGAGAGTTTAGACATGCTCTTTTACCAGTGTGGGTTTGTTAGCCCCTCTTTAGTCAGCCTGGTGGCCCTCTGCTCCCAGGAACTCATCATATTGGTGCTAGACAATGAAGACACCCAATCCAATTTAACCCACTATAGCTCAGACTACTGAGATCAAGAGATCCATCAATCAGCATCATCAATATCAAAGTATGAGTCAGCCTCTTCAACAACAGGGATTGTAGGCATGTGATACTATGCTTTACTTTTTCAAAACATTTTTTATCAATGTCTTTTATCTTTTGTATTACTTATATTTCTCTCTCTATTTCTTCCCATTTCCTCTTCCAAAAAGTCACCCCTTATAATGATGATATTTTAAAAACAAATTTAAAAAAGGAAACCACAAAACTTATTAAGATATTGAAAAAATCTGATGGTATATAGAAGTGTTACACACCTGTATACCCTGACCTCTACAAAAGAGCAGGGAGAGATATCCTATTCTATTTCTTTGTTGCTGGCTTTTAAAAATAATTTTCAAGTTTAGTTTTGATTGTTTTGCTTGTTTTGTAAATTTACATTGCTATAGTCATTATGCATATTGTTTTCTTGGCTTAATTACTTCACTTTGTAATGGTTTATGTAAATCTTTCCATAGTTACCTGTATTCACCATGTTCATCATTTCTTTTTTTTTTTTTTTTAAGCAATTGGGGTTAAGTAACTTGCTCAAGGTTACTCGGCTAGTCATTATTTATGTGTGGGTGCTCATTTTCTGAGGCCGGATCTGATCTCGGGTCATCCCAACTCCGAGGCCGGCGCTCTTACTCACTGCGCCACCTAGCCGCTCCTTTAGGGCAATTGGGGTTAAGTAACTTGCCCAAGGTTACACGGCTAGGTTTTTTTGTTTGTGTGGATTAAGTGTCAGAGGCCGGCTCTGAACTCAGGTCCTTCTGACTCCAGGGCCAGCGCTCTATTCACTGCGCCACCTAGCCGCCCCCATCATTTCTTATAAGACCGGAATATTCAATTACATTCATGCACCATAATTAGTTTACCCATTCACCAATCAATGTGTGTCTATTTTGTTTCCATTTCTTTGTTAAAACAAACAGCATTTCTTTAAAGTCTTTTAGTGTATATATTTAGGTTTTTGCCAATGATATTCTTGAAGTATACTTGATTGTTTTTTTTTATTGTACAAAAAGGTCTACAAGTAATTAGGATTTAGAAACATCTGAACAATGTTATTATTTTATTGCAAACAGTAATTCCAAAATATACATCAATGAAGTTAGTCCTGTTGACTCCCCAAGCCCAATCAATTCTTATTTCTAAAAATCAGTGTGGGAAATTAAAACCAGGTGTGTGACCTATTACCAACACATATTGTCTAGACTAGTTAGAAGACATATACTTTTGTCATTAAAATATATTTAAAATTATTTATTTTAAAAGAATGCTTTGAATGGCATTCCTTTTTATATTTTCCCCATAGGTATCAAGACTTGGAAAGGTTTCCCAGTGTGGGTAAAGCTATTTTTCATCATATGTTGATTTGGAAGTTTTTCCATGAAATTGGTCTTATATATAATGTGGCAAAAGTAATCACACATATCTTCTAAGTTTGCTATGAGTATAAGACAAGATAATATCTGGAAAGCATTTTGACAGCCTTCAAGCTTTGTATAAATGCTACATATTACCATTTCTTTGTCCACTCTCCCCCTGTCCCAACATACCTTTCCACCTCTAGCTATGGGGATAATAATCAAATTAATATTACCATTTCTATCCAGGCCTGACTCATCTCTAGCCATGCCCCTGACACCACGACTAGATTCTTTCTTTTCTATTTCTCACCTTGATGCTGGGAATAGTATTTGAATCAATACTACCATGGCAACAGTAAAAGCAAAAGACACAGAGGTCATGAAATAGTGTTATGACAGGGTGAGAGGAGAAAAGGGACACATGTGAGAAGTGTTATAAAGAGAGAAATGACAAGATTTGATAACAGTTTGAATATGTGGTATGAATGGGAGTAAGGAGTTGAGGATGAAACAAGATGAGTGGTGAACTGTGTTACTCTCAACAGTAATTGGGAAAATTGGAAGGTTTGGGGGAGAAATAATGAGTTCTATTTTAACATGTTGATTTTTGAGATGTGACTACAGAACATTCAGTGAATGACCAAAACACAATCGGTAATTACTGACTGCAACTCAGGAGATAGGCTAGAGTTTCTGAATTAGTAGTTCATATTTACTGCCTCTACTTACTCAATATTTTGATCTCTCTGTTCTTTCTTGTTTCTTTGTCCTGCTTTGTTGGAGCTTCATCCCTTGTCTTCCCCTCCTACATCTCTCATGTCTTCAATCATTAACTTGATGTATATTAATCCCAAGTATATTTTGGTGAAAATAGTATATATCTAAGTCTATATTTATATCTATATAGATATGCACATATATGCATGAATATATGCATATATGTGTATATATTTTGTGTGCTTACATATGTGTCATTGTTCAGTTGTTTCAGTCATGTCCAACTTTTCATGACCCCATTTAGGGTTTTCTTGGCAAATACTGAAGTAGTTTGTCATTTCCTTCTCTAGCTCACTTTACAGATGAGAAGACTGAGGCAAACAGGGTTAAGTGACTTGCCCATGGTCCCATAGCTATTAAGTATGCGAGGTTGTATTTGAACTCAGCTATTATTGGCTCTATCCACTGTACTATCTAGCTGCCTCTGTATGTATAAATACATGCCTAATCCCTTTCCTGACGTCTAGTCTTCCATCTCTATCTACCTGTTCAACATGGGTCTAGATGTTTTCTGGATGTTTACTGGATGTTTTCTCAGCATATTAGACCCATGTTTAAGATTCAATTATTAGTTCATTATGATTTTTGGTACCACTTTAATGCCTTGAACATACGATAATCAATATTAAGCTATTAAGTCTTACCTTCTTGCTAGAATGAAAGTTATATGAAGTCAGGGGTTGTGCCTTTCCTATCCTTCATATCCCCCCAGGATTTAGTATGATGCTCTGCACACAGTCACATGAATACCATTTAATAAATATGAATGGATATTATATCATAAGCTCCTTGAATATAAAGTGTCTCTCATATTTATTTTTTTTGTACCCCACCTAATATAGCACCTGGTTCTACATGGCAGTTTCCTAATATTTGTTCGTTAAATTGAACAGCATAAATTAAGAATTAGTACCAATAATGGAACTGAGGAATCTTAATTCCCAATTTCATACTTTGTCTACTGTATCAAGATTCTCTTTCACAACAGATGAGAGGCTATTACAGGCATTGCATACCAAAGATGAGAAAATAAGTAGCACTTGCTGCCAACACATGCAAATTTTCCTTTGGGTTTCAGTTAATTTGCAGCAGATAACACAATAAATGTGAAAGTGTGAAATGAACCCAACTGAAGGGAAAGGTGGAGGAAATGAAGAGAAAGCTGGTAATGTTTTTTTTTTTCAAAGAAACACAATTTCATTATAACCTACTCTTTCCCAATTCCATAAATTCATCTACAGAGGTATAATTATTCAAAGTATCATGGAACTGCCATGAACAGCACACATTATAAAAACACTATAGAAATGGATGAGTTTGAAAAAAAACACAAAACACTTTCCAGGCTTGACCTGATATCTTGTCATTATGAACACTTTCTTAGTATTAGAAGATAGTCACAGCTTGCACAGGCCTTGACCTTGCAGAGGTTGCCAACTAATTGAGATATTTTTATACATAGATGACTAAGAATAAGGAGGAGAAAATATATAGAGATGAAGAGAAGACACAGAAACATGCCAGAATGAAGAGTTTGGATAGTATTATTGGTATTCTTATTTTAAAAGCTAAATATTATTTATTGGAAATCTTAAAAAATGCCATTCTCTAGAATTAAAAATGTTAGAGAGAAAAGAAACTTCTGAAAGTACTTAGTTCAGCTTCTTTATTTTACAGATTGAGAAACTAAGGCTCAGAGAAGTTAAATAATTTGCTCAAGGTCATACATTTAGTAGGTAGTAGACTCAAGATTTGAACCAAGCTCCTCTGACTCCATGTCTAGTTGCCTTCCCAGCATATATGTATCCATAAAAACCTTGCAAGCCATAATGAGTGTTTGTCGTGGTAAGGTCTTGCCACTTTCAAAAAATATTTGCAGATTTTTTTGGTATAGTCTAAGGCTCTGTAGGACACTGTGTTTGCATACAAAATCTACTTCAGCTAACCTTCTAAAAGAGAATTGATATTTTTGTTTCGAAATATGCCTTGCCTCTTCCACCAAAGCCAAGGCCAGAAACCTTATCTTACTTATGTTACAATTGTTGTTAGAAGCATTTTAACACCCCACATATTAGGCAATTAATAAATACCCTACTATCTATTATGAGCAGATTGGATGATTTCTAAGGTAATTTCCAGTTTTGACATTCATTATCTTTTGAAGATTGAAGACTCATTCACTCAGTTTGCTATAGGTTAGTGTTTTACATAACTGTGATTCCTTTTGGGAATATAAACCAAATTAGATTCTGAGGAATGAAATGGCATTCTGTTTTTTTCCCCCCATTTGAATTTCACAGTGGATTAAAAAAAGCCTTTGAATAAATGAATCAATAGATAAATGAATGAAAAAAGAAAAGAATTTTTTTATTACTTGCTATATGCCAAGCACTGTGGTAAGAAGGGAGGCTATAGAAAGAAGCAGAGCCAATGGTGAAGTAAAGGCAATGACTCGCCAAAACCCTCCAAATACCTTTAAAAATGACTCTAAACAAATTCTAGAGCAACAGAAGTTACAAAAAGATGGAGTGAAACAAATTCCCAGCCCAAGACAATTTGTAAGGCTGGCAGGAATAGTCCATTGCACCAGGGTGAGAGAAGAGCTCAGGTTGAACCAGTACAGGCTGGGCCCCAGTGAACCCCAAGGAGGCCTTGGAGTAACTGAATCACAGGCAGCAGAGGTAGTTTCCAGACATTTCAGCCTGTAGACACTAAAGGCAACTTAGAAACTCAGCAGGAAAAGTTGGCCTTACTTGGGTGAGAGTGGATCTCAGTCTAGGGCAGGTCATAAGCCACAGCAAATAAGGAGCAGCTCTTGGCAGTGACTGCATCAGCTACTTCTGGAACTCTCAGCCCACAGATGGTAAGGAGGTTGAATTATTGGTCAGAAGGAAATTACAGGCATCTTTTTGCTAGCACTGAGTTAAGACTCTGTTGCTTTGCCCATACTCAGATTCGGGTCACAGTCCTGGGTGAAGTCCCAGCAAGATGAGAAGCACTAGCACAGCAGAGCTTGCAGTCACACAGGAGTAGAAAATAACTCTCCTTAGATGATATCATCTTGGAAGAACTGGAAACTTACAGATCCCTAGAAGTACCTCTGAAAACAGCTGCATAAAATTCCTGAAGTTTGGGACAGTGTGCCCTCCATGCTGGAAGCAGAGCCCAAATTTAATAAACAGTTAAAGTCAGGTAATAGGTTGGTAAAATGAGTAAATAATGGAAAAATAAACCCTCTGAGTATAAAAAAAGTTACTGTGGTGACAAGGAAGATCAAAACACACATTCAAAAGAGAGCAAAGTGAAAGCTCCTTCAACTAAAGCCTCTAAGAAAAATATGAATTGGTCTCAAGCCATGGAAGAGGAATTTCAGAAAAAAAAGTTTTTCTCACTATGGACTTATGAAATTAAGTTGCCTGTATCTAAAGTTTGTTTGAACAAACAGCTAGTTTTTCAGATTTAAATAAAAATTTTGAGAGTCATTAATAAAAGTATGCTGATAGAAGAAAACACAAACTACTTAAAAGTGTGAATTTAGAGTCTGAAGACTTTGGTTTGAATCTGCACTTTGTTAATTACTAGCTCTGTTTCTCTGGGCAAGTCACTTTATTTTTCTTAGCTCCATTTTCCTAATCCTTAAAATGTAGATAATTCATTAGTTTATAACTGCATTCTCTTCTATTTCTAAATTTTATGACTTGTTTCCTCATATCAGATTGCTTACCAGAAAAAGCAGGTAATGAATTAACTGTTTATCAATGATTATTTATATACAGCATAGGTTTGGGGGCAGCTAGGTGGCAAATAGAGTGCTGGGCCTGGAGTCAGGAACACCTGGGATCAAATTTTGTGTTACTCTGGTCAAGTCACTTAACTTCTGTTTGTCTAAGTGTAGCAGCAAGCACCCTAGCATGCCCAGGATGGCTGCTAGCACAATATGTTTTTCTAAAGGAAAGCAACTCAAAATGGGTTAACAATCTTACTTTAATCAATCAAACATATATCATTTACCTAGTTCAGGGAGAAAAGTCAGCACCTTTAACTTCAGAGAATACAAAAAGTTATAAGCAGACAGAAACAGATCAGCTGATAGGCTTCCAATTGTCTGACCATTACATTGATACCTAGTTAGTTACCAGAGAGGGAAGCACCAATATCTGGATTTTCAAAGTTGGGGCCTCAATGGCTGCCCAGAGTCTCATCTGGTCAAATCACACAACTCTTCTCAAAGTGAGCCCCAAAGCAAAATCTCACATCAGGGTATATATAGCCTGGCTCAGAGAATGTCACAAGCCTCCTGACCCACTGCCCAATCACAAAGCAACAAGGTGTGGGCATTCCTGAAAAACAAGTTTCCCTCTGCAGGCTCCATGTGATCACATTCAGCCTATTAGTGGTCAGAGTATATTTTCAAATCAAGGAAGTTTCTCAGTTACTGAAGCCTATAAAAGGGCCTAAGGGCAGGGAAGGTCTTCAGATTCCCATTCCCATAACACTAAGTTTCCTAATCTATAAAATGGGGATATAGCACCTACTTCCCAGGGTTGTTGTAAGGATCAAATGAAATAATATTTGTAAATCACTTAGCATAGTGCGTGCCACATAGTAGACCCTATATAAATGGTTTCTATCATCATCATCATCATCACTCTTACCATTAATACTTAACACATGTAGAGTAGCCCATAAAAAACTGCCCCCCAATAACCTGTAAAACCTGTATTCAAGTCTTGTCTCTAACTGGTGCTGCTATGTGACCCTGGACAAGTCACTTCATTTCTTAGTAACCTAAGCAACTCTCTAATATTATAATTATCAGATATATGTGTATATATGTTATGTATATATTTATACATATATGATATGTATAAATAACTGTAGTTTCATCAATGGGAATTCACTATACTAATAAAAACAAAAAATCCTATAAAACAGTGAGTAGTGCTTAGTACTAGGTATTGAGTATGCCTAAATGAGATAGGACATGGTACCATCAAGGAATTTATAATTTATAGTAAACTTGCCAAGAATACCTAAATTTATGTAAAATAGGGATCATAATTCTGGAATTATCTACTATATAGGCAAGTTTTAAGAAGCAAATGGATAATGCAATGAAAACCAAAATTGCATAAGCAAAAGAATTCTGTACTTAGAGTGTAAAAGGGGGAAGATCTGGATTTGAATCCTGCCTTTGTTAGAAACTAGTTGCGACTAGTCAGTCAGATAATACGTATTTAGTAAGAACTTATTATGTGCCAGGCACTGTGCTAGCACTGGACTAGAAAGAAAATACTTAACATTCTTAACCTCAAAATCTATTTAATGAGATTAATAATACTTATAGGGCCTGTCTGTTTACAGAAGTCCTGGAGGAGGGTTTTGGAGGCCTTGGGACTTTACTGATGATTTGTGTTGACCTCTTGGACCTTTTTTGTGGGTCTGTGTTGATTTCACAGGCAGATACTGAATTGATGATTGTGCCAGCAATGTACATGAATGTTATTATGGCTCTGTTAAGCTTTGTCTTCCCAGAAAGAGAAATTGTAAAGGACTTGAGAGGGACTGGATACTGTGATCTTCAATATGGAACTGGAGAAGGAACTGGATGAGGAGCTAGACGAGAAACTGGAAGAGGAGCTGGATGAGGAGCTGAGAGCTTCCTGCCTTTGAATTCAGGTGACAGTTGGGTAGATTCAGGCAGGAGTGGGACCCATGGAAGAGGAACCATGGAATTTGGGAGCCAGCCTCCAAGTCAAGATGAAAAGATCTCTCCTTGGGTACTTAATGCTGATTGAGACGATGATTTCCTGTGGCCTACTGTGGCCACCTGGGGTGGAGAACTTTGACCTTTGTACTTTGTGACCCTTAAGGATGATTGAATTAAGGATGATTGGAAACTAATCTCCAATCAAGAAGAAAGAAGACTTTTTGACTGAGAGTAATATAGCGTGATCTAGGGGTGGAGAACTTTGATATTTGTACTTTGTGTCCTTTAAGGAGGCTTACTCCTTAAGGATGATTGAGTTAAGGACTTAGTGAATGCTATCTTTTGTTTAAAACTATGTGGCCATTTCAGTGATAACTTGTTACCTTATAACATTGTGAATGCTTTACTTTGGTCTCTGTGAATGTTTTGCTTTCATTTACTGCTGAATAAATAGAGAGTTCACAATGCCGTGTAATCAGAGCCTTAAAGCTGTTCACAGCAGCAGTCCTCTAGAAAGCTGCTTGTGCTTGGCTTTGCAGTCTCTCATTTTTACTGTCCTCCTAGAATAAATACCCACTTCTGAAATTTTCTTTCAACTAGCTGATTAAATACACCCACTCTCGACAGATAAGCAATGGAAGAAGATAAACTAGCAAGGACTTTGTGAGTTATAGTATTAGAAAAGATTCTTCTTAACCTCTCAATGGGTAACCTAAATAGTAGCTGTCTTCTGGGAACTTGCCTTGTCTGTGCCAGTAAAAATAATTGTCTCAGAGCATGTGTCTCAGAGCACTTAAAACATGAATTTCATCCATTTAGAGCTGGAAGAGGTACCTCAGAGGTCATCTGGAGCTCAAATACTGTGTGTGTGTGTGTGTGTGTGTGTGTGTACACACACACACACACACATACACATATGCATATGTATATATGCACATTTACATATAAGTTATGTTTTCATATATTCTATTTTCATATATCATTTCTACATACTACACACACATAGTTCACATAGCAAGCATTTTGTATATAGATCAGTTATTTTCATGTAAATCTCTGGAAAACCATGAAATCTATAAAAACATAAAATAAATAAATAAAATCCTCTATAGTCCCTCTAGATTTTATATAACTTATATAAAATTTTTATGAGTGGATTTATGAGCTCCTTAGCCTATTAGTCCAATGAGCCTGGGACTCATTGCTTTTAAAAGTGATACCTCTAAAGAAAAGTACGCCAAAAATCTGAACTATAACAGGATTCTTATCTGGAAGCTTTAAGCCAGAAACATTTTGTTAGTTTCTCCATATTTAGCATTACAATATTCAGATTCTGGTAAATTACTCTTAAAATCCCAATCATTTTCTTTCTGACAAATCATGAAAAGTCAATTACTAGGGAGCAATTTAAGTTTTTTGAACAGGAATGTTCTGCAAATAGCACAAGTGTAGGGCTTCAGAGTACTTAATTGTTTGGGGGTGGGGGAGAAGGAGGAAATTTCTCTATTACCTTAGAGACTCTTTCCCCCTGGGTTCAAACCTGTATAAAAATGAGGATGAACTGAGGTACTCTTGCTTAGAATTCTCAGAGCCCAAACTCAGAAGGAGGTTAGTAGGACATTTTCAATTCCGGGGCTTCATCTTTTCATGTTTTTTTTTCCTTCTCCCTTTTGTATAACAGACTTTGAATATGATTAGCGGCAAGCAATACCTTTGCAAAGAACAAAAACACATTCCATACCTGATTAAGAGGGGCATAATGCCAAAAATATTTTATTTTAAAGCCTATTCCTGAGACAAAGCTATACTTATTTAATTAAATGCTCCCTTTCCAGTTTAGCTAGCAAGCCTACAAGAGGGACAGTCATGAGGAAGAGGGATTTGATTTATTCTGTTTGGTCTAATGGTTCAGAACTAAGACTGACTTTTAGTAATTGCAAAGTGGTAATTTCAAACTTGACTTTGGCATAAACCTCCTGGCAACTATGGCAGCAAAACAGTCAGCCTAAGGAGGATATGGGTTCTTCTGTACGGGAATTCTTCAAACAAAGTATTTATGTACAATGATTAGGTAGAGAAATAATTCTTTTTCAGGAAGGTATGAAATGAACTTAGTGACGATTGGGACCTTGTCTAATTCTTGTATTCTATGATTTTGTGATTTAAACCTTCCACAAAATCTAAGGCATTGGGATGCCTCTGTGGAATGAATGAAGTTCACCAGATCTTAAATCCTAATACTATTATAAACTCAAAGTTCAAAACAAAAGAAAAGGAAATAAAAACTTTTGCATTTTCATTTATATATTTTGTCACTTTAAAAGGACAAGCATTTCTTACGCTTCACTTCCCCCACAAAATGTCATATGGGACCATAGGTTTAGTACTAGAAGGGACCTTCAAATCTATACAGCCTGACCCCTTCATTTTAAAGATTAAGAAGCTAGTTGTAGAGAGGTTAGATGACTTTCCCAAAGTTACACTGGTAGTAAGTGGCAGAATTGGGATATAAATAAGGTCCTCTGACTATAAACAAAATTTTTAAAAAAACTGCATCAAGCTATCCCATTACTTTAACACATAAAAGGATCTGTATCTCATCAATTTGGTTATTTCTTCTGCCCTGGCAGATCACAAATCACTGATGTCTGTTTTTTCCCCTTTCCAGTGCTGGTGCACACCTTCCCATATATCTTCAGATAGAGAATTCCCTAAAGTATTGAATATACCAAAGGTCTGCCACAAGAATTATGTGACTATGAGTAACACTTTTAACTTATTTGAGCCTGCTTTATTACCTGTAAAATAAAAATAATTTCTATAGTAACTAACTATAGATATTAGACTCTAGTTGGGTTATAGATAAAATAGATGTTTTGGATAAAATAATGTAGGTGAGGTGTTTTGAAAACATTAAAATACTACATAAAATAGTAAAATACTATGATCTCATTTGGACTAAATATTACATACATTAAAACAAAAACTCGAGCTGTCACTCATTCAATCAATCACAAAGACATTTACAACTAACCTACTGAAATCCAATCCACTCTTTAAGGACCAACTCAAATATCATTCTTCCATGAAACCTTTTTAGGATTCTTCTGGATACTAATGATCTTCCCCTTTGGACGTCAAAAAATATTTTTTGTTTCAAACTCTTTAATTCATGTATCATATAAAATTTCATATTATTGTTATCTATGTTTTTGTTAGTGTTTTATTTTTCCTTTAGACTATTAGCATCTTAAGGGCATTGACTGGGCCTTATATAAATTTTATATCACTTATAGAATGTAAAAAATTTTTCTATACCCAATAGATAATAGATAAATATTTATTCAATGTAGAGTGATGAAAAGCTAGGTTTACATTTAAATAAAGCTCCTTATAGTCTATACACACACACACACATATATTTGTGAATACATACATTTCTATCCCTGGCAAATTTGGCTTCTTAAGGCATTCTTCTCCTCATTGCCCTTTTGAGCCTCCTTTGCCATTTGAGTTAGTTTACTTTTTAAGTTGTTATTTTCATCAGTCAGGCTGTTGACTCTCATTTCATACTTTTCCTTCATCCTTCTCATTTCTCTTCCCATTTTTTTCTTCCACTTCTCTTATTTGGCTTTTAAAATCCTTCTTAAGGTCCTCTATGGCCTGGATCCTGCTCATATTTTCATTTGGGGCTTTTGGTGCAGGATTTCTTTTTTTTTTAAACAAATGCTTTATTAACTTCTGGTTTACCTCATTCATTTCTGCCAGATTTTGAGTTACAATTTTATCCCCGTTTTTCCCCTACCCACCACCCCAGAACAGCAGTCCCACAAGATATCCCCTCATCCAATCTGCTCTCTCCCATATCTTCTCCCATACCCCCTTCAACTTTACCATTAGGGCAAGGTGAATCTCTGTGTCCCAATGCCTCCACATCTTATCTCTCAATTACATGCAAAATAGTATTAATAATAGTATTCATGTATATTTGAAACATTTAATTTTAAAACTTCGAATTTCAGATGCATTCCCTTCCTCCCTTGTCACCCACTCCCTTTGGGAAGATAAGCAATTCAGTATGTGTTGTACTTATAAAGCTATGCAAAACATTACCATAGTAGATATATTGTAAAAGACTCCTTATATTTCCCTCCCACCCATCCCACTCCCCACCTGGTCCATTCCCTACTTTGATCCTGTCCCTCTTTGAATGTGGGTACTTCCAACCTCCCCTCCCCCCAGAATGCCCTCCCCTCCATCATCACCCTCTCATCTTCCTTCCCCCTAGTCTCCTGCAGGGTAATATATCCCATTTAGTATGTATGTCATTCTCTCCCTGAGCCAAATTCAATGAGATTATGGTTTTGTCTTTTTGCCTTCCTGTTCTTCACCTCCACTGCAACCACTTCCCCTTGATCAGGCAAGAATTAAATAAGAGATACTTCTTATATTAGGCAATTTCTTTTTTTTTTTTTAAAGCAATTGGGGTTAAGTAACTTGCTCAAGGTTACACGGCTAGTCATTTGATTTATGCGTGGGTGCTCATTTTCTGAAGCCGGATCTGATCTCGGGTCATCCAAACTCCGAGGCCGGCTCTCTTACTCACTGCGCCACCTAGCCGCCCCTTTAGGGCAATTGGGGTTAAGTAACTTGCCCAAGGTTACACGGCTAGGTTTTTGTTTGTGCGGATTAAGTGTCGGAGGCCGGCTCTGAACTCAGGTCCTTCTGATTCCAGGGCCGGCGCTCTATTCACTGCGCCACCTAGCCGCCCCTTATATTAGGCAATTTCAATTCTAGTCACCCCCGAATGACTTCTGCACATTGACATTCATTCCAAATCAATCATTAGATGAGGGCTTTCCCCCCTCCATTCTTAAAAATAAAGCATTAATAAAAATAAGATTCTTCATGCATCTAGGGATATTGAACATAGACACTGGGTTCCTAAAAGCACTTAAGACCCAGAGAGCTGTGGTTCTCAGTCCACACAGGTAAATGCCTCAGCCTTTGGGGTTTTATGTCATTGATAGAGTATATCTTCTTAGGTCAGCGACTTCTTAAAATTTCACTTTCAGGCTCCACTGTTTAATGCATGCTGCCCAAGCTCAGCTTGTTTGATGGAATAATTTTTCATTGACCTTCTCAGGCATCTCTTGCTTCTTGTGTCAGGATGTCAAATTTTCTATTCAACTCTGGTTTTTTCCTCAAGAATGCTTGAAAGTCCTTTATTCCACTGAATGAACTTATTTTCCCCTGAAACAAAATACTCAGTTTTGCTAGGTAGGTGACCCTTGGGTTCAGTCCCAGCTCTTTTGCCCTCTGAAATATCATATTCCATGCCCTTTGATCCCTCAGTGTAGAAGCTGCCAGGTCCTCTGCTATTCTGATTGTGTTTCCACAATATTGTAATTGTTTCTTCCTGGCTGCTTGGAGTATTTTATCCTGGATCTGGATATTATGGAACCTCCCTATAATATTCCTGGGAGTTTTCTTTTGGGGATCTTTTTCATGAGGTGATTGGTGGATTCTTTAAACCTCTATTTTGCCCTCTGGGTCTAAAACATCAGGGCAATTTTCCTGGAGAATTTCTTGAAGGGTGATTTCTAGGTTCTTTCTTTGATCATGACTTTCAGGTAGTTGAATAGTTTTTAAATTGTCTCTCGTGGATCTATTTTCCAAGTCAGTGGTTTTTTTTCCATGAGATATTTCACATTGCCTTCTATTCTTTCATTTGTTTGGATCTGCTTAACAGCATCTTGATTTCTCATAAAGTCATTAGCTTCCATTTGCCCCAGTCTAACTCTGAAGGAATGAATCTCCTCAGTGAGCTTTTGAGATTCTTTTTCCATCTGGCAAATTCGACTTTTTAAGGCATTCTTCTCCTCATTGCCCTTTTGGGACTCCTTTGCCATTTGGGTTAGTCTATATTTTATGTTGTTATTTTCCTCAGTCAGGCTGTTGACTTTCATTTCATACTTTTCCTGCATCCTTCTCATTTCTCTTCCCAATTTTTCCTCCACTTCTCTTATTTGATTTTTAATGTCCTTCTTAAGGTCCTCTATGGCCTGTAACCCACCCATATTTTCCTTTGGCGCTTTTGGAGCAGGGTTTATGACCTCACAGTCCTCCTCCTGTTCCATGCTTCCATCCTCTTTGACCCCAAATTAGGAGTCTAATGTTGCATTTTTCTGTTTATTTTATTTCCTTTGCCTTGGCATGTTGCCACTTAATTACTTGACTTTTGGACTTGTTGCCACAGTAGGGCTCTGCCATCAGACAGGGGAGCTTCCGTCCCAAATGTGTGGGGGGACAACTTCCGTTTCTGGCAAGCTGGATAGCCACCCCACAACCTCCACACCAGACTGCAATTCAGATCCAGGGAGGTTAAAGCAAGAGCAATTACCCCCCAAGACTGATCGTTGGATGTCCCTACAGTTAGCAGGCCAAGAGCTGGA
The DNA here is from genome assembly GCA_011680675.1 of Gymnobelideus leadbeateri. Classification (NCBI taxonomy): domain Eukaryota; kingdom Metazoa; phylum Chordata; class Mammalia; order Diprotodontia; family Petauridae; genus Gymnobelideus; species Gymnobelideus leadbeateri. The sequence goes on from WOXC01001690.1 coordinate 161,148, forward strand.
GCTGCCACTGAAAACTACAAGATGGTGTGTCTCCTCAGTGGCTTCTAGCCCCCAGGGGAGGAAGCTGACGCATTCCCCAAATACTGGTCCCAAAGTCCAAAGGGCACTAACCTCTCACTTTGTCCTAGGCATGTCTGTGTTGATAATTCTGGAATTGCCAAAGCTGCTGGTGTCCTGGGGTCCAGCTGGCTGCTGGCCCAGCCGCCCTGGGGCTAAAACCATGGCTCAGGCAGACCTGGGCTTGGCTCTCCACATACTACAGGCTGTGCTGTGAACTTCCTACAGGGCTGCTGGGCTGTCCTCAGTGGGAGCTTAGTTTCTCTGTGTCCTTCTGTGGGTGCTGGGGCTCCAGTGGTTTTTCAGAGTCCCCTTTTACATTGTTTGAAGGTGATTTGGGGGGAGAGTGCCTTGGACATGCTGTTTCTACTCCACCATCTTGGCTCTGACTTGGGGCAGGATTTCTGACCTCACATTCATCCTCTTGTTCCATGCTTTGATCCTCTTTGCCCCCAAAATAGGAGTCTAATGTTGCATTTTTCTATTTATTTTGTTTCCTTTGCTTAGGCATGTTGCCACTTAATTACTTGACTTTTGGGCTTGTTGCCACAGTAGGACTCGGGCACCAGACAGGGGAGCTTCCTTCCCAAATGTTGGTGTCTTCTCAACTTCCGGAGGTATTAGTTGGGTGGCCTCCATGAAGCCTCCACACACTTCGGCAAGCTGGAAACCCACCCCAAGACTTCCACCCTGTTCCACAATCCAGAACCGGGGAGGTTAAAGTGAGAGAGATTAACCCCTAAGATTGATCTCTGGATCCCCCTACAGTTCGCAGGCCAGGAGCTAAAGCTGCAACTGAAGCTGCAAAATGTCATCTGTGCCTCTTCTTCTCAGTTGCTTCTCACTCCCAGGGGAAGAACCTGATGCCTTCCCCAAATACTGGTCCCAAAGTCCATAGGGTACTAACCTCTCACTTTGTCCTGGGCATATCTGTGTTGATAATTCTGGCATTGCCATGGCTGCTGGTGTTCTGGGGTTCCCCCCAGCTGGCTGCTGACCCCTCTGCCCTGGGGCTAAAATCACGACTCATGATGGCCTGGGCTCGGCTCCCAGAGCACTGCGCTGTCAGTTCCCAGAGAGCTGTGCTGCCTGCTCCCTGCAGTGCTGCTTGGCTGTCCTCAGTGGAAGGTTAGCTTCTCTGTGTTGTTCTGTAGGTGCTGGAGCTCCACAGGTTGTTCAGATTCCACCTTTTTTGGTTTGGAAGTGGGGTGGGCTCTAGTGTTGTGGAAGTGGTGTTTCTACTCTGCCATCTTGGCTCCACCCCCAATCCCATGTCCTTTGACCTTCAGAATATCATATTCCAAGCTCTTTGATCTGTCAGTATAGAAGCTTCCAGATGCTGTCTTATTCTGATTGTGTTTCCATAATATTCAAATTGTTTCTTCCTACCTGCTTGTACTATTTTCTCCTTCTTCTGGGAACTATAGAACCTGGTTATACTATTCCTAGGATTTTTCTTTCTGGGATCTTTTTCAGGAGGTGATCAGTAGATTCTTTCAACCTCTATTTTGCCCACTTCTTGAAAACATGAGGACAATTTTCCTGGAGCATTTCTTGAAGTATGATTGCCAGGTTCTTTTTTTGATCATGGCTTTCAGGTATTCCAATAATTTTTCAGTGATCTCTCCTGGATCTATTTTCTAGGTCAGAGCTTTTTCCAATGAGATATTTCACATTGCTCTCTATTTTTTCATTTGTTTGGATCTATTTAATATTATCTTGATTTCTCATCAAGTCCATAAATGGAAGCATCTGCTCCAATCTAATTCTGAAGGAATGATTCTCTTCAGTGAGCTTTTGATACTTTTTTCCATCTGGTGCATTTGGCTTTTAAAGGCATTCTTCTCCTCATTGGCTTTTTAAGCCTCTTTTGCCATTTTAGTTAGCTTATTTTTTAAGATGTTATTTTCTTCAGTCAGGTTATTGACTCTCATTTCCTAATTGTCTTGCATCATTCTCATTTCTCTTCCCCATTTTTCTTTCACTTCTCTTATTTGGTTTTCAAATCCTTCTTAAAGTTCTTTCTGGCTTGTAACCAGCTCATATTTTTCTTGGAAGCTTTTTGTGCAGCAGTTCTGACTCTGCTGTCTCCCTCCTCTTCCATGCTTTGATCCTTTTTGCCCTCAAAATAGGATTTCAATGTTACTTTGCTCTGCTTGCTTTGCTTCCCTTCTTTGCTCATAGTGTCACTCAATTATTTGACTTTGGGGCTTTTTTCCAGAGTAGGATTTTGCTTCCAGACAGGGGAACGTTGTCCCCATTGCTGGGGTTTTCTCAGCTGCCAGAGCTATTAGTTTGGTGCCCTTTATGAAGCCTCTACAAGCTCTGGCACACTGGTCACACCCCAGGACCTCCACCCCAGACAGTGATTGAGATCTAAGAAGGTTAAAGCAAGAGCAGTTACCCCTCAGACTTGTTTTTTGGTCCCCCTACAATCTGCTGTCCAGGAGCTCTAAAGCAGCCATGTGATAGTGGCTGCAAAGCCAGGGTCCTTCAGTTGCTTCACCCTCCAGGTGGTAAAGGCTGCACTTCGCTCTCAGAGTCCCAGATCCCAAATTACACACTGCACTGACCTCTCACTTTTTCCTTAACATCTATGGGTTGATAAATATGGAAACCACCAAACTTGTTGGTGTTCTCAAGTCCCTCTAGCCCGGGCTGGTTGTGGCCACCCTGAGGCTAAAACCTCTGGCTCCTGAAGAGCTGGGCTAGGCTCCCAACACACTTCGCTGGCTGCTTCCTGCCAACCCCTGCTGGGTTGTCTTCAGCAGGAGGTTAGCTTCTCTCTGTCATTTTGTGGGTTGTGTATCTCAAAAATTTGTTTAGAGTCATTTTTTTTACATGAATTGGAGGAGGTGGATGCCAGAGCCATGCAGAATTCCTGTTTCTGCTTTGCCATCTTGACTCTGCCCAATCAAGATTATTTTTAAAGTGGAGAAAGGATTCTGGGAAGACGATGGAGTAGATAAAAAAAAAAAATTCCAAGTTCTCAAGACTTTCCCCAGAAAAGAGTTAAAATAGCACCTTAGGATGAATAAAGTGTGAGTGGAGATAAATAAGAATAGGGACACACCCAGGGGCATCCTGGGATAAATTGAGAAGATCAGAAGAAAAATTCCAGGACAAGGTTTGGTCCTATAAAGAGTAATCACTTCCAGGCTCTATTCCATTTAAACAAAGAGTGCCAAGCCCTGGGGTTAGTTGGTTTGAGAGCCTATGATGGGAACTTTTACCCCAAAGATAGTAAGGGTAGTTTGGTGTCTGAGCCTGGGAAATTGGAGGAAACATCAGACCCAATTGTGCTGCAAAGAACATGGAGCAAGAGAGAACCAGGACATGCCTGGTGAACGCAGGAGCAATGGGGCAAAATGCCTTTGGCTTTGGGCAATTACAAGAATTTGAAGGTTTGACTTTGGTTTCAGATTAGAGGGGAGAACTGAAGATCTGGGGTAAGAGGAACCATTTCCCATATCCCAGTGCTAGGGGTGATTGCAAAAATTAAACTTTCACTACAAAAATAAACACAGAAAAAGGAGAAAGAATTCAAACATAGAAGCTATTATGGCAATAGAGATGACCAGGTGTCATCTTCAGAAGAGGATATTGAAGTAAACAAATTCTCAAACAGTAATGTCAAATGGTCAGTTGACCAAAGAGAATTCATAGAAGATCTTTAAAAAAGACTTTAAAAATCAAATGACTCAGGGCAGCAAGGTGGCACAGTGAATAGAGCACTGTTCCTTGAGCCAGGAGGACCTGAGTGAGACGCTTAACACATATGAGCTGTGTGACCCTGGGCAAGTCACTTAACCCCAATTGCCTTGCCTTCCCCCTCCACAAAGACCAAAAAAAACAAAAACAACAACAACAACAAAAAAAACCTGATAGATATGAAAGGAACACTAAAAAAAAAAAAAAGAATAATCCGAGAAAAACAAGAAGGTGGTGAAGAAGGTGGTGAAAGGAAAGCCAACCAATTAGAAAAGGAAATTCTGAATCTTAAGGAAAAAAAAACTGACACCTTGAATATTAGAATTGTGCAAAGTGAAGCCAGTGAAATTATAAGAGATCAAGAAATAATTAAACAAAATACAAATAAAGAAAATTATATAAGAGAAAGTGAAACATCTTATAAGCTAAACAACAGATCTGGAAAATAGATGAAGAAGAGAAAATATAAAAATAATCAGACTAACTGAAAATTATGATAAATAATCTTGATACAATAATACAAGAAATAATTAAAGAAAATTGTCTTGAAGCATTAGAATGGGGGGAGGGGAGTAGAAAAAGAAAAAAAAATCCATCAATCTCCAATTAAAAGAGATTCTATGAGGAAAGCTCATAGGAACATTATAACCACATTCTGAAGCCCCTAGTTCAAGAATCAAATATTAGAAGCATTAAGAACAAAACAATTTAAATATGTTGATGCCACAATTAGACTCACACAATATCTAGCATTAGAGACATTAAAGGATTGCAGGTCTTGGAATATGATTTTTCAAAGAACAAAAGAACTGGGCCTCTAGCCAAAAATATCATATCCTAGAAAATTAATTATTAACCCAAATGAAAAATAAATTGACATTTGATAAACACTACAAGTCTCAAGATTTTGTTAAAAAATCCTGAACTTGGGGGCGGAGCCAAGATGGCAGAGTAGAAACAGCTGATCCAAGCCACTCTGCCCCCAGATTCCCTCCAAACTATGTAAAAGGGGACTCTGAACAACTTCTGGAGCCCCAGCACCCACAGAACAACACAGAGAAGCTAACCTACCGCTGAGGACAGCCCAGCAGCCCTGCAGGAAGGACCAGCGCAGCGGTCTGGGACCTGGCAGTGTGCAATGCGCAGAGCGCAGGAAGCAGAGCCGAGCAGAGCCCAGGTCCGTGTGAGCCGAGGTTTTAGCCCCAGGTTGGCAGGGCCAGCAGCCAGCTGGAGGAACCCCAGAACACCAGCAACCGTGGCAACTCCAGAATTATCAACATAGACATGCCTAGGACAAAGTAAGAGGTTAGTGTCCTATGGACTTTGGGACCTGTATTTTGGGGAATGCGTTGGCTCCCTCCCCTGGGGGCTAGAAGCTGCTGAGGAGACACACCATTTTGTAGTTTTCAGAGGTGGCTCCAGCTCCTGGCCTGCAATTAATTGTACGGAGATCCAGCGATCAGTCTTGGGGGGGTAATCATTCTTGCTTTAACCTCCCTGGATCTGGATTGTGATCTAGGGTGGCAGTTGTGGGTGGGTTTACAGCTTGCCAGAAACGGAAGTTGCCCCCCCACACATTCGGGACGAAAATTCCTCTATCTGGCTGTAAAGCCATAGTGTGGCAACAAGCCCAAAAGTCAGGTAGTCAAGTGGCAACATGCCAAGGCAAAGGAAACAGAAAAATGCAACCCTAGACTCCTATTTTGAGGGCATAGAGCAGGAAAAGGACTGTGAGGTCAGAAGTCCTGTGCCAAAAGCCCCAGGGGAAAACATGAGTGGGTTGCAGGCGATAGAAGACCTTAAGAAGGACTTTAAAAATCAAATAAGAGAAGTGGAGGAAACATTGGAAAGAGAAATGAGAAGGATGCAGGAAAAGTATGAAATGAGGGTCAACAGTCTGACTGAGGAAAACAACACCTTAAAAAATAGACTAACTCAAATGGCAAAGGAGGCCCAAAAGGGCAATGAGGAGAAGAATGCCTTAAAAAGTCAAATTTGCCAGATGGAAAAAGAATCTCAAAAGTTCACTGAGGAGATTCATTCCTTCAGAGTTAGACTGGAGCAAATGGAAGCTAATGACTTTATGAGAAATCAAGATGCTGTTAAGCAGATCCAAACAAACGAAAGACACTGAGTTATAACTTAAGATACTATGACCCATGAAAGCCAAAATAAGAATATTGCTACCCATATGTGACCAGAACATGCTGTATACACAATCTTATATTTGGACAGAACTTCAGCTTAATTCCTATGCTCATTACTAAGCAGAAAACAAGAGCAACAACAAATATTCACCAATCAGTAGTGATGCACTCTCTAGCTCCTTCTGCCTTTGTCTATTTTCTATAATTATCAGAGTGATTTTGGTGGTTCATGAGTGGTGATCTGATGAGGTTTAGGCTCTGGGAACCCCCTTGAATCTTTCCACTTGATGAGGCATTTGTCTGAGACCATAAACCTTTCATTATAGTTAGGCCCAAATCTCTGTTACTCTTAATATAGCCTAGTCCTCCATTGTCCAGCTACTTCCCACCCTTGATCCTACCAAAATATCTGTATCAAAATCAGTTACCCTTAAAGTAGCCTAGCCCTCCATTGTCTGTCCTCTCGAGTCGACTTCAGCTATTTCTCACCCTTAATCCCATTCCTGGAGTCTGACTTCAGAAACATCAAGTTCCCCCTTAGATTCCTCCTCAAGACCCTCCTCACACCCCTCCTTTAAACCACCCCCTTTATCCCTCCCACAGTCTTTCTATATATAAGATCCATCTTGCTTCCGTGAAGGCACTGAGATTCAATCCCACACAGACTTCCTCTGTGTCAGATTGTTCTGGACCACTTGTCCAATACAAATATTACAAATACTTATGCTCCTTAAGAGTCTATGGATTGGGGGGGGCGGAGCCAAGATGGCAGAGTAGAAACAGCTCATCCAAGCCACTCTGCCCCCAGATTCCCCCCAAACCATAGAAAAGGGGACTCTGAACAACTTCTGGAGCCCCAGCACCCACAGAACGACACAGAGAAGCTAACTTCCTGCTGAGGCTAGCCCAGCAGCCCTGCAGGAAGGACCCACGCAGCACTCTGGGAGCCGGCAGCATGCAGAGTGTGGGGAGCTGAGCCGAGTGGAACCCAGGTCCCCCGTGAGCCGAGGTTTTAGCCCCAGGGTGGCAGGGCCAGCAGCCGGCTGGAGAGAACCCAGAACACCAGCAGCTGTGGCAATTCCAGAATTATCAACATAGACATGCCTAGGACAAAGTAAGAGGTTAGTGCCCTATGGACTGTGGGACCAGTATTTGGGGAATTCGTCGGCTTCCTCCCCTGGGGGCTAGAAGCGGCTGAGGAAAGACGCCATTTTGTAGTTTTCAGAGGCAGCTCCAGCTCCTGGCCTGCGAACTGTAGGCAGATCCAGCGATCAGTCTTAGGGGGTAATCACTCTTGCTCTAACCTCCCTGGATCTGGATTGTGATCTGGGGTGGAAGTTGTGGGTTGGTTTACAGCTTGACAGAAGGACAAAAATTCCCCTATCTGTAGCAAAGACATACCATGGCAAGAAGCCCAAAAGTAATTAAGTGGCAACATGCCAAGGCAAAGGAAACAGAAAAATGCAACCCTAGACTCCTATTTTGGGGGCATATAGCGGGAAAAGGACTGTGAGGTCAGAAGTCCTGCTCCAAAAGCCCCAGGGGAAAACATGAGCAAGTTGCAGGCCACAGAGGACCTTAAGAAAGACTTTAGAAATCAAATAAGAGAATTGGAGGAAAAATTGGGAAGAGAAATGAGAAGGATGCAGGAAAAGTATGAAATGAGGGTCAACAGCCTGACTGAGGAAAACAACACCTTAAAATATAGACTGACTCAAATGGCAAAGGAGGCCCAAAAGGGCAATGAGGAGAAGAATGCCTTAAAAAGTCGAATTTGCCAGATGGAAAAAGAATATCAAAAGTTCACTGAGGAGATTCATTCCTTCAGAGTTAGACTGGAGCAAATGGAAGCTAATGACTTTATGAAAAATCAAGGTGCTGTTAAGCAGATCCAGACAAATGAAAGAGTAGAAGGCAATGTGAAATATCTCATGGGAAAAACCACTGACCTGGAGAATAGATCCAGGAGAGACAATTTAAAAATTATTGGACTACCTGAAAGCCATGATCAAAGAAAGAACCTAGAAATCACCCTTCAAGAATTCTCAAGGAAAATTGCCCTGATGTTTTAGATCCAGAGGGCAAAATAGAGGTTGAAAGAATCCACCAATCACCTCCTGAAAAAGATCCCAAAAAGAAAACTCCCAGGAATATTATAGCCAGGTTCCAGAATCCCCAGATCAAGTAGAAAATACTCCAAGCAGCCAGGAAGAACCAAATTCAATAATCTGGAAACACAATCAGCATAGCACAGGACCTGGCAGCTTCTACACTGAGGGATTGAAGGGCATGGAATATGATATTCCAGAGGGCAAAAGAGCTGGGAATGAACCTAAGGGTTACCTACCCAGCAAAACTGAGTATTTTGTTTCAGGGGAAAATATGGTCATTCAGTGGAATAGTTGACTTTCAAGCATTCTTGAGGAAAAAGCCAGAATTGAATAGAAAATTTGACATCCAGACACAAGAAGCAAGAGATGCCTGAGAGGGCAATCAAAGAAAAGAAATCAAAAGGAACTTATCAAAGTTGAACTATTTACATTCCTATATGGAAAAACAATCACTGTGACTGATGAAATCTTTCTCACTATGAAAATAATGGAAGAAGGTTGTGTGGTCATATGAATACATATGTGAATATGTGTGTATATGGTTACAGTTATATATGGATAGAGGGCATAGGTTGAATCTGTTGGGAAGGGGGGATATTCAAGGGGTGAAATTATGAGGTGAGAGAGGAAAGTGGCAAGAGAAGATGGGGAGAGACAGGGTAGGGTTAACTATATCATGTAGAAGAAGCAAAGGGAAGTGGTTGCAAGGGAGGGGGAGAATAGGAAGGCAAAAAGGCAAAACGATATTCTCATTGAATTTGGTTCAGGGAGAGAATGACATACATACTAAATGGGATATCTCAACCTACAGCAGAATATGGGAAAGGGCAATGAGAGGAGGGATGATGGATGTGAGGGCATCCTTGGGGGGAGGGGAGGTTGGAAGTACCCACTATAGAACAGGGACAGGATCATGTAGGGAATGGACTAGGTTGGGGGCGGGGGGATGAATGGGATGGAATTATAAGCAGCCTTGTACAATATATCTACTATGATAATGTTGTGCATAGCTAGCCATGTACAACATTCACTGAATTAACTTATCTCCCCAGAGGGAATGGGTGACAAAGGAGGAAGGAAATGAATCTGAATTTCGAGGTCTTAAGATTAAATGTTTCAAATATATATATACTATTATTAATACTCTTTTGCTTGTAATTGGTAGATAAAATGTGCAGGCATTGGGACACAAAGATTCACCTTCCTCTAATGGAAAAGTCGAAAGGGTTTTGGGAGAAGATATGGGAGAGAGCAGATTGGAGGAAGCGATATCTTTTGGGACTGCTATTCTGGTAGGGTGGGTAGGAGGAAACGGGGGGGGGGATGATTGTAACTCAAAATCTGGTGGAAATGAATGATGTAAAACAGAAGTCAATAAAGCATTTGTTAAAAAAAAAACAAAGATTATAAAAATAAAAAAGAGTCTATGTATTATGGCAAATCCTTAATAGACTGTGTTTTACTTTGGCTGAGAGAGGGCTTGTGTTAAATTCATTTGGTAGAACTCAGTATTTTGGTATTTTGGGGTCTTAAGCAACCCTAATCCCCCAGACCTTCACAGATTCACGTAACTATTTGCCCATTGCCCTAGAACAAAGATTGACCCTGTTTTGCAAGTATTCAGGATGGTTGATTAAACTATTATGTATAATCAATCTAGAGCTCCATAACCTCCTCCTTTACTATCAAAAGAACACCCTATGATTATGGGAGAGGTACAGTGTTCCCCAGACTGTGGAATTCTGAATCTTACACTATTATATACACAGAACAGTTCAAAACTAAGAAAGGGGAGACATGGACTTGCAAATTCAAAGAAGGAGGGGAAACATTAAAAAAAAGCATTTAAAGAGAGGAATAATGAAGTTGAAATAGGAAAGCAAAATGCAATTTTAGTAATTGGAGAATCCAGGCACAGAGAAAAGGAAATATAAAGAGGGAAGGAAAGTTAATTATTTTCTAGATATAGTTTTAAGCTGTGCTCATGAGGAGGTCACCAAGGGAAACAGTACAGAAAGCATTTGGCAGTAACCAAAGAAAAGAAAAATAGGAGAGTTTAAGATTATTCAAATTTCAGGATCTTATTATATGTATTATAATTTCCTCTCTCATTGGTCTCTCTTAGGAACAGTGCAGCCTTTAGAATTTTACAAAAACAAATTTTGCATAGGGAAATGACAATGTAAAGCTATCTATATTATTATAGCTTATTTAGTGTTATAATATAACACAATATAATATAACAACATAATATAAAATAATATAACATAACATAATATAATGTAATATAATGTAATGTAATGTAATGTAATATAATGTAATGTAATATAATATAATATAATATAATATAATATAATATAATATAATATAATATAATATAATATAATATAATATAATATAATATAATATAATATAATATAATATAATATAATATCTTAGCACTATGGATACATGGCTGTCCCTAATACCTAGAATGTACTCTTTTCTCATAGACTTCCCTACTTCTTTTTCAATACAGTTAAAAAATACCAAATATTTTTCAATTACCAGCAGGATTTTTCTCCTTCTGTTTGACACCTGAAAGAGAAGGAAGAAAGAAAAGAAGGAAGAAAGGAAGAAGGTAAGGAAGAAACGAAGGAACAAAGAAAAGAAGGATGAACAACACTCTATATCATATAATCATAGTCAAGCAAAACAAATTCCCACATTTCCCATGTCCAAAACTGTGTTTCTCATTCTACATATTAGTCAATCTTTCTGTCATGAGAAATGGCTGAACAAATCATGTTGTATGATTCCCATCTTTTAAGATTTAGCCCAAGTTCCACCTTCTTCATAAAGCCTTTTTGGACCCGACCCTCAGCTTCTAGTGTATTTATTTTGTGCATAATCTGTGCCTACTTGTATATGCATATATTGTCACTCTTATGGAAATAAAATTATTTTTTTTCTTTCATTTAAATTTTTATTAGCATTTTGAAAACTAGCATAAATACAACAGAAAGAAGACACACTGACACATATACACAGCACAACTAGCTCTTGTTCTTGCATCTTTAAGATGAGTTATAGATTAGACAGTAAGATATCATTCAGTAAAAATGACACAAGCAAAGTCGAACCCCCCAGAATCAGTCTTCTCTGCAGAAGAGTGACATGACAGGTCTTTGGCATGTTAAAGATCAACTACAGCCTTATCATGCTCAAAAGGAACTAACCACAAAAACAGCATGGAAAAGTTCAGAAATTCTTTGGGGTTGAATACCAAGAGAGGGAAAGTCTTTTATAGAAAGAAATACAGGCTCCTTCCATTACACAAGCTCAAAAGGCAACAGTTGCAATGATTAGTCAAGAATGAAAAGCCAACAACAGTATTCACAATGCCACAAGGAGCATACTGTCGTGATTTATATTATTCTAGCACGTAACACAGAAGTCTAAACTAACTTGAAGTGAGTGAAAATTTGTCTGAGCTAAGTAGAGTTATGATTACCAAAGCAAAACCTTTCCTAGAGGGGTCCAATTATTAGTGCCCCCAACATATATAAGCAAGTACTAATGTATTACTTAGCATATGAATTTATACAAGTTTTCTTGAAGCAGTGTTTTCACCCTAAAAGTTCACTTTGTCTATCTTTGGTGGTTTTTGTTGTCCTCTGCCAGAGTCTGTGCAAATGCATCATCACTGTATAAGAACCTTTTCTGTCTTTGTCGATAGACACGGCTTTTTTTTTGGGGGGGGTAGGGTGGGAGTTGGGTTAGAGGGGCAAGGTACAGAACTGCTACCACATCGAGTTGCAGCAAAGCCCCTCTAACCCCTTTCTTTTTACCTAACAAGTCTAAGACCTAGGAAACAAAGAGGCTGAAGCATCACTAAGACTATACCACCAGTCCTGTTTACTCATAGCTGGTCAATAGTAGAATTCTATTCCCTTCTCAGATGTCCATCATGATGAATGGTGCATATATGGGAGTATGTGGTTACATTTATCCATAGACTCTTATGGTGAATGCCTTCAAGCCTTTTGTAACAGAGTCCTCTGTACCTGTGTTTTTCCCATTTGAGAGTATAGCTAAAAATCACTGTTCTAGTATTCTTTTGAAAAGGAAATGCTTTATAAGGACTCTTCATAACTGATTAACTAAGTCCATTTCAATCTATTCTCAACTTAAATTCAGAAAATTCCCTTTCTAATTTTTTTTTTATTTTTTAAAGCAATTGGGGTTAAGTAATTTGCTCAAGATTACACGGCCAATCATTATTTGTGTGTGGGTGCTCATTTTCTGAGGCCGGATTCGATCTCGGGTCATCCCAACTCCGAGGCCAGCGCTCTTACTCACTGTGCCACCTAGCCACCCCTTTCTAATTTTTAATCAAATGTTAACTACCCTCAAATGTTCAAAGCACTTATTTTAGGTTTTAAAATTTTACACTTTGCTAAGGCTATTCTATTTCTATTTTTTAATCCCTTAAAATATTTTAGATAGTAAAACATTTGGAGTTAAAAAAATATTTACAGTCATTTATGGGAAAAAGGAAGTGGGTAACTCTGACAGAAAATCCATTACATGTAGGAACCATATTTAATAAAATCAGCAGTCATAATTAGAAATAAAAAGGTATTTACAAAAATGCATAAAGCTACAACTAATCAACACTGGCTTCTCCACATCTAAATATAAAATAGATCAAGGTAAAACACAAGTTGAATACTGGCACAAAGCCCCAATTAAGCATTTTGCTTCTGTTATTCATTTAGGATTTTTTCCTCCTTACATTACCCCTTTCTCTTCCCAAAACTAAGTAAATAGCTCTGGATTCCTGTATAAAACAGATAGTTATTAAGATCAGTATGTTATAATTAGCTTACTTTAAAAATGGCTTTTGACAGGTTGGTTATGATTATTTTTTTAAGTGAAGGCTAGCAATTACTGAAAACATTATTAAGAACTAGTGTGGGCACAAAGTGTCATTTTCAAACATCAATTTGTGATACTGATTTAACAATTATACTTCATCAGAATTTATTATCCCCATAAATAAATAGAGCTCCCAATTCTTAAAAAAGTCAAGGGACGACATAGGCATATAGATATATTAGCAGCTTAAAAGATGTATAGCTTCAACATACTCCTCATTTAAAAGATGTTTTTGAAAAGATTACTATGTTGAATTTAAGTACATCCTCAGGAACTGGATATGGAAGTTCTCTAGAATAACAATATTTCTGGATATTCCTAAGAGGAAAAATATAAAAGAGGAAATAGCCCAATTGCCCGACACAATTCTACATGATTGCTCCGACTGGATTTTTCTCTCCATCAGAAAAACTTGTCTTGGAGTGTCGAATCACTTAGATGAAAGCTCATCTACGGGAATAAATGGAGAGCCCGAGTCAGAAGGTGACACAGGAGAGTCGGTGGTAGTGCTGACTTTAGCTGGTGAGTTACAAGAAGATCCAGCACTGCTGCTGTTTCTGTCAAGAGCATCTGAAGACAAACACATATCAGGAATTGATGGAACATCAGGAGAAAGCAGACTCCTACTGGTGCCTTGAAAGAATCTCTTAGGTAGATCTTTGTTTTCCATATCGCCTTTTCTCTTTATGGGTCCCAGCACACTCAGTCTGATACAGTTGATGGTACTCTGACTCCTCCTGGTAGCAAATCGTCTAGTCGGGCTAGGAATGGGGCTAGGAGGCATCCCTTGGCTGTCAACAAAGGTCTGTGATGAAGGGGAATAGCACTGCTTTCCAATTCCCCTGGTGGGTGAAGGGGCTGGAGATACTGGAATAAAATCAACACTCCTTGGGGATGATAACTTCTCTCCATCGTTATCATTCAAGGTTAGAGTTTCTTCCCATGTTTGGCTTATCTGCATTGCAGTTTGAACTTCTCCTTCATGCACAGTTTCTCTGTTTAGCATAACCATTCCTTCTTCCTGTTTGATCTGATGAATCCAGCTACTTGGGATTCGAAGAGGGGAGGATGGTAGAAACAGGTTGTACCGGTTTAAAAATGTAGTACTGTTCCTTCTGGTTCTTAGCATATCAGCCTGTAATATCTGTGAATTGTCACTGAGCTCATGAATGAGCAGAGCGCTATTGGACCTCCATCAGTTCCTGGTGGCAGCTCCAGGTCCAGCTCCATCTTCTTCTGAGCCATGGCGGGGGGCTCAGCTCTGGGCTCCCATTCACCTCAGGACGCAAGAGGAGGGGGAGCCGGGCAGAGACCAGGCGTGGGGAGTGATGGGGATGGAGGAGGCGGAGTCAACTCTAGACAGCGGGGTGGCTCATGCTGCTGCCAACCAGGGTTGGCCGTGGGCGGGGGCCCGATTCAAGGCTTCGAGGCCCGCCCAGCAGCAGAGAGCACAGCCGGGGGCAGGGCCCGGCCGGGAGACTTGGGCCCCCATGCTCTCGCCCCGGCCTCGCGCCCAATCACGGTAGCCTCCTAGGCACCCTCCACCCCCAGCTCCTTCCTTTTTCAGCCTCAGGGACAAGTTAGCACTCAGATGCCCAAGGGCCGCGGCCGCTGCCTGTCCTCCTTCTGGGCCCCCCGGGAACCCAGGATCAGAGGGGCCGAAGGCAAAACAAAACAAACAAAAAAAGGAAATAAAATTCTTAAAGGCAATTTTCGTCTTTGTGTTCCCAGTGCCTAGCACAGTACATCACATATAGTAGGCATTTATCACTAGGTTCATTTTCAACTTTGAGGTTCTATGAGTAACTCAAAATCTCAGTTATATACCTTGACAAATATAAGTTAAGCCTATATATGAAGGGCAGAATGGGTTATGGTTTCATTCATTTATTGTGTCTGTTTTATCTTAAAAATGTTATTTCCTTTTACATTTATTGTTATATAAGACCTCTAATATGTAGATCTACTTCTCTCCATTATAAACCCCTTGAGTGCCCAGGACTATGTCTTAGCTTTCTCTCTCTCCATTTTCCAGCTGATGGTTTGAACTCAAACGAACAGGATGCCCCTCCCAGGACAAGATGATTATCAGAACTCATCATCATCCTGTTCAACTCCAAATAACTTCCCAACTCCAATAACTTCCTCTTCCCTCTGATTAGAAGTTTGGAGAAGGTAGCACTAAGCTCCACTTAAAGCTTTCCTTTATAGGGGACAGGATTTGGACTTTGTAGCTTACCACTTTTCATTGTACCCTCTGATTGTTTTGAATTCCACAGAACAAGATGCCCCACAGCCCCAAATCCCTTGGTGTTCCCCCTTTCTCCCACCCACCCTTTCTAGCTTTCATTTGCATGATATAATGTCTTTTCACATTAGATTAGAATATTATAATAGTATATTTTAATATATAATAAATGACATGAAAAATATATTATATAACATAATGCAAAATGAAATAAACATGGTAAAGTTTAAGTTCTCACAATACACACATATATATGTAGATTCTGCATGTATTGTACACAAACACTATATATATACATATATATGTAATATGAATGTATCTATGGTAGAATAAATATATATGTATGTGTGCATGTGCAAATTTGCATTGGTCTGCAATGTATACATAACTACATAAACATGGATAATGCATGTTCATAAATATATGCATGTGTGTATATGTGTTTATCATTATGTATTTCATTTCATTATTATGTATTTCAACATTCTATGATTCTGTGACTGAGCTTATAGGAATATACACATGTACATATGTATATACATATATGTATGTATACATATATGTGTGTATACACACACATCTCCATAGTGTCTATACACATCTATGTAGTATATAAAATGTATTCATGCATGCATATATTAGGGTCACCTAGACAGTACAGTGGAACAGTGGATAGAGGGCTGACCCTTGAGTCAGGAAGTTCTGATTTAAAATCTGACCTCAGACACTTATGAGCTGTGTGACTCTGGGCAAGTCACTTAACCCTGTTTGCCTCAGTTTACAAATCTATAAAATGATCTGGAGAAGGAAATGTCAAGTCACTGCATTATCTCTGCCAAAATAAACCCCTCAAATAGGGTCACAAAAAGTTTTACACAATTGAAACTAGTGAACAATCACATTGTATGTGTATATATATATATGTATATATATGTGTGTGTATATATGTATATATGTGTATATATGTATATATGTGTGTATATATGTATATATATGTGTATATATGTGTGTGTATATATATACACAGACACACACATACCTATACACATACACCTATATTTATATGTACATATATGCATTTGTGCATATACATGCAAGCATATGCCTGCATGTATATATACACACATTCACAAATGTGTGTGTGTGTGTGTGTGTGTGTGTGTGTGTGTGTGTATCTGTGACTATTAAGCTCAAAGAGATAGATGTCTTTCCTAAGGTCAAGTAGGTTGTTAGTGGTGGAGTAAAGTCTAGTAACCATTTCTCATTTACTAGTCTCTCCAGTGCAAAAGACGGTAATATCAGAATTTTGCTAATTCAATTTGATGTAATTTTATTACTTTTACCTACATTAACAGAAATTTGCTTAATAAAACTTTTACAAAATACAGACCTCATGTTTTAACTCTCTAATACTTTCCGTCCTCCCACCTCCATCCACATCTCTTAAAGGAACAAAAATTTTCAAATTCGGATGACCTAGGTAATGAATATCCTTGAGAGAGGTGAATTCTCATAAACAAATTCTCAAAGTTAGTGATGCCTTAGAACTATTAACCCCAGCCCTTTCTTTTCTTTGTTTCTTTCCTTTTCTCTTTTTCCCCAAGTACAACTTCTAACCCCTGCTATATAGTCACACTGTGGGGAGATTATTTTTGGATCTGCTAAACTGAAACTAAGAACATATTTTCCTAAAGAATGATGATTATAAATTATGATTATATTTAGTTGAAATATCACTTTTTTGTACTGTTCTTCAGGTACACTGTGGTCTGTTTACCTATATCCATCAATAAGAGTTGCCAAGGAGGGGAGGCATGAATGAACTGTGACTGGCACCTTAATGTACACATTCTGTAATATACTGAAATCCTCATAGGATTATATCTACTTCATTGGGCTGACCTGTTGTTACACACATTACTCATATTATTTCTCTGAGAAAATGAACTTAAAAACAACTCCCAAAAAACCTTTTGTAACATAATCAATTTATAAATTTGGGACTGGTAATAATTTCTTCTACTCTCTATTCCTCACATTCTCTCTTCATTTGCTAAATATTTATTAGGAACATAATACATAAAATGAGGCAGTTGATAAACTGAGTGGATAAAGCACTGGGTCTAGAGTCAGGAAGACTTGAGTTCAAATCCAGTCTGACACTTTCTAGTTGTGTGGCCCTGGGTAAGTCACTTAATCTCTGATTGCCTGACAAAATGTATCCACTAATTCTGTTAGAAGAGGAAATGGCAACCCACTCTAATAACTTTGCCAAGAAAGGTTTGAACATGACTGAAACAAATAAATAACAACAACAATAGGAGAAGTTTATGTTTTACAGAGAAACCTACAAACACTCACATGAATTGATGCAGAGTGAAGTGAGAAGAATTAGGAGGACAATTTAAACAATAACAATTTTGAAAGACAAGAATTCCGAGTGACTCATCGTGATTCCAGAGGACCAGTGATAATCTATATATCCATGTGATGGACTCAAGATGAAGAAATATATATATATATATATATATATATATATATATATTTTTTTTTTTTTTGAACAAAGTCAATGCAGGAATTTATTTTGCTTGACTGAATATGTCTTATAGTGTTTCTTTTTCTTTTTCAATTGAAGGGAGGAGGTATAAAGAAGAGAAAATAAATTTTTATAAATTAAAATATAATTCAATAATATTTCTCAAAATTTTCTAAGAAATGAAAACTATAACCTTGAATCATGTCTGATTTTTTGTTAATATCAATATTACTAATATAAAATATTAAGTTAAAATAACTAAAAACTATTTTCAGTGCTTTTGATAAAAACAGCTTCTTGTAGAAAATAATTTGACCCTCGAAACCTTCTACTTGGAACAGCAACTAAAATGTTTTTAAGACTCTTTATACTTCACATGGAAAAATGAAATTGCTAAAGTTCTTCTTAAAACGTTTCTGAATGTTTTACCATAGGAATATATAGCCATTAATATGCTACAAATTAAAGAGGATATATATTGTGAGAGGATGGCATGTCTTAACTTTAACTTTAAATTAAAACCTTAACTTTAAATTAGAAAAATGATATATGTAAAATTTGGTCAACTAACAATAAAAAACAATGTAAGCAGGTGCATCTATTCTTTAATCTATTTTTTTTATAGAAAAGTTAACATTTTAGAGGTGGCAGAACACAACAAACACTGAAACAAAGGAAAATAAAACTAAACCCTCATTTAGAAAATGTTTAGTAAGCTAATAAGGTCCAGTAAAAAAAGAATTTGGCCAAAAATGATAGCTAAACACTTCTCAATAATGCTTAGCATTTTTAATGATCACTAACATCATGAATATGCAAGAAATAGTTACACAAATTATTCCATTTTAAATGTCCAAATTCATTGTGGCTCCTAAGGTGATAGTAATCAGATGGCACCAGTGTACTACAGGCATATCATCCACTACTTTTCTCAAAGTATTCTAATTTTTTGTTTAGGCTTACCCACCAGTGATTGGTTTAACAAAAATAAAAAAAATCTGTTGAATACTGCACATGAACTACTACTGATATTTGAAAAATCATGTTTTGTAGGAAAAATAATGCAATTCTGAAGAAGGGCAAATATTATACTTTTTGGCTTTTTATGGAAAAGGCTGGATTCTTCAAATTATAGGTCAGAGAACATTGCTGCTGTTCTTGGAAACAAATTCTAGCATATATTGTAATAATAAAGTAATGACTTTAAAATTTTTGAAAGGGGAGTGGCCATAACTTAGAGCCAAAATGGTTCCATGAAGGACAGGTCATGCTAGATGATATTTTGGTAATCTTTATTTTATAATGCTACTAAATTGATAGATTAGGGTAATAATAAAAACATAATGATATGTATTTAAGTAAGGTATTTGATGAATTATGCCATGATATTCATATAGACATAGAGAATTTGGGAAACATTCTCTAGCAGATAATACATTTGGGTATATTTGGAATGCTATGATTTAACCCAAAGACTAAGAATTAATGGATATATCAATTAATATGGATGATGCATGTTTTGGAGGGCCCTGAATAATTTTACATTTTTTATTAATGAATTAAATGGGAAGTGAGGAAAGAAAGAAGAAAAACAGGAAGGAAGGAAAGAATGGAGGAAAAGAAGAAGGGAGGAAGGGAGTAGATGAAAGGGAGGGAGAAATTTAGTATAAGGAGAGAGGGAGAAAAGGAAAGAGAGAAATAAATAAAATACCACAAAATTAATTTAATATGACACTTTAAGTTTTATAGATTTATTTCCTCATAACGATACAGGGAGGATGATAAACTAAATGAATTAAAAGAATTTACATTAACTATGCATCCTAAATACCCATCTAGAGATAAACTGTTGAACTCTCAGACTTTACTTTTCCTTTTTTGAAGTTTAAACCAGCAGAGGACAAAGAATTAGCAATAATTTGATTAACATATATGACATATAAGGATATACAAAGCTGCTCTTATGCTTTACCTTATGAATTACTACTGATGGATCTAATTTGTTGTTAGAAACAGCTTTCTTTAGCAAAGGTTTATTTCTAATCTGAGCAAATAAGGTATGAGGAAGGGAAAGGAAGAAAATAAACATTTGTATAAAGACTGATACATGCCAGGTGAGGCAGCTAGATGTCTCAGTGGGTAGAATATTGGGTCAAGATCTGAATTCAATTCCAGCCTCAGACACTCACTGGTGTTGGACGTGGCAAACCATTCCACTATCTTTGCTGAGAAATCCCCATTTTATGCCTGATTCTTGTGTGAATATTTTCATCCCCTTCCAAATTTTATATCAGAATTACAGTTGATGTGGGATTAAAATTATCTGAAAAAGAATAAGATCGTAATACTAACAAGGGAAACCAACAGGATTACATTGGTATCAAAGATTTAGAACTGAAAAAGAAATTTTCGGTTTTAAAAATCATTTTACAGTTGAGGAAAATGAGGTCCAGAGAGCTTAGGAGACTTGCCCTCAGTCACACATGTAAGTAGCAGCAGAGCTGAGATGTGAACCTAAGTCCTAGGAATATGGAATCATTTGTTCTTTCAACTTCAAAAAAAGAAAAAGTAGTCCAGATCAAGGCATTCATTTCACCCCTTGCTATCATACTAAATATAATTCATTAAGTATAATGGTGGATTTAGTAATATTAAAAGAAGACACACTAACTGCACCATTCCCTGGCACATTTTTCAACAGACAAAACATGCAGTACCTAGTGCCAGCATGCTTGGAACTTTCCCAAATTTTAAGCAATATTTGGAAGGCTACAGGCATAACCTAAACCTGTATCTTTTTACCATCTGTTGTATCTGCATCGCCTACTCCCACTCCTCCTCAATAAAGCTTGTCAGTTTACTGAAAAGGAAATCAAGCTGGGTTGGCATGATTTGCCCTTGACAAATCCATGCTAGATACAAGCCAATACTCTCCTGTATTCCTAGGCAATAGAAAATTTAATGTTGGATGATTTGTTCTAGTGTCTTTCCAGAAATTCAGGAAGATTTTAACTCAATCTGAGGGGGGAAATTTTATCCAAAAATGAATTGAGTTGCCTGGCAAAGTGGCAAATCACAAGTCATAGGCAGTATTCAGATGGGGTCTAGATGACTACTTACATTGTATATTCTGTTTATAATATGTTTATAATATACAATCCTGTTTATGATTTATACAGAGGAAAAGGTTGGACTAGGTGACCTTTAAGGATTCTTCCAACTTTCAGATTCTTTTATTCTTGTTATGTTATTCAGACTTGATTTGTATTATTTTTACCCTATGGAAAATTGGTCATCACTTCTTTTCCTTTTCATCAAATAATTCTATTGCCCATGAGTAAAAATATAGTGATCATAGACTAATTCCCACTATTTCCCTAATTTTTCCAAATACTTTGTTCTGGATATTTTAACTAAATTCAACTTAAAACAAACAAAAACCCCAAACAAATCTCTTTTGATATTGAAACTTCTCTATTGGCTGTTTTATCCTAGGATTCTGTGGGGGCCTTATTGGGAAAAAGCCCTAACGTACAAAAATAAGTGAAAAGTCATAAAAACTTCAACTCTGTGAAAGGTGGAAGCCGCAGCATAGTGACTTGTTTAAAATCATAACTTAGACACTGTTACAATTTAAGATCTTATTACCTATGAAAGCCAAAAACAAGAATATCATGACCTATATGTGGCTGGGACATAATCAATACACAAACTTATGTTTGGTCATAACATTGGCTTAATTCTGAAGCTCATTATTAAGCAGAACACAAAGCAAAAAATCCACCAATCAGTAGTGATGCTATCTCTATCTCCTACTTTTGTCTGTTTTCTGTAATTTTGACAGATTTTTTTTGGGGGGGGGTCGGGGTAGTTCTTAAGCTGAGATCAACTGAAATATCTGGGCACTGAACTAGATCAAAGATTGCCCCTGTTTTGTAAGTATTCATAATGATTGATTAAACTATTACCTAGGGGCGGCTAGGTGGCTTAGTGAATAGAGCGCCGGCCCTGGAGTCAGAAGGACCTGAGTTCAGAGGCGGCCTCAGACACTTAATCCACACAAACAAAAACCTAGCAGTGTAACCTTGGGCAAGTTACTTAACCCCAATTGCTTAAAAAAAAAAATTACCTATAATTAATCTAGAGCTCTGCAGCCTCTTCCTTTGATATCAGAAGAACATCCTATGGTTATAGGGGAGATATAGGGTTTCCCAGTCAGTGGAATCCCAGACCTTACAAATTCCTAGTTTAAATCTACTCATTATAGATAATTTTATTTGTCTTACTGAGATTTTTATCATTTGGTACTATCTTAGATATTGTCACCTTATAAGTATTTATGGAAGAAAATGTATGTGTCTCTCTTCAAGGTGTTCATTGCTATTTTATTTTTTGTTGATATCAATTCAATCAAAAGCAAGAAATGCCTCAAGTTATTCAGAGGAAACTGAATCAGTCTACTCTTTGGCAGTTAAGCAACATCCCCTATCCACACCTAGACAGCAGTTTGGCTCTACTATTCAATATGCCAGCTGTCCATGACCTATTCTAATCAAATATATTTTCACAACATGAAGTCTGTCCAGGTGAAATAAAAACTCAACTTCTTTAAAGAATATTTTTTATACTGTCTACAGTTTTTGTTGTTGTTAAATGCAGGCAAATTACTTTCCTTTCAAAATGGCTATTAAGCTTGCTTCTTTTTGAGATCCACTTTAACTGTATTTTCATTTCAAGAAAAGATTTATCTGCAACTGTAATTTTCTATGCTTTAGAAGGATAGCATCATTTGTTTTGAAACCGAATGTGAACATTTTAAGTTGTATCACTGAAAATTGTCTGCTTAAAATTATTTTCTTGTTATAAAGGCTAATTGTTATACAATTTATTTTTGATATATAATAATAGAACTATATTAAGCTTAATAAGTTTATATGTGTGTACATATACACACATATACATACACACATGTGCATGTATATACACAAACACATATACACTAAGCTCAGTTACACAGAAGCATTCAGTTCCACTTAATTCAATTTAAGGGACCTAAATTAGGAAGTTATTCTCTATTAAGCAAGAAAGGAAACAAATAAACAAGCATTTATTACACACCTGATATGTACTAACTATTCTCTTAGTAGCTGGAGATACAAAGGCAAAAATTAAATAATCACTGCTCCCAACTGTGCTAGTCCCCAGATATTTGAGAACAAAAGTTACATAGTCCTTGACTTTAAGGGGCTTAGCTTCTACTTGAGAGTGGTGGTGGTGGTGGTAGTAGTAGTAGTAGTAGTAGTAAAATAATATTACAAAGTTAAGAAAAAAAATACAATAGCTGTCATGTTTTGAGAACTTTATGATTTACTAAGTATTTTATAAATATTATCTCATTCTATCCTTAAAACCCAACATAGGTAGGTCCCAGTATTATTCCCATTTTACAGAAGAAGAAACTGAGGCAAAGCCTCAGTTAAATGACTTTCTCAGTATCATAAAATTAGTAAGTATCTAGGCCAGATTTTAAGTCAGATTTTCCTATTCCAACTCTAGCATTCTCGACTTCAAATCTGGGGATTTAGAAAAAAATTTGTCATAGCAAGTAGCTCCTAAGGTGATTTGTGAAAAAAAAATGACAACTAAGGAATCTAAACAATATAAATATCTATGAATCTTGGTGTATGTGAACATAAACATAAATGATTAAGTATGGTTGCATATATGTTTAGTTGAAGGAATGTATACCTCTCCATCTCACAAATTGTCATGTATTCAGAATCTGAAAAAAATATATCATATATAAATAAGGCAAGAATGTGGCAATACTTTGATAAAATAAATACTGTGATTTAAAAAATTTGTAATTACCCTATTTAGGGTCACTTATGCTTATAACTATGATCTATTACCTAATTCTGACACTAACAAAGGGCAGGAAAAACAGTTGCAATATGTAAGGAAAAAAACAGCATTTAAAAATAATTTGTCTGAAGAATAAAATATTAGCTAGGTTATTAAAATAAAAGTCACCACTTGAAAACCTAAGATAAATATGGGGTTTGCAATACTAGAGTTGATCTCACATATCTTGTCAATCATAATTGTTTTTTAAATGAAAACTGTATTATGTTCTGTCAGGTATGATGAAATTCATTACTCTACTAAGGTAGAAAGTGGGAAATATGAAAAGGGAGATCTCTTGGATACATCTGAAAAAATCTATCATTTTTATTTAAAAATAGTTCAAAATATCACTGATTTTATATGAGCAAAATCATTACATACAATGGACATTGCATTATGATTACTTCTTGTTTATTAATTTTAATACATTTTTCTGGGATTAGATTCAGACTTGTGATATGATTTCTTCAATTTAATGTGAGTGAAGGAGGGAAGGAGTATAAGTTCTCTACATTCTTGCTCATGTGTATCAGTGACCACTACCCACAATATTCAATCTTAGAGACCTACTTGAGGCAGCCCACCCATCTTCTCTATACTCTTTTCTTCTTATCAACCCCCCCCCCCCATTTTTGATATTTAGCTTCCTAGCTGTCACAGTGACAGAGGATACAGGCGAGAACTCACTCTACTATCTTCCCACAATTCTGCTCTCAGTTGACAAGAGTATGAAACCTTAAGGAACTTTTATGTGGAGAAGGCCCCAAGCACAGATGATGTTAAGAGGGCAAGAGAACAAATATTAATTTACATTTATATGACTCTTTGATGTTTACAAGGTTATTATGCATATATTTTTCTTATTTTTGACTTACAGCAACTCTGAGATAAGTACTATAGCAAATTTTATCTCTCTCCTTTTCTGCAGAAAAAGAAACTGACACTCAGAGAGGTCTAAGTGATGTTTTCATGGTCTCAGAGGTAGAGCTTGGATTTAAACCCCAGACTTCTTGACACTGTCTAGTTTTAATCCAGTATGCCACAGTGTCCATCTTTAGCCAGTGATTTGGATACTTTTAATACACATGACTGCATTTATGAAAGCATATATAACTCCTCCTTTGATCTTTGATTAAGGGAAAATGATATGTATAGAATAGTCTTTATTAATGGAGCATAAGGGACCAAATAAGCCTGTTCATAATATATCCCAGGATCACTTATTCTCAATCTTGATATTTCCCTTTCTAAATGATATCACCAACAGTCATAAAATGTGAAAACTCTTTGTATTTGCCATCCAGAAAAATGCCTCCCAGTCAGAAGCAGCAAGGACTCTGAAAAGTCTACAGCATAATTTTCCAAGACTTTTCAACATTGAACAAAATATTCCTTAATCATAAAAAGGTAACATGTTGAAACCAGTTACAACCATGAATGCTTTTTCCTTACTTAAAATGATTCTCTTCTTAATAATGCAATTTCACAGAACAATAAACAAGACACCTACCTATTTGGTTTTTTTCTTTTATCAGCATCAGAAAATACTTTGAAGGGATTTTTGAGCACTCACTTGGAGAAGTGTTTAAGAAAAGCACAATGAGAATAATAACCATGTGGGGCATTGAAGACCTTGTCTGCCTTCAACCTTCAGCTGATATAAAGCATAATGAACCCAGGCCTTCTGATTCTGAACATTTTTTTTTTATTATAAAATGATGCCATTGATCTGAAATGGTAGTTTCCAACATTCAGAATTTTTTAAAGTAATTATGTCAAAGGTTCAGATCCTACCTCAAAGGGAAAACACACACACACACACACACACACACACACACTCACAGACACACACACACTAAGATTTATGTAAGATTTCAATGTTTGCTTAATGTGTTCATCTAAATAAAGAAAAATCGAGGGGCAGAGCCAAGATGGTGGAGTAGAAACAGCAATTCCACAACGCTCTAGCCCACACCACTTCCAAACCATGTAAAAGGTGGACTCTGAACAACCTCTGGAGCTCCAGCACCCACAGAACAACACAGAGAAGCTAACCTCCCACTGAGGACAGCCTGGCAGCCCGGCAGGGAGTGGCCAGCACAGTGCTCTGGGAGCTGACAATGCAGCACTCTGGGAGCCAAGCCCAGGCCATCAAGTGTCGTTGTTTTAGCCCCAGGCAGCTGGGACAGCAGTCAGCTGGAGGGACCCTAGAACACCAGCAGCTGTGGTGATTCCAGAATTATCAACACAGATAAGCCTAGGACAAAGTGAGAGGTTAGTGCTCTAAGGACTTTGGGACCAGTATTTGGGGAAGGCATCTGCTTCTTCCCCTGGAGGCAAGAAGCAGCTGAGGAGAAGAGGCAAAAATGCCATTTTGCACCTTCAGTTGCAGCTTCAGCTCCTGGCCTGTGAACTGTAGGGGCATCTGGCAATCAGTCTTAAGGGTTAATCTCTCTTGCTTTAAGCTCCCTTGATCTGGATTGTGGTCTGGGGTGGAGGTCTTGGGGTGGGTATACACCTTGCCAAAGTGTGTGGAGGCTCCACAGAGGCCACCCAACTAATACCACCGGAAGTTGAGAAGACCCCAACATTTGGGAAGGAAGCTCCCCTGTCTGGTGACCAAATCCTACTGTGGCAACAAGCCCAAAAGTCAAGTAATTTGTGGCAACATGCCTAGACAAAGGAAACAAAATAAACAGAAAATGCAACATTAGACTCCTATTTTGGGGGTAAAGGGGATCGAAGCATGAAACAGAAGGAGGACTGTGAGGTCAGAAATCCTGCACCAATAGCCCCAAATGAAAATATGAGTAGGATACAGTCCACAGAGGACCTCAAGAAAGATTTTAAAAACCAAATAAGAGAAGTGGAGGAAAAATTGGGAAGAGAAATGAGAAGGGTGCAGGAAAAGCATGCAATGAGAGTCAACAGCCTGACTGAGGAAAATAACACCTTAAAAACAGACTAACTCAAATGGCAAAGTAGGCTCAAATGGGCAATGAGGAGAAGAATGCCTTAAAAAGCGGAATTTGCCAGATGGAAAAAGAATCTCAAAAGCCCACTGAGGAGATTCATACCTTCAGAGTTAGACTGGAGCAAATTGAAGCTAGTGACTTTATGAGAAATCAAGATGCAATTAAGCAGATCCAAACAAATGAAAAAATAGAAGGCAATGTGAACTATCTCATGGGAAAAACCACTGTCCTGGAAAATAGATCCAGGAGAGACAATTTAAAAATTATTGGACTACCTGAAAGCCATGATCAAAGAAAGAACCTAGAAATCATCCTTCAAGAAATTCTCAAGGAACATTGCCCTGATGTTTTAGAACCAGAGGGGCATATAGAAGTTGAAAGAATCCACAGATCACCTCCTGAAAAAGATACCAAAAAGAAAACTCCTATGAATATTATAGCCAATTTCTAGAATTCCCAGATCAAGGATAAAATACTCCAAGCAGCCAGGAAGAAACAATTTCAATATTGTGGAAACACAATCAGGATAGCACAGGTCCTGGTAGCTTCTACACTGAGGAATGGAAGGGCATGGCATCTGATATTCCACAGGTCAAAGGATCTGGGATTAAAACCAAGAATCACATACCAGCAAAACTGAGTATTTTGTTTCAGGGGAAAATATGGTCATTCAGTGGAATAGAGGACTTTCAAGCACTGTTGAGGAAAATACCAGAGTTGAATAAAAATTTGACATTCAGACACAAGAAGCAAGAGATGCTTGAGAAGGTAATCAGGGAAAAGAAATCAAAAGGAACTTATCAAACTTGAACTATTTATATCCCTACATGGAAAAACAATAGCTGTGACTGATGAAACCATTCTCAGTATGGAAATAATTGAAAAAGGTTATATGAGCATATGAATTCATATGTGAATGTGTGTATATATGTTTACAGTTATACATGGATAGAGGGCACAGGTTGAATTTGGTGGGAAGAGATGATACTTAAGGGGTGAAGTTAAGAGGTGAGAGAGGAATGTGACAAGAGGAGATGGGGAGAGACAGGGTGGGGTAAACTATCTCATGTAGATGAGGCAAGGGGAAGTGGTTGCAGGGGAGGGGAAGAACAGGAAGGCAAAAAGGCAAAACCATATTCTCATTGAATTTGGCTCAGAGAGAGTGACATCCATAATGAATGGGATATCTCACCCTGCAGGAGAGTTGGGGGATGGGGGATGAGATGGAGAATGATGGAGGGGAGGGAATTCTGGGGGGAGGAGAGGTTGGACATACCCACTTTCGATGAGGGACAGGATTAAAGTATGGAATGGACCAGGTGAGGGGTGGGATGGGTGGGAGGGAAATATAAGCAGTCTTTTACAATATATCTCCTATGGTAATGTTTTGCAAAGCTATACATGTACAACACATACTGAATTGCTTATCTTCCCAGAGGGAGTGGGTGACGAGGGGGGAAGGGAATGGATCTGAAAATCGAAGCTTTAAAATTAAATGTTTCAAATATATATAAATACTATTATTAATAGTATTTTGCATGTAATTGGGAGATAAGATGTGCAGGCATTGGAGCACAGAGATTCACCTTACCCCAATGTTAAATCAAAAGGGGTATGGGAGAAGATATGCAAAAGAGCAGATTGGTTGAGGGGATATCTTGTGGGACTGCTATTCTGGGGTGGTGGGTAGGATAAAAACAGGGAAAAATTATAACTCAAAATCTGGAGGAAATGAATGATGTAAACCAGAAGTTAACAAAGCAATTGTTTAATTAATAAAAATAAAAAAAGAAAAATCACATAGATACAGATGATGATGAGGATGATGATGATTGTAATGGCATGACAAAACACTGATAAATTCCTTGATATTCTTGGGTGACACTAAATTATGTGGTTCCACCAAAAAAACAAACAAACAAACAGACAGACATATTTTAGATCTTCATCTCAGGAAATATTTGCTATCAGTTTAAAAATAAAGATATCAATCAGTGGAACAGAATGCAGAAGTAAATATATTTAATCTCTTGGTATTCTATAAACACAGAAACTGCAGCTGTTGGAATAAAGTACTCATTATTTTGCAAAAATTGCTGGCAAAATTTGATAACAGTATGGAGGAAATTAGATTTAAACAAATACCTCACACATTAGAAAAAGGTAAGCTCCAAATATAATTGTGATCTAGATATAAAACATTAAACCATGAACAAATTAGAGAAAATAGGAAAATGACTCATAACATCTATAGAAAGGAGAAATGTCTTTGACCAAAAAAGAAATAGAGACGTTCTCAAAGGATGAAATGAATAATTTTAATTATAGAAATTTTAAAGTTTTGCACAGATTTAATAAAGATAATGTTAAAAGGGAATTAATTGGTAAGTAATCTTTGCAGAAAACTTTTATGTTAAAGGCTTTATTTTGAAGATAAATTATTTTCAAATTTATATGGAAAATAACTATTTACCAACCCCATATTTAGTCTAAGGATCTGAACAGGGAAGTTCTTAAGGGAAGAAACTCAGGCTATCTTTAGTTATATGAAAAATATTATCCCAAATCACTATAAATTAGAGAAATACAAATTAAAGCAACCCTAAGGTTCTAGCTCCCACCCATCAAAGTGGCAAGGATGACAAAAAAAAATGGAGTATGGGAAATGCTGAAGGCATCATGAAAAAATGAAACACTTCTCTATTGTTGTGGGAACTGTGAATAGATAAAATAATTCTGGAAAGCAATTTAGAATTAGTCACAAAAAATCACTCTGCTATCACTCTTAGGCCTATACCCAAATGAGAACAAAGAGGAAAAGGTCTGTACAAAAATACTTATAGCAGCTACTTTTACGTTGTTAGTCTCCCTTACTCTGCCCCAGCCCCTAGTGAAAACAAAACAAAACAGAGAATGTCCAGTAATTGAGAAATGAATGAATAAGTTGTGGTATATGAACATGGAGTAAAATTGAGCTGTATGGAAAAACATTGAAAGTGATACAAAGTGAAATGATCAGAAACAGAACATTTTATAATGTGAAATCAATTATATAAATGTACTTAAATTGATGAAGAATGAAATGAGCAAGACAAGGAGAACAAATAATACAGTAAGAATAAGAGCAACATTTCCACAACAACAATAACAACAACAAAACTTTTTGAAAGGTAAAAGAACTATGATCAATACAATGACTAGTTGTTATTCCAGAGGACCAATCTCAAAACAAGCTATCATTTAGAGAGAGATAGAGTATGAATTTAGGTTGTAGAATGACAGATACAATTTTGTATGCAACCAGGGATGGAATTTATTTTGTTTGATTGTTTTTTATAAAAAATATTTTTTCCTAGTGCAGTGGGGGATAGGATAGAGGGAAAATATAGCTTTGTTATCATTTTAATAGAGAGTTGACGGATGCTACTTAAATAAAATACTGATGCACTTTTACACGAGGTCACTATTAGTTTTATTGATGTTTTATTTTGTTATGAGAGACCTCTCATGAAGTGAGAGTAATCTGTAAAAGAATGTAAAATAAAATAAAAAAAATTATCCATAAAACTTTGTAAAAAAATTTAAGGGGAAAGTCTCTATTCTTTAATGCACTTGACATTACAAGACACTGGGAGTTGAGAGCTGGTGAAAAATAGTAGCCTATAGATTTCTTTGATTCATGAATAATAGAAGGATTTAGATTAAGGATATGGCATTTGGCAGAACTTCAATGTATAAAACTGTACCTCTGTGGGGCACAGTGCCTTCTCAAACCTGGCAGCTCTTCTACACTCTGTGAGTCCAAACCAACCACAGCTAAGAGCTCTAAATCCATGTTGGAAAGGAAAATAAGAGGAGGCTGGCACTAACCAGGGCAGGGACAAACACCATTATTATCAACATGTAGTCTTGCTCTTCATCCTTATAAGCTAAGTAAATGTATTCTTAAGTACCCCTTCTTGCTACAATCATTTGCACTATCTCAACACATAGATTTAGTGTGTATTCTCAAGCCTTCTAGCAAAAAGTTTAACAAAAGAAATCAAGATTATGTGGGAATAGGTTGAAGTATATACTGTGTCTGCTCCTGGAATTGTACCAAGAGTATTTTCATTTAGACTACAGAAGATGAACTTATATTTGAATACTTCCACTCACCTACAACAAAACCCCCAAAACTGTTAGATACCTTTATGATAGTCTGCAGAACTTTAAATAATATTTTAACCAAACACTTAAATAACCTTAATTAAAGAATAAATTAAATGTAATTTAAATAATTTAATTAAATAATGACATCAAGATAGTGATCATTTTTATCTGCGCTACTTTAGACAAGATGAGAATTATTTTCTGTAATAATGATGATGATGATGCTAAATTAATATTTACAAAGAACTCTCCTCATTATATTTATTAATGAATGTTAATGAAGTGCTTTCCCCATAACAGCCATATGATCCAAGTAATAAAAACACCATTTATCCCATTTTACAGATTCAGAAACTGAGGCTCATCTAAGTCAAGAGAGTAGCCATGTTCATATTGCTAGATAGTACTAGAGCAAGGACTGAAGTTCAGGTCTCTTTTCATACTTTTACCCTTCCATGCAAATTTAATGAATAACCTAAAAAGCTGCTGTATATTAATAAATATTTCACACATCAAACTTCTTTTACTTCTTACTAAAAGCACAGAGCATTCCCAGGAGACTTGAAATGGTTGATCCAAAATAGTAATACAGTAATCAGAAAGCCAATCTTCTTCCATATGTGGCAAAACTTCAAAGATAAACATTTAGGAATGAACCATGCAGATGAAAAGTGCTTCTTCCCCTGATGGAAAGTACTCCTTTGCCTTCTCTGTTAACTAACAGTAGAGTAGAACTCACAGAATGCAAAAGCATTTCATCATTGATACCTCTGCGTGCTCAGTAGGCATCAATGTGGGAGTAAAGGGTAGCAATAGTTTCTACTCTACAGCAGTGATTCAGAGAGACAGCCTGTTTGGGAGAAGGAGATAGTTCCATATACCTCTGATTTAAAAAATAAATATGAAGTCCTGAGGCTTTTGAATATAAATATATATTTTTGATATTTTTGATATATTTTTTTATATTTTTGAATATAAATATAACTGGTTCATAAATTTCTATCATCATCAAGGCAATATGAATGTACCTGACCTTTGTTTCTTGTATACCTTCTTGTCTGAGTCAGTCCTCATGTGACTTCTTTCTCCTATGAAGCCTATTCTTGATGTTCATTTGAATTTAAATTTTTCCTCTATGAAAAGCTTGTGTCTTTGGTTGCATATATGTGCACTGGAGCAATGAAAAGAACAATGCAAGGAGAAAGGGTGGATTTTGAACAGATGAGACAATAGCAAAAACCTATGGGTGATTTTGCAATAGATTATCATGTAAAAATGAAAGAAGCTATAATTTATAGGGCTGGAATAGAATAATCGAAGTTAGAAATGGAAATGACCAATTAATTTCATTCTCCTTGTTCATAACTCTCTTATGCAATGCATTTTCTAAGGTTTCAAAAGGTTCTGCTTTTAAAACATTGACATTTACAAATGAGGCATTATGCATAAATGAGAGTTCAATTATCTTAAAGGATTTCAGTTAACTGATAATTTGAAGTACACATTAATTAAACCTGCTTCTTTTTACCATGCCCCCATGCTCCCACAAAAAAAAAAAAGGTTAAAGTAGAAAGCTGACCAGACTCATTTTATTCAAGATTTTATTTTCAGTACCATGGTTTTTGGTTCTCAAAGTATATGTCAATAGTTTGCAAAATGGGACAGGCAATACCAAACTGGGAAGACTTGAAATACAATCACATCCTGAGGCTACATGTGTCCTCTGAGGACCAGCCTAAGCAAGCTTCGAGAGTTAACATCACTGTAAGACTGACTATAAGGTGAAGAATTATTTTGTCCATAGTCATGAAAAATGTTGTCCAAATTGTATATGACTTGATATCTGCACCTATGTATACATGGCAATGAAGCCACAAAGACTTGCAATACTGGACTTTTCTTTGTTTGTTTTAATTGGACATATTGTTTCTTTGGTATATGGGACTCTCAGTGAATAAGAACTCCCTCTGTTATACTACTTAAAGTCAGGAGGGTTGTCTGACACTGAGGCATCAATGTCATATTTTGTTTATTTTTGTATTTAGGCATAAAATGAACTGAGAGACAAAATATCAGTAGTTGATTGAGGAGTGAACTTAGAGTTCAAGACTTGCTTCTGAAACATATTTGTTATATGACCAGAGGAAGTTACAACTGTGCCCCATGCAACTCTGTGAGACTATAAATTACAGACCAACTTCTGATGATCTGTGAAAACTTTCCATATCAGAAAATAGTCTACCAAATGAAGATGAAATAAAATAATCTAGTGTTATAATTTTTTAAAATAATAGAGCAAATATAATATGTTTCAAAATCCTTAAATATATTCAACATTTTTTTTTGACTTTACAGATTATGTAATTTATTCAAGGACACAGAAAGCTGTGGTAGGATCAGGACTAGAACTTGTATCTCTTGACTTGTAACCCATAGATCTGGACTATGCCATATTGCTTCTCAAACCCTGGATGTTTAATAACACTGGGGAAAGCTCAGGGAAAAGCTCACATTTTGCAAAATGTGGCTGTGTGATAATGCTTGTGCCATCAACACCACAGGGTTGTGATGAGGATCAAATGAAATCATGGATGTGAAGAGCTCTATAAACCTTTACATTACTTCTAAAAGTATTGTTCTTGTCAGTGCTTTAGTGAATGAAACAAGAAGAGGATCCACTGATACCTGTCACATGCATTGAACTCTGCACAGTTCTGAAAATACAAAGACATTGGCCCTGCCCTTGTGGAGCTTATATTATCTAGTTATACTTTATGACACTTTCAAGCTGTGTAACCCCTAGGCATCTTAAATTCAGCATATCCAAAACAAGAATTCATTATCTTCCTCTCAAATATAATCCTCTTCCAAACAAACTGATTTCTTTTCTTTTCTTCTCTTTTCTTTTCCTTTTCCTTTCCTTTCCTTTCCTTTCCTTTCCTTTCCTTTCCTTTCCTTTCCTTTCCTTTCCTTTCCTTTCCTTTCCTTTCCTTTCCTTTTCTTCTCTTCTCTTTTTTTATCTTTTCTTCTCTTTGCTTTTCCTTTCTTTTCTTTTCTTGAGGGGGGAAGGCAAGGTAATTGGGGTTAAGTGTCTTGCCCAAGGTCACCTAGCTGGTAAGTGTCAAGTGTCTGAGTCAGGATTTGAATTAAAGTCCTCCTGACTCCTGGGCCAGTACTCTACCCATTGTGCCACTTGGCTGCCCCTAAACTCACTGATTTCTGCTAAAGGTATTGCTATCTTTATAGTTCACCTGGCATATTTGATCCTTTACTTAATGCCATGCCCTCCACCATCCAAACAATTATGTTGCTGATTCTCTCTCCACAGGATCTCTTACTTCTGTCCTCTTCACTTTTTTATATTTGTTTATATTTGAAACATTTACTTTTAAAACCTCGAATTTCAGATCCATTCCCTGCCTCCCTTGTCACCCAGCCCTCTGGGAAGATAAGTAATTCAGTATATGTTGTACATGTATAGCTATGCAAAACATTACCATAGTAGATATATAGTACAAGGCTGCTTATAATTCCCTCCCACCCATCCCACCCCCAACCTGGTCCATTCCCTACGTTGATCCTGTCCCTCTTCTATAGTGGGTACTTCCAACCTCTCCTTCCCCCAGAATGCCCTCCCCTCCATCATTCCTCCTCTCATCTCCCTTCCCCCTACTCTCCTGAAATTTGAGATATCCCATTTAGTATGCATGTCATTCTCTCCCTGAGCCAGATTCAATGAGAATATGGTTTTGCCTTTTTGGCTTCCTGTTCTTCCCCTCCCCTGAAGCCACTTCCCCTTGCTTCTTCTACATGAAATAGTTTTCCATATCCTGTCTCTCCCCATCTCCTCTTGCCACTTCCCTCTCTCACCTCATAAATTCACCCCTTAAGTATCATCGCTTCCCAACAAGTTCAACCTGTGCCCTTTATCCATGTATAACTGTAAACATATATACACACATTCACATAGGTATTCATATGACCATACGCCCTTCTTCCATTATTTTCATACTGAGAAAGATTTCATCAGTCACAATTATTGTTTTTCCATGTAGGGATGTAAATAGGTCAACTTTGATAAGTTCCTTTTGATTTCTTTTCCCTGATTACCTTCTCAGGCATCTCTTGCTTCTTGTGTCAGGATGTCAAATTTTCTATTCAATTCTGATTTTTTCCTCAAGAATGCTTGAAAGTATTCTATTCCACTGAATGACCATATTTTCCCCTGAAACAAAGTACTCAGTTTTGCTGGGTAGGTGACCCTTGGCTTCAATCCCAGCTCTTTTGCCCTCTGGAATATCATATTCCATGCCCTTCAATCCCTCAGTGTAGAAACTGCCAGGTCCTGTATTATTCTGATTGTGTTTCCACAATATTGAAATTGTTTCTTCCTGGCTGCTTGTAGTATTTTCTACTTGATCTTGGAATTGTGGAACTTGTCTATAATATTCCTGGGAATTTTCCTTTTGGTATCTTTTTTAGGAGGTGATCTGTGGATTCTTTCAACCTCTGTTTTGCCCTCTGGGCCTAAAACATCAGGGCAGTCTTCCTTGAGAATTTCTTGAAGGGTCATTTCTAGGTTCTTTCTTTGATTATGGCTTTCAGGTAGTCCAATAATTTTTAAATTGTCTCTCCTGGATCTATTTTCCAGGTCAGTGCTTTTTCCCATGAGGTATTTCACATTGCCTTCTATTCTTTCATTTGTTTGGATCTGTTTAACAGCATCTTGATTTCTCATAAAGTCATTAGCTTCCATTTGATCCAGTCTAACTCTGAAGCTTTTGAGATTCTTTTTCCATCTGGAAAATTTGGCTTTTTAAGGCATTCTTCTCATCATTGCCCTTTTGGGCCTCCTTTGCCATTTGAGTTAGTCTATTTTTAAGATGTTATTTTCCTCAGTCAAGCTGTTGACTTTCATTTAATACTTTTCCTGCATCCTTCTCATTTCTCTTCCCAATTTTTCCTCCACTTCTCTTATCTGCTTCTTAAGGTCCTCTATGGTCTGTAACCAGTTCATATTTTCCTTTGGGGCTTTTGGAGCAGGATTTCTGACCTCACAGTCCTACTCCTCTTCCCTGCTTTGATTCTCTTTGTCCCCAAAATAGGAGTCTAATATTGCACTTTTCTGTATATTTTGTTTCCTTTGCTTAGTCATATTGCCACTCAATTACTTGACTTTTGGGCTTGTTGCCACAGTAGGTCTCTGCCACCAGACAGGGGAGCTTCCTTTCCGAACATTGGGGTCTTCACAACTTCCGGTTCTGGCAAGTTAGATACCCACCCCAACCTCCCCCCAGATCACAATCCAGATCAAAGCAGGTTAAAGCAAGAGCGATTAACCTCCAAGACTGATCCCTGGATCTCTCTATAGTTAGCAGGCCAGGAGCTGATGCTGCCACTGGAGCTGCAAACTGGCGAGTGTGCCGGGTCTCCTCATTGGCTTCTAGCCCACAGGGGAGGAAGCTGACATGTTCCCCAAATACTGGTCCCAAAGTCCATAGAGCACTAACCTATTACTTTGTCCTAGGCATGTCTGTGTTGATAATTCTGGAATGGCCACAGCTGCCAGTTTTCTGGGGTCCCTCCAGCCAGCTGCTGGCCCAGCCGCCCTGGGGCTAAAACTGTGGCTCATGGGGACCTGGGCTTGGCTCTCTGTGTGCTGGGCTTTTGGCTCCCAGAGTGCTGCACTGGCTCTCCCTGTAGGGCTGCTGGGCTGTCCTCAGTGGGAGGTTAGCTTCTCTGTGTCATTCTGTGGCTGCTGGGGTTACAGAAGTTGTTCAGAGTCCCCTTTTACATAGTTTGTAAGTGGAGTGGGGCAGAGCACCTTGGAAGTGCTGTTTCTACTTTGCCATCTTGGCTCCAGCCCCTCTATACTCGAAATTTTTGCCCAGTTGAGATCTCACTTCAGTTTTAAAAATTATTATTATTTGAGTCAACATTCTTTATTTTTACAGGGTGAAGGCAAGGCAATTGTGGTTAAGTGACTTGCCTATGGTCACATAACTAGTAAGTGTCAAGTGTCTGAGGTTGGATTTGAATTCAGGTCCTCCTGACTCCAGGGCCAGTGCCCTATTCACTGAAACAGCTAGTTGCCTCTTGAGTTAACATTCTGTGGAATTTAAGTTTCATTAGTTCATTGTAAAGCAATAGCAATTTTTAGGGAATATTACAAAATATTTCCTCAATCAATCTGAAATCAGTTTATCTACTCCCATCCGTTTTATGTCAACAGAGAGAATGATGTGATGTCAGTCTCATTACCACCATTCTGAAGGAAAAGTGTTAATTTACAAATTAACCATGATTGATTTGGTGGCAATTCCTATACAAAAACAATTTCCTCCCATTTGCTAAATAGGATCACAGTTTCAGAACTAATAAAGAACTGTTTCAATGCTTTTACAGCAGGGTTCTTTCTCTATTTTTCTCTACCTTTGTGTTAATATTAGAGACAGAATAGGAAAAAAGTTGTTATGAAATACATTTTGAGCATATTAATTGTACTTTTAAGACACAGGGAACCTAATGCTTGTGTTTAATTTAGATTAATTTCCATAATAAAACATTTCAGATGAAAGAGATTTTAACTTCAGCTTGACTACATTTTCAATTTATTATAGGGCAAATGTATTAAGAATTAATGACAATTCCACTGAAAGGATTTAAAATTTTCTGGGAGGATGGTGAGGGAGGGAGAACAACAATTACAAACACAATTGTCACATTGGATTGTAGTTTGATCAATAAAAAATAGTAATTTTGAAATTAGTTCTTGACTGGGGATCCTTGAATAAAATTGAAGTACTAAAACGTTATGTAAAACTATTTAATTACCACTTTCAGATATAGGAAATTCTGCTCTCTACAAAAGCAACAGATTAAAAAAAAAGATTGCTGAGGGTAGATCATATGATAAGAGAAGCATTGCTTATAAAAGTCCATAAAAGCTAGTCCAAGCTTCACTTTGAAAGACCTATTAAATCAACTATTTTTTTCCAGATTAAGTAGTCAATCCTGCCATAACAGATTTGTAGATGAAGAAAGAGTTAACAGAGAGATGTCTCTAGCTCTTTTGTGGCATTTAATGTTCTGTCTTCCTTTTCCACTGTAATTATCACAACCCCATCTCTCAATACCCGTTGCCTAGATTCTTACAACAGATTGTCTTTTACTTTAGTCCTTGAATCTTTTAATCTACCTTTTATATTGTTTCCAGATAAAATTTTTCCTAAAGATTGTTTTCATGATATCTCTCCCTTTCTTATAAATCTTTAATGATAGCCATAGTTACCAAGTATATCAAATAGATCTCACTTCATTCACTTCAACCTAATCTGGCAATGAAATCTGTAATCATCATAGGACAGATTTGGCTTTGCCACAGTGGGTCAATATACAAGCAAGAGTCCTCTTCCATTTTAAATTCTTTTTTATTTTGCTTTTTGGAGGGCAATGGGGGGTAAGTGACTTGCCCAAGGGCACCAAGCTAGTTTTTCTGTTAAGTGTCTGAGGCCAGATTTGAACTCAGGTCCTCTTGACTCCAGGGATGATGCTTTATTCATTGCACCACTTAGCCGCTCAAGGGTCCTCTTTCAAAGGTTGCTGTTTATACATCCACCATTCCCGTATTTGGACTTTCAATCTGACATGTGTCACTGAGTAGCAGAACTGGTTCCCCAGGGCTAGGATCACAGGACTCCATCACTTTGGTACCTAACCTGAGGAATTCAATTTCTTCTCAACCCTTGTGGTAACTCTGCAGTTGTTGCAATAGAAAATAGAAAAGAAATTGACATACCAGTAGATAATAGCAGGTAGGGTAAGTGAACCACAAAGTAGAGTAGACTGATGAGTGATTGCTGAAAGAGGGATGGTGTAAAAGTGACATTGGTTCAAGAAGTATATCAAATACTCCTAGCTTAGCATGTCTGAGAGCAGGATAGTTATGAGAGATTGAACAATCAGCACTAGAAGAGAGAAAATAAGTGTAACCCATCCTCTAGATTCAGTCCTCCAACTGACACTTTCACTGGTAAACTGGGTTCACAAAGTGACATCATTACTATTCCCTCATGGTTCTAGTGATGATACCTGAGCAACTGAGGTGTCTAATATTGTCTCTCATGAGTCCTCATCTAGGGTGTTTGACATAGTCAATCAACCAACATGATTCCACTAGCTTTTACAAATGGGAATTATTGAGAAGACATGACAACGGCAACTGTTATGGGGATATCCCCTGAAACCAGGGGGACATCTTCCTTTGCACATACTAGGTACTTGGAAGACAGTAGACTTCAACTTAGAGAGCACATATAGTCAAAGGATAAACTCATGGCTGTTACGTTCATCCTCAAGTTCTGAAAATCCCCTTAGATACTGCTTTCTGCTGAGATCCAAGGATTAGTAATCTTATAGGATCCTGTATTTGCCTTTCCATGCATGGAAACAAAGATGTCTAGTTGGCCCTTTATCATGTGTCTTTTTTAGCCCCCTGTGTATATACTATTCTGCTGATCTTTGCTTTTTTGGTAACTTCAGATAATCTCATTTTTCAAGTTTTACAAGATCAACATTTGGTCAGTGGGAGGAGAGTGAGAGAAATTTACTTCTCCTTCCCTGCTAGAGCAATTTTCTCTCAGGAGTCCTTGAACATTGGACTTAACCACCACTTTACTGGTCTCCTAATGGAATTCAAAATGATGAATGGACTTGCTCTGTTTTTGTTTGTTTGTTTGTTTTGGAGGGCAATTCGGGTTAAATAATTTTCCCAAGGTCACATGGCTAGGTTTTTGTTTGTGTGTGTTAAGTGTCTGAGGCCGGATCCAATCTCAGGTCCTTCTGACTCCAGGGCTGGTGCTCTACTCACTGTGCAACCTAACCACCCCAGACTTGCTATGTCTTTTTATGAAACTGAGAGGCATATGATTTATAACTATTAACAAGCTATTTGCTTATAGAGAGCTGCTTGCTTATTGAGAGCTAGTTGCTCTCAATCAATAAAATTTGTTCACACCTGATTTACACTTTTGATTGATTTAATGATTCAGTGGGCCTCTCCCTGACTTTTATGAATGTATTAATTTGGGTGGAAGGTGTAAATCCTTAGTTTTCCTCAATGTTTCCATGAGTGAAATAAGATAGTATAGTATGGAATAAAAGATTCTAGCAATAATTTGGATAGAATGAAGGTTTCAGAGAGCATAACAGGAGGAAACAAAAGGATAGGGAGAGGAAATTGGTAGGATTGAGCTAAATAGGGATAAGAAAGTTGAGAAAGGTAGCAAGGGAAAGGATTCTCTGCCCCAGTAGATGCCAATTCTGAATCACAGGAATTAAGGGAGCAGGAGGTTGGAGTTTTTAACTACTGGAAAAGGGAAGTATCACTTAATTGTATACTAAGTTGATCCTCCAGAATTTGGTATGGGAGTTATAAAGTTCATCCAATAAAGAAAAAAAAAAAACACCTAGTGGGCACCTAGAACCACCATGCTATACTTTTGTCCCATAAGTACTCATTGTCTTGTGTCTCTAAGCCTACAAACTGCATAACAGGGCTGATGTGCTTTTATAGGAGTACTTTTTGGGAACTGGAAACATACCACACTTGTATAATACTAAATCCATTAAAAAACCTGTTTTTCTATTCCATATTAATCCTCTACACTACAGCTAGATTATGAACCCCTTGAAGGTGACAACTATGCATTTTTTGTATTATTCATAATGCCCAGCATAAGGACATTTTTAGCAAAAAAAATGGATGCTTATTTTAAATTTTCTTCAATAGTATTCACTTTTTTTCCTTCACCTTGACTATTACCACAATGCAATTCCTCCATATTCCTCTTTCTCTGGAAGTCATGTACCTATTTGGTCTCCCTGCCACAAGTCTCTCCCATCTCCAGAATACCCTTAATATAGCTGTAAAAGGCATATTTCTAAATTGAAGTTCTGACCATGTCATTTCCTTACTTAGTAAACTTCAGTTTCTACAAAACTCCCAGGATGAAATAAAAAATTATCTGTTTAGCATACAAAGTCCTTTTTAAAACTTCAATCCCTGCTTTTCCAATCTTTTTTTATACTTTACGTCTACCTATATACTATGCAGTCCAGTGACTCTTTGCTGTTCCTTGCACAAGACTCTTCATTCACATCTATTGACTTTGTATATTTTCACTGGTTGTTCCCCATGCCTGAAATATTCCCTCTTCTCACCTCTGGCTCTCAGATTCTCTAAAGCCCCAGCCAAAGTTCTTCTTTCTACAGGAAGCTTTTCCTTTCTCCCTTAATGCTAGGGCCATCCCTCTGTTGATTATTTCCAATTTATGCTTCATATGACTTGTTTCTTCACGGTTATTTTCATATTGTCCCCCCTTTAGATTGAGTTCATTGAGAGAAGAGTCAGACTTTTAACCCTTCTTTGAATGCCCCACACTTGGCCTTCATCTTTTACAAATCCATTTCAAGGATGGGTTTTACCAGTAGTTGTGAAAGTTCACAGGACTCATACTTTGCATTTACAAATATAACACTTGCAGGTTATCTTCTGAAATTTACCCTTTTATTACAAATCACATGGGTGTATCATTTTCAAAAAATGGAAACTCCTTTCCATTTATCTTTTTTAACAGCTGATACAATAGACCAAATATAAATCTTGTAAATTCAAAAGACCATTTTAGATTAGCATGGAAAATCTGGCTACTCTTCTCCTTGGAATATTTTAAATTCTGCAAAAAATGGGCTTGTCCTGTACAACATTGTTAAGTAGGGAATATTTCCCCTTTTGTCCAGAGACCTCTGTTTTATACCATTGTTTCTTCCATCAACCCCAGAGCTCTCTTCTTTAGTGTTCAGATAGAAACAATGCTAGAAGTTTCTGACTTTGACCCACTCATCAAAATTCACTTGTCCTGGATTACACTAACATTCTTACCTATACAAGAGGTATTGACTAGATAATTAGGAAAAATATGGTAATGGATCATAATGTCTTTATAGACTAAGGAATATACTAGAGGTTTGTGGGTTAGAGAAGATTCTTCAGTACTTAGATAGACATGAAAAATGTCCCCAGGTAGCTAGATCCTTGGAGGGCCATCTCTTTTTTTCCTACTAAATTTCAATATATTTCCTTTACAAATGGTGGTATTTTCTTTAATTCATAATGTAAACCGTGAAAAAGCATAAGACTCTAAAATTATATAGCACAGCATATTCATCTTGGAATGTGTCTGAAATGTTGCTTCCTTAAAATGGACAACAAAGTAAATTAATGAAAGAGAAGATATGCAGGATTCTGGTTTCAAAGTGATAGTTCAGGGTTTAATCAAGCTTTTTTTAAAGATCAAATTTGCTCACATTTCTGTAATGTGCATTAAATAAAGAATGGTCCCATGATAGTATACAAACCAGCACAATTTTCAAAAGGGTTATAGTCAAATGACAAAGGGAGGAATTGTGGACTCCTGAGAAATTTCTGATAGCTTTAGTGTCTCTTTTCACATTTCACATACCCTTTCTTGAAACAGAAGAATTTTGGATTAGTAAATTGTCGGTTTTTGGGGGGAGTGTTTTGGGTGACAGTTGTTATCTATTAGGACTGCCATGGAATGAAAGAGAAAAGACAAAAGTCTGGAAGAAATGAATCTATCTTAAGCCTTTCAGAATAATGAAAGGGATTAAAATAGTGCAAGATATAATACAAAATAGTGTGTGTATATATATATATATATATATATATATATACATATATATATATATATATATATATATAGTACAATATAGTATAAAATAGTACAATCTTTGTGGGGACATTGCTGTGAAAAAATGTAAAAGGGAGAAAATCTGAGATTATACTAAAATGTAGTCAACTGAAATACTCTATGTGCCCAAGAGCAATTTATGCTTATTAATTACGCCACTGATAGCAAAACTTTAAATACAATTTTCTCAGATTGTTCATTAGTTTTAAAGATATATGCGTATTTATATGCACTTATGTGTGTGTATATACATGTGTGTGACAACATGAATACATATGATCTACAGGGATAGTTGCATAAAAGATTTTTTAAAGGAAATGGTGATACAAACTGAACTGACTTAAAAATAAAACAAAACAAGTGATCCATCCTTCCCACCTGGAAATAGGTAGGTAAGAAAATAGAGATGGATAGAAAGATGGATAGACAGATAGATAGATAGAAAGATAGATAGATAAACAGACAAAATAGATATTTCATTAGATTTGAAACTTCACTGTCTATGCAGTTGTTGTTTTTGCTCTCTTCTTTGAAGAATGCTGCTCCTTCGGCACACATAAACATGCTTCTGTATGCACTGGTCGCTGACTATTTTTTATATATTATATTTTAAACTTACCATATTTTATTAAAATATCTACTTCTATAACAATAGAAGAAAAATGAATGTAAAAATGGCACAAGAATAAAAGAACAATTTATCTTATTAATACATTATTTTTGAGTTAGGGTAAATTATTTTTCTATTTACTATTATAGCCAGTTATTTCTTGAGATGCATTGGAAACAAATAACTCTAAAAGTGTCTCTGTTTACAAAAATTAGGCCGTTCTTGCTTATTGCATTTTCCATAGACAGTAATTGTTTTTGACTTCCATTCACTCAAATGCCACTAACATTATTGAACAACTCTTCTGTGTCTTAGGCTCTACACAAATAAATGTTAATCATTGCTTATCATTTTCTTTAAGGTCTAACTGGGAGGTCCTCTTGGATTGTATGAATTTTACATAATTATATCCCCCTCAAAGATTATGTAACAAACATTTCCCCCTAAAAGTTTAAAGAACAAGTTCAGCCCCAAGTAGTAACAATGAAAACAATGATGACAACAGCAACAATACCCTCCAACAATACACTCCAAACCTCCAAGGTGCTATTTGCCTTTTAAAATTTCTTTGTTTCATTATTTTTTCCTCAAGTCCATCTATGCTTCCTTCTAGTTCTCTGAATCTTAGTAAGCAAACAAATGCCCATATTTGAAGCAAAACTATTCAGACTTAAAGCCCTACAGTAACAGACATTAAAGCTGGAAGGGATCTTAGAGAAAAAAAAATTAGTTCAACAGAAAAAAAATATTTATGAGAGAGGAAGTGACATGACTAAGGTTACAAAATGTTTTTCTCAATTTCTCTAAAAACACTGATTTCCCTTTAAATAGTTAACCAATGGGGAACATAGGAATGATAGAAGAACTATTTCATAGATTTTAGGTTCATCATATTGTATTTAATTTTAAACATTATCAATGTCTTTTTCCTACACATATCAGTTTGATATTTTCCTATAATAGGAAAGAAAGGAATAGCTCATTTTGTATAGGATAATGATGATAGTAAAATTATAATTTATAAACTTTGTGGCATGGAGTTTGCCTCCATGATACATGTCTATAATAAAGTACTTTACAGAAGATTTGCTTTTGTTAATATAATTTATTTAGTGTTTCTTTTCAAAACACTTAACATTAAATGTATTTATTAACTTGGAAGACAATATGCACTAAAAAATGAGAATCACTTTTATTCCATTATTTTAAGACGCTAAATGCTTGCCATGTGTTTTACCATACAACATTTTTGTAAGCCAGCTTGCATTTAAATGACTATTAATAATCATTTAATAATGTGTGAGAGAAGGAGGGGTATGGCAGAAAAAAATCAGGTTGGCTAATGGGATTTGTTGAATATGTCAGGGAGATTGAAATGAGAAAAAGAAGTGGCACACATTGCTCTTATATCAACTGCCATCTTGCCTTTACTTCCTCTATGATTTCTTGTTCCTTGGAAAATGTTGGAAAGAGGAGTGGGTCGATTCTGTAGCAGTAACTGTGGTAAATGCCTTTCCTACAGTTCTGTGGTTACGCATAATAAATATATTGTTAAATCATGTTCTGTTATTATACCTGCTTCCTTTTTCATTCAACTGCCAATTCTTTGT
Organism: Gymnobelideus leadbeateri; assembly: GCA_011680675.1. Taxonomy (NCBI): domain Eukaryota; kingdom Metazoa; phylum Chordata; class Mammalia; order Diprotodontia; family Petauridae; genus Gymnobelideus; species Gymnobelideus leadbeateri. The sequence goes on from WOXC01001690.1 coordinate 205,903, forward strand.
CTGGGCCTGAGTTCTTAAGTAGATTGGTCTTTCTTGATTTTTACCCTGCTGTTTTTATCTTCTTTCTGTATCAGGTTATATGGTTACTTCAGCACCCCTGAAGGAAGAATTATAATTTTTCCCATGTCCTTGTAATGGGGACGAGTGTTCACTGAGGTGAACAAGACGGTACTTCACTCACTCCATCCTTGGTACTACACTGCATTATATTATCACGGCATGGATGCAGATCTCAATTTCTGAGGTAGAATGAAATCTGGGGCAATGTTCTACTCTGTGGAAAGAACTCAAGTACAGTACTGCCAATATTCTGCTTTCTCAGGAACAGTCCAAATGTAGAAAAGCCCATCATGAGGTTGGCCACACAATGATGAGCATTTTGGACCATGAGAAGCCATTAATCAAAGAGAAAGCTAAGTTAATAACCAATAAATTAAAATATCATAAAATGTTGACAACCTTTGTTTTATCTCTTCAGAGTAAATGATATCTATTTAGAACTTCCTAGGAAATTTATGATATAGATTGTGAAACAACAGGTTGAACTGGATATAGATTTTACCCAGAGGTGTGAAATAAACATGAAATTAAAATTTTACAAAGAAATACTTAAAGAATTCCTGAAGGAGAAGATAAGTGTTGTACCTCATTTTTTCATGCCATTCCCTTAGTTTTGTTCTTGTGTAGTAATACAGAAGGTATTCCACGGCCTCTAGGGATTCCTAACTTTTAATCCAGGAAGAGAAAGAGTACATCATATACTCAAAGTTTCTGATTTTCCTGTTTCATATTTTTAAAAGATATTAATTTTTCAATGTAATTATTGGTTTTACCCTTGTACCTGGATATCAAAGAGAATTTATCGTCCTTTCACTATCTATGTTTTTGTAACTTAAATAATTATATAAGAAAATACAGGGGTGGAATCAAGATGGCAGAGTAGAAACAAGACTTCAAAGGGGCTCTAGCTTGCACCTCCTGCAATTCATGTAAAAGGTGACTATGAACAAACTTTGGAGCTACAGAACCCACAAAATGACACAGAGAAGCTAAACTGCTTATGAGGACAGTTTGGGAGAGCGGCAGGAAGCAGACAGCACAGCTCTCTGGGAGCCAAACCCAGCTTCGTGTGAGCTGTAGGTCTTAACCTCAGCACAGCCACAGCTAGAGTGATTACAGATCACTAGAAGTTGTGGATGTTTCCAGAATTATCAACCAATAGATTCTAAGGAGAAAGTGAGAGGTCAGTGCAGTGTGGACTTTGGAATTTAGTAGTTTAGGAGTGTTGTCAACCTTTGCCTCCAAGGCAAGAACTGGCTGAATCAAGGTGGCCACAGAGACGCCTGCCTTGTGGCAGCTTCAGCTCCTGGCCTGCAGATTGTAGGAGGACCAAGTGACCAGTCTGGGGGGAAATCACTCTTGTTTAACTTGCTTGGATCTGGATTGCTGTCTAGAGTGGAGGTCCAGGGGTGTGCAACCAGCTTGCCAGAACATGTGGAGAGTTCAGAGAAGGCATCCAACTAATACCTTCAGAAGCTGAGAAAACCTCAGTGATGGGGGTGAAGTTCCCCTCTCTGGTAGCAGAGTCCTACTGTGTCAAAAAGCCCCAAAGTCAAATAATTGGGTGGCAAGGTGAACAAATGAGGGAAGCAAAGCAAGCAGAGCAACTGAACTTTACACTTCTATTTTGAGGACAAAAAGGATCAAAAATGGAACAGGAGTAAGACTGTGAAGTCAGAATGCTTGCACCAAATGCTTTCAAGAAAAAATATGAGCTGGTTACAGCCACAGAGTACCTTAAGAATGGTTTTGAAAACCAAGTAAGAGAAAAGGAGGAAAAATTGGGAAGAGAAATGAGAATGATGCAAGAAAATTATGAAATGGGAGTCAACAAACTGACTGAAGAAAATGACACCTTAAAGATAGACTAACTCAAATGGAAAAAGAGGCTCAAAAAGCCAATGAGGAGAAGGATACCTTAAAAAGCTGAATTTGCCAGATGGAAAAATGAATATCAAAAGCTCACTGAAGAGAATCATTCCTTCAGAATTAGAATGAAGCAAATGGAAGATAGTGACTTTATGAGAAATCAAGATACAATTAAACATATCCAAACAAATGAAATATATAGTAGGCAATGTGAAATATCTCATTGGGAAAACCACTGACCTGGAAAATAGATCCAGGAGAGATAATACAAAAATTATGGGACCCTCTGAAGCCACGATCAAAAAAAACAACAACTTAGAAATGATTCTTCAAGAAATTTTCAGGAAAATTTGCACAAATGTTTTAGAACCAGAGGGCAAAAGAGAGGTTGAAAGAATCCACTGATCACCTCCTGAAAATATTCCCAAAAGAAAACTCCTAAGAATATTATAGCCAGGTTTTGGAATTCCCAGATCAAGGAGAAAATATTACAAACAGCCAGGGAGAAACAATTCGAATATTGTGGAAACACAATCAGGATAACACAGGATCTGGAAGCTTCTAGAATGAGGTATTGAAAGACTTTTGAATATGATATTCTGGAGGTCAAAGGAGCTGGGATTAAAACCAAGAATAACCTACCTAGCAAAAGTGAGTATCATGTTTCAGGAGAAAATATTGCCATTCAGTGGAGCAGAGGACTTTCAAGCATTATTGATGAAAAACCAGAGTTTAATAGAAAATTTGACATTTGGAAAAAGGAAGCAAGAGAAGCATGAGAAGGTAAACAGGGAAAAGAAATCATGAGGAACTTATCAAAGTTGAACTATTTATATTCCTACATGGAAAAATGATAATTGTAACTTATGAAACTTTTCTCAGTATAAGAATAGCTGAAGGGAATATATATATATGTATATATATTACACATATATGTATATGTCTATATAGGAGGGTATATGGGCGTATGAATGCATATGTGAATGTGTGTATATGTGTGTACAGGTATACATAGATAGAGGGCGCAGGACCAATTTAATAGGAAGGGATGATACTTTAAAGGTGAAATTAAGAGGTAAGAGAGGAATATAATGAGAGGAGATGGGGAGAGACAGAATGGGATAAACTATCTCATATAGAAGAGGCAAAGGAAAATGGCTACAATGGAGGGGAAGAACGAGAAGACAATAGGGAATGGGTCAGCCTTATTCTCATTGAATTTGGCTTAGGGAGGGAATGACATACACACTAAATATGGTATCTCACCTACAAGAGAGTAGGGGGGAAGGGGATGAGAAGGGGGATGATGTAAAGGATGGCAGGCTCAGGAGATGGAAGTTGGAAGCACCCCCTTTTGAAAAGGGACAGGATCAAAGTAGAGAATAGGAAAGTGGAAGGTGGAATAGGAGGTAGGGAAATATACTCAGTCTTTTGCAGTATATCCACTATGGAACTGTTTAGGATATCTACACATATACAACCTATACTCAGTTCTTTTCAAAATTCTTTATTAATTTCTGGTTTACATCATTCATTTCTGCCAGATTTTGAGTTACAAATTTTCTCCCTTTTTTTCCCTACCCAAGTCCCCAAAATAGCGGTCTAACAAGATATTCCCTCTTCCAATATGCTCTCTCTCTCATATCTTCCCCCATATCCCCTTCAAATTTTCCATCAATGCATGGTGGATTTCTATGCCCCAGTGCCTGTATATGTTATTTCCCAATTACATGTAAAATAGTAGTAATAGTAGTACATACATACATACATACATACAAACATGCATATATATGTATATATATATATATATATATTATAAAACATTGAATTCCACATTCATTTTTACTGCCCTTGGTACCCACCTTTAATGGAAAGATAAGCAATTTAATATAGCTTGTACATGCGTAGCTACTTCAAAGCATTACCACAGTTGCCTTTTTGAGCCTCTTTTGCCATTTGAGTTAGTCTACTTTTTAAGGTGTTATTTTCCTCTGTCAGGCTGTTGACTCTCATTTCATAATTTTCTTGCATCTTTTTCATTTCTCTTGCCAATTTTTCCTCCACTTCTCTTATCTGCTTCTTAAGATCCTCTATGGCCTGTAACCAGTTCGTATTTTCTTTTGAAGCTTTTGGTGCAGAAGTTCTAACTTCACTGTCTTCCTCCTGTTCCATACTTTGATCCTTTTTGTCCCCAAAATAGGAGTCTAACGTTGGATTCTTCTGCTTGCTTCGCTTCCTCTGCTTGGTAGTATTGCCACTCAATTACTTGACTTTTGGGCTTTTTGCCCCAGTTGGACTCTGCCACCAGCCAAGGGAGCTTCTGTCCCAAACATTGGGGTTTTCTTAGCTGCCAGAGGTGTTAGTTGGGTGCCCTCTCTGAAGCCCCTACACACTCTGGTAAGCTGTTCACAAACCCCAGGACCTCCACCCCACACTGCAATCCAGATCCAATCAGGTTAAAGCAAGATAGATTACCCCTCAACCACTCAGACTGGTCACCTGGTCCCACCACAGTCTATTGGCCAGGGTCTGAAGCTGCTGTGTGATCGTGCAGAAGGCTCCCCAGTGTCTTCTCACCCTGGGTGTGGGGTGGGGTGGAGAGGCTAAAGCACTCCCAATTTTTGGGTCCCAAATTCCATACCGCACTGACCTCTCACTTTCTTCTTCAGATATATATATATATATATATATATATATATATATATATATATATATGTATGCAATTGGGGTTAAGTAACTTGCTCAAGATTACATGGCTAGTCATTATTTGTGTGGGGGGGTGCTCATTTTCTGAGGCCGGATTTGATCTCGGGTCATCCCAACTCTGAGGCCAGAGCTCTTACTCACTGCGCCACCTAGCCGCACGTCACTTTCTTCTTAGCATCTATTGTTTGATAATTCTAGAAACTGCCATAGCTGCTAGTTTTCTGGAGTACCTCCATCTGGTAGTTGGTCAGGCTGCCCTGTGGCTAAAACCTCTCTCTCATGCAGGCCTGGGCTCGGCTCCCAGAGTGCTGCTCTGATTGCTCCCTGACAGCCTGCCAGGCTGTCCTCAGTGGGAGGTTAGCTTCTTTGTGTCATTTTTTGGGTTCTGTAGCTCCAAAGTTTGTTCAGAGTCCCCTTTTACATGAATTGGGGAAGGTGGGACACAGAGCTACATGGATTCCTGTTTCTACTCCACCATTTTGACTCTGCCCTGTGCTCAATTGTTTACCTTACCAGTAAGGATGGGTGACTAGGAAGGAAAGCAATGAATCAGAAATTCAAAGTTTTAAAATCAAATGTTTAAAAATTATATATATATATGTATATATACATATATATGTGTATATATATGTATGTATATATACATATATATGTATATATATATATATACTCTTATTAATATTATTTTACATGTAACTGGGAAATAAGATATACAGGCTTTGGGGCATAGAGATCCACTATGCCCTACTGGATAATCTGAGTGGGTATGGGAGAAGATGGAGATAGCAGATTGGAGGAGGGGATATCCAGTGGGATCACTATTTTGGGGTAGTGGGTAGAGTAAAAACAGGGAGAAAATTGATAACTCAAAGTCTTGGAGAAATGAAAGGTGTAAACTAGAATTTAATAAAGCATTTGTTAATAAAGAATATACAATATAACCAATTTATGAAAAATGATTAAGGTGGGTGAGTTGAAAGGAGCAAATAACATGTTTGCAAATCTTTATTTTCATGAAATTTGGGAGTATTTCCTCTTTTCAGATAAAGATCTTGGAAAACTAAGTTTCAGTTGAGATACAAAAAGGTTTATCCCTATTATCACAATATGGTATAAATGAAGTAATAATGCATTGCTATGCTATTTCAATCAATAAACCTCTAATAATGATCCACCCTTCAGTGGAGTAGCACTGTGCTAGGTTTTGAGGACACAAAGACAAAACCAAAACTTTCTCTGCCCTCAATAAGCTAGGTTAGTTTCAGTCAGGGGAAACAATATACAATGCATATATAAGTAAATACATAATATACATAAAGGAAATATAAATACAAATAATTTGGGGGGCAGATCCTAAGAGAATCAACAAAAACATCATGTAGGAAATAACACTTGGATTGGGCTTAGAAGGAATTTAGATACCTAAGAGGGAAAGGTGAGGAAGGAGTGCTTTTCTGGCATGGGGAACATCATGTTCACAAGTATCTAAACAAAGATACAGTATGTGCAAGTGATATTAATCAGGATGTGAACAATACAGTGTGTGAAAGCTAATTACATGTCATACATCTGGAAATGTAGGCTGGAGCCAGGTTATGAAGTACTTTAAATTTCAAATAGAAGAGGATACATTTTGTAACAGAGAGACTAAGGACCCATAGAAGCTTTGTGAGCAGAGAAGTGTCATGGTCAGACCTTTGTTTTGGGCAAATTATTTTGACAGCTGGGAGTAATATGGGTTAGAAAATAGAGGGATTTGAGTCAATGAGGAGACTATTTCAATAGTCTATGTGAATGGTGATTAGAGCCTAAACTATAGTGATGCCTGTGTGAATGGAGAGGAGATGAATGGGAAAAGAGTAAAGGAGGTAAAATGAAGGGCAAGACATCAACTGATTGAATATGGAAGTGAGAGAGACAAGCATAAGAATGACTCTAAGGTTCTAAACCTGGATATTTAGTATATTATAGTATAGTATGGTATGGTGTGGTATGGTATGATATGGTATGGGATAATGTCACATAATATAGTTTCATATCGTATGTTATAGCATAGCAAAGCATGGCATGGCATAGCATAGCATAGCATAGCATAGAATAGAATAGTATAGTATTGTTTAGTATAGTATAGTATAGTATAGCATAGCATAGTATAGTGAACTGTAGTATAGTACAGTATAGTAGTATCCACAACATAAATAAGGGGTATGAATAGGGTTTTTTTTTGGGGGGGGGAAATATGTCATTTTAAGATGTGTTAAGGTTATGATGCAAATAAGATATCTGGATGAAAATATTCCAAAAGCAAGTTGGAAATATGGGACTATAGCTCAGAAGAGAAACTATGGCTAGAAATATAGATCTGGGAACCATTAGATATCATATAAATGATAACTGAACCCCAGGAAGCTGGTGACATCACCATGAAACTGAATATAGAGAAGAGAGCCCAAGACCACAGTCACTTAGTAAATGAAAGACTGAAGAGGTTATTAGGAAAACCTGGGTTTAAGTCCTGCCTCTGATACATTGATGAATTGGATACTTAATCTTTGAGTGCCCAGGTAAGTCTCTAGGACAATAAATTATAAATGAGTTGTCAGTCTGCATTAGTAAAGGGGGTTTGCATGTGAGTAATTTAACTGGACCAAAGTATACATCAACAGTAGAATTTTAAAGTATTTCATATGTACAGACTAATATGTATAAAGGAGCTTTGCTGTAGTCCCTGATCACCTAAAATGAAAGTACTGACATGGGAAATGTCAGGGACTTGCTTTTGGAAGATAAGAAAAATAGAGTTTGTATGGACATTGTTCACTGGTGTGCATTATATACTTAATGATACAGAAAGAAAATTTTATTCCTAGTATCACATTTTCACAGATATAAAACAAAAATTAAATTAAGAAGCTCAATAAACTTAAAGTGTAAGAAGCTCTCCACAGTATATTTTGTTTTCTAAAAGACTTCTAAGGTTTACTACATTGTAGTTGGGGTCAGTTCTCTGCCCCACCCCCTTGTAGCATCTATAAATCTACCTGAGTGTGACAATATCCCTATATGGCATAACCATGAAGAAAAGAATTTTCATGATACCTATCTCACAAAGCCATTGTGAGGAGAAGATTTAGAAACTTAAAAGTGCTATAGAAATATATAATAGCAATATAGAACAGTTTTCTTTAAACTCAAGTTGAATGTGTAAACCTTAATTTTTACATGACTAAACACTTAGATTTGTAAAAAAGTAAGACAGACACTTTAGCTCTTCTCTACATTGCTTGTGTTTGCCAATAAACATAAAATTTAAAATGTATTTGTATTTAATTAAGCTTTTCTATACCACAGAATTGAGGCAAGCCAAATACATGTTTTCACTTTTGTTTCTCATAGAAGCAGTTTTATCGACTTTCCTAGGGTTAAATAGGACATTATTGGAAGAGTTTAAGTAGTAACAGCTGCATCTTTGAAGTGATAGAAGATTTTAATAGAAAATTGGAGTTTTTAACAACTTGCTTATTAGGGGTGTAATAGCTCTAAGGGTCACCAGCCTTTGAAGATATTTCATTAGTTCTATGCCTTTAACTCTCCCATGTGTGTTTGGCAAGGACTAGAATTTAGAATAGGTTCTGAAAGAATCATTCAGAAACTCATCAATGGATATCCTTCCCAGAAATATTCCTTCTTTAGGATGAAATGAATAAGAAAAAGTTAAGGGTTTTGTATAAATTCAAAGCAAAGCCAAGGCAGATTGGGAATGATAGTTGAACCATCATGCACGAGGAGACTTCAATGCACATGCATACAGAAATATGTACTTGTACACAAAGCAGCTGATCACATGTAATGCATATACATATGTATATATATGTATGCACGTATATATACATGTATATACACATGTGTGTGTCTACATGGAAATAAGAATGTATTTAGTCCACAAAAACCAGTTAAGTCTTTTTAACTTTAAACTAAACTGATGAATTGATTCAGTTGAACAATTTGAAAATAATCTACTCTCTATATCTGGATTAGGAATCTGAAACCCAAGAATTTATGATAAATAAAACAGTGGGCAGAGGCTTGGACTCAAAGACCTCAGTTTTAGTCTTGCCTCTGACACATAGTATTTATGTGACCATAGGTGAGTCATAATCTCTTCCTAGGCTATTCTCTAAGACTACAAATTGCAGGTAAATTGCCAATCTGTATAGGTAAATAGAGTTTCCATTATTATAGGACCTTATTAATAAAATCATAGTTTTGAATAACTGGAATAAATACAGGAATAAATCAATCTATATTACATAAGCAATACAAATGCAAATTTATTCAAGGTAGGTTCACAATCTGTTGGCAAAAGTTTGTGAGTATGAGGCAAGTTAATTTCTTTTTAACTTTTGTACTAGTCATCCCCATACAATATTAGAAGGACTTTGTTCATTTAGTAATGATAGTTTGAACTTCTGGTTCATGGGAGGGAAAATATGGTTAATTAGATGCTTTCTTTAGTTCTACTGACAAAATAAACAACAACTCAAAAGAGTAATTATATGACAGGTGTGGAATAATTATTGTTGAACCGGTGGGGGAGAAAGAGAGATGAGGGGAAAGAAGGAAAAGAAGGAGCACACTAATTAGGTTTTCATTAAATTTTACTAAAAATAAATGTCAAATAACCTAAATGTTCATAGTGGTTTTTTATTCAGAGGAAAATACTGAATGATGGAATGAAAAAATCAAGAAAAATAAGAAATAAAGATGTTAGAAGTATTTAAATAAAACAAAGTGGAGGAGCAGAACTGAAGCATTATGGACTACTGCACCACCCTTATAGATGAATCAATATGTTTTGTGGGACCAATTTCCAGGGAAGGAAGATGCATAAATAGAGGTTGAGAAGGTTGAGGACAGAGAAAAATGGCTGATATACTCATCAATTTTGTGGGTAAAAAGCAAAGGAATACTTACTCCTATGTTGTTGTTTTTTTTCCCTAGAAAGACAACGGACTGTGGAGAAGTGGAAGAGTTGAGAAGAGGGAGGTATTGCAAGTGAAAGAATGAAAGGAGAATTGAGCCTCAACCCAGCAATGGAGGGAGTCACACTGAATAGCACTCTCATGGGGAAAGAAATGTATGCCTGTGATAGGAAATGAAGAATTAATGACAAATTGAATTGTGGAAGAGGAGAAACTAATGCATTTTATATAAATAAATATCTCTGTTCTATAAGAGAGTACCATGTTATCTCGAACTATGTACTCCCCCAAGGTACTACCCACCTTGAATAAATTTGCATTTGTATTACTTATGTAATATAGATAGATATATTCCTGTATTTATTTGGGAGTTTTTCAAAACTATGATTTTATTAATAATGTCCTATAATAATGGAAACTCTATTTACATGTACAGATTGGCAATTTACCTGCAATTTGTAGTCTTAGAGAATAGCCTAGGAAGAGATTATGACTCACCTGTGGTCACATAAATACTATGTGTCAGAGGCAAGACTAAAACTGAGGTCTTTGAGGCCAAGCCTCTGCCCACTGTTTAATTTGTCATAAACTCTTGGGTTTCAGATTCCTAATCCAGATATAGAGAGTAGATTATTTGCAAATTGTTCAACTGAATGAATTCATCAGTTTAGTTTAAAATTAAAAAGCCCTAACTGGTTTTTATGGACTATATCCCTCCTATATGAAGGGATAGGGACTATATCCCTCCTATATGAAGGGATATGGACTATATCCCTCCTATATGAAGGGATATTTAAGTGACTAAGGGCAGATAGCATTGTAGAATGGGAATGGGAAAGGAATCCAAGATAAACTGGCATGGATTGTAGCAAGGAGAGTGATTGTGGGAATTTTAGAGGGATATAATTGAACCACATAATTTTGGACACATGGAAATTTCTGCCATGGAGGATTGAATCAATTTATATTATGTTCCCTATAAATTGGTGATTCTAAAATTGAAGGAAGTCAGAAAAAAGAAAGAGCAGGACAAGATCTATAAAGGTCTTAATACTGAAATTGGTGTAATGCAAATGTGATATCCATAGCAACTTCAATGAATATTCATGTATATTCCCAGGGTAGGTTTGAAAAATATAAATTCTCTCACTCAAAGGCAAAACCAAAAATATTTATTTGGAACATCACTATTAGGATACCAGGAGGTAAGATTTAGCAAGGTACTCATCACTAATCCAGGAAGCACCACCATCGTAAGCATTCTTTCTCTCAGGCCTTCCCACAAACAAGTTCCCCTGACAAGTTCCTCTTTCCACTCTCTACTCTGCCTCTCCTGCTCTGTTGGGAAAACTCCTCCTATCCTGGGCTCCATGTGGCTCAGGTTCAGTGTGACTCAGGCTGTACCAGAGCTGTGAGCTGGGCCATTGCTCAATGCAGGTCACATAGGCCTATTATTGGTCTGGGAAGATCTTCCAGTTCCTTTAACATTACAGTTGGTAAAAGATAATGGTCTTAGACCTGGTGCTTCAGTCATTTTTACTTCTTGACAAACACAGAGATAAAAGGAAGAATAAATAAATATATAGACCATGAATCTGATACTGAAATTTTAGCATAGATAGGGAACACAGTACTAGGCACTCAAATTCAGATTTTTCTATAGAAATTTTAACTATTAGAATGCATATTTTTCTTTATGTAGATATAGGAATTCAACGTTTAAGATTTAATTCTAAAGGAAATGAACAAACATATAGAACAAAGGATTGCAGATATAAAATTATAATGGACTGTGGACAATATCTAGTTTGGTTCTCCTTCCTAACTACAACATTTTGTATGTAAGAAAACTGAAGCTCATAGGTGTTAACTGACTTGTCTGAAGCCAGATAGGATGTAAGTAGCAGTCAGGATTCAAAGGTATGCTCTCTCAGTCTAGATATGGTACCCTTTCTACTCTACTATGCTATGTGATGTAACATTTTATAAGAAAAGAAGGAGCACTGCAATCCAACAACTCACCAGAGGTTTAAACATGTTTTTGTATTTGGCCATCACAGAAATGAGTCGTGCTGGTTTTTTTTTTTTTTTTCAAATTCTTTATTAACTTCTGGTTTACATCATTCATTTCCATCAGGTTTTGAGTTAAAGTTTTTTCCCCATTTTTCCCTAACCCCCATGTCAAAATAGCAATCCTACAGGATATCTCCTCACCCTTCTGCTCCCTCCCATAGCTTTTCCCATACCCCCTTCGACTTTTTCAGTAGGGCAAGGTAAATCTCTGTGCCCCCATGACTGTATATCTTAGTTCCCAAGTATATGTAAAACAGTATCAATAATAGTATTTATATACATTTAAACATTTGATTTTAAAACTTTGAATTCCAGATTCATTCTCTTCCTCCCTTGTCACTCACCCTTACTGGGAAGGTAAGCAATTCAGTATATGTTGTACATGTGTAGCTTTGCAAAACATTACCATAGCAGATATATTGTGAAAGAGTGATTATATTTCCCTCCCTTCTATCCCACCTCACACTTGGTCTATTCCCTACTTTGAGCCTGTCCCGTTTCAAAACTGGGTGATCCAACACCCCTCCCACTCTTCCCTCCTGATCTCCTTTCCATCATCCCCTTTCTCATCCACTTCCCCCCTACTCTCCTGTATGGTGGGATATGCTATTTAGTATTTATGTCATTCTCTCGCAGGGCCAGATTCAATGAGAATGATGTTTTGCCTTTTTGCCTTCCTGTACTTTCCCTCCCTTGTAACAATTTCCCCTTGACTCTTCTATATGAGATGGTATACCTCATTATGTCTCTCCCCATCTCCTCTTGTTATATTTTACTCTCACCTCTTAATTTCACCTTTTAAGTATCATCCCTTCCTAGTAAATTTGACCTGTGCCCTCTATCCATGTATACCTGTAAACATATATACACATATTCACCTATGTATTCATATACCCATATAACCTTCTTCAAATATTTTCATACTGAGAAAAGTTTCATCAGTTACAGTTACCATTTTTTTTTCTTTTTTTTGATTTTTTTTTCAAATGCTTAATTAACTTCTGTTTTACATCATTCATTTCCATCAGGTTTTGAGTTAAAGTTTTTTCCCCATTTTCCCCTAACCCCCATGCCAAAATAGCAATCCTACAGGATATCTCCTCACCCTTCTGCTCCCTCCCATAGCTTTTCCCATAACCCCTTCGACTTTTTCAGTAGGGCAAGGTAAATCTCTGTGCCCCCATGACTGTATATCTTAGTTCCCAAGTATATGTAAAATAGTATCAATAACGGGGGGCGGAGCCAAGATGGCAGAGTAGAAACAGCTCTTCCAAGCCTCTCTGCCCCCAGATTCCCCACAAACTATGTAAAAAAGGACTGTGAACAACTTCTGGAGCCCCAGCACCCACAGAACGACATAGAGAAGCTAACCTCCCGCTGAGGACAGCCCAGCAGCCCTGCAGGAAGGACCAGCACAGTACTCTGGGAGCCGGCAGCAAGCAGAGCGCAGAGCGGAGGAGCCGAGCTGAGCCGAGCCCAGGTCCGCGTGAGCCGAGGTTTTAGCTCCAGGGCGGCAGGGCCAGCAGCCAGCTGGAGGAAACCCAGAACACCAGGAGCTGTGGCGATTCCAGAATTATCAACATAGACATGCCTAGGACAAAGTAAGAGGTTAGTGTCCTATGGACTTTGGGACCTGTATTTGGGGAACGCGTCAGCTCCTTCCCCTGGGGGCTAGAAGCCGCTGAGGAGACACGCCATTTTGTAGTTTTCAGAGGCATTTCCGGCTCCCAGCCTACAAATTGTGGGGAGATCCAGCGAACAGTCTTGGGGGGTAATCGCTCTTGCTTTAACCTCCCTGGATCTGGATTGTGATCTAGGGTGGAAGTTGTGGGTGGGTTTACAGCTTGCCAGAAATGGAAGTTGCCCCCCACACGTTCGGGACGAAAATTCCTCTATCTGGCCTTAAAGCCATAGTGTGGCAACAAGCCCAAAAGTCAAGCAATTAAGTGGCAACATGCCAAGGCAAAGGAAACAGAAAAATGCAACCCTAGACTCCTATTTTGGGGGCATAGAGCGGGAAAAGGACTGTGAGGTCAGAAGTCCTGCTCCAAAAGCCCCAGGGGAAAACATGAACGGGTTGCAGGCCATAGAGGACCTTAAGAAGGACTTTAAAAATCAAATAAGAGAAGTGGAGGAAAAATTAGAAAGAGAAATGAGAAGGATGCAGGAAAAGTATGAAATGAGGGTCAATAGCCTGACTGAGGAAAACAACACCTTAAAAAATAGACTAACTCAAATGGCAAAGGAGGCCCAAAAGGGTAATGAGGAGAAGAATGCCTTAAAAAGTCGAATTTGCCAGATGGGAAAAGAATCTCAAAAGTTCACTGAGGAGATTCATTCCTTCAGAGTTAGACTGGAGCAAATGGAAGCTAATGACTTTATGAGAAATCAAGATGCTGTTAAGCAGATCCAAACAAACGAAAGATTAGAAGGCAATGTGAAATATCTCATGGGAAAAACCAGTGACCTGGAGAATAGATCCAGGAGAGACAATTTAAAAATTATTGGACTACCTGAAAGCTATGATCAAGGAAAGAAGCTAGAAATCACCCTTCAAGAAATTCTCAAGGAAAACTGCCCTGATGTTTTAGATCCAGAGGGCAAAATAGAGGTTGAAAGAATCCACCGATTACCTCCTGAAAAAGATCCCAAAAAGAAAACTCCCAGAAATATTATAGCCAGGTTCCAGAATCCCCAGATCAAGGAGAAAATACTACAAGCAGCCAGGAAGAAACAATTTCTATATTGCGGAAACACAATCAGAATAGCCCAGGACCTGGCAGCTTCTACACTGAGGGATCGAAGGGCATGGAATATGATATTCCAGAGGGCAAAAGAACGGGGAATGAACCCAAGGGTCACCTACCCAGCAAAACTGAGTATTTTGTTTCAGGGGAAAATATGGTCATTCAGTGGAATAGAGGACTTTCAAGCATTCTTGAGGAAAAAACCAGAGCTGAATAGAAAATTTGACATCCAGACACAAGAAGGAAGAGATGCCTGAGAAGGTAATCAGGGAAAAGAAATCAAAAGGAACTTATCAAATTTGAACTACTTACATTCCTATATGGAAAAGCAATAACTGTGACTGATGATATCTTTCTCACTATGAAAATAATGGAAGAAGGGGGTGTGGTCATATGAATACATATGTGAATGTGTGTGTATATGGTTACAGTTATATATGGATAGAGGGCATAGGTTTAATTTGTTGGGAAGGGAGAATACTCAAGGGATGAAATTATGAGGTGAGAGAGGAAAGTGGCAAGAGGAGACGGGGAGAGACAGGGTAGGGTAAACTATCCCATGTAGAAGAAGCAAGGGGAAGTGGTTGCAAAGGAGGGGGAGAATAAGGAAGGCTAAAAAGGCAAAACCACATTCCCATTGAATCTGGTTCAGGGAGAAAATGACATACATACTAAATGGGATATCTCAACCTGCAGCAGGATAGGGGGAAGGGGGATGAGAGGAGGGATGATGGATGGGAGGGCATCCTTGGGGGGAGGGGAGGTTGGAAGTACCCACCATAGAAGAGGGACAGGATCATGTAGGGAATGGACCAGGTGGGGGGTGGGATGAGTGGGAGGGAATTATAAGCAGTCTTGTACAATATATCTACTATGATAATGTTTTGCATAGCTAGACATGTACAACATATACTGAATTGGTTATCTCCCAAGAAGGAATGGGTGACAAGGGAGGAAGGAAATGGATCTGAAATTCGAGGTCGTAACATTAAATGTTTCAAATATATATAAATACTATTAGTAATACTCTTTCACTTGTAATAGGGAGATAAGATGTGCAGGCATTGGGACACAAAGATTCACCTTCCTCTAATGGAAAAGTCGATGGGGGTATGGGAGAAGGTATGGGAGACAGCAGATTGGAGGAAGTGATATCTTGTGGGACTACTATTCTGGGAGGTTGGGTAGGGGAATAATGGGGGGAAAATGATTGTAACTCACAATCTGGCGGAAATGAATGATGTAAAACAGAAGTTAATAAAGCATTTGTTTAAAAAAATAAATAAAAAGAAAAAAATAGTATCAATAATAGTATTTATATACATTTAAACATTTGATTTTAAAACTTTGAATTCCAGATTCATTCTCTTCCTCCCTTGTCACTCACCCTTACTGGGAAGGTAAGCAATTCAGTATATGTTGTACATGTGTAGCTTTGCAAAACATTACCATAGCAGATATATTGTGAAAGAGTGATTATATTTCCCTCCCTTCTATCCCACCTCGCACTTGGTCTATTCCGTACTTTGAGCCTGTCCCGTTTCAAAACTGGGTGCTTCCAACACCCCTCCCACTCTTCCCTCCTGATCTCCTTTCCATCATCCCCTTTCTCATCCTCTTCCCCCCTACTCTCCTGTATGGTGGGATATGCTATTTAGTATTTATGTCATTCTCTCGAAGGGCCAGATTCAATGAGAATGAGGTTTTGC
>WOXC01001691.1:0-10505 GCA_011680675.1 Gymnobelideus leadbeateri
AGTAGGGGAAAAATGTGGAGAAAATTTGTAACTCAAAATCTTATGGAAATGGAAGAGAAGTGGAGGAAAAATTAGAAAGAGAAATGAGAAGGATGCAGGAAAAGTATGAAATGAGGGTCAACAGCCTGACTGAGGAAAACAACACCTTAAAAAATAGACTAACTCAAATGGCAAAGAAGGCCCAAAAGGGCAATGAGGAAAAGAATGCCTTAAAAAGTCGAATTTGCCAGATGGAAAAAGAATCTCAAAAGTTCACTGAGGAGATTCATTCCTTCAGAGTTAGACTGGAGCAAATGGAAGCTAGTGACTTTATGAGAAATCAAGATACTATTAAACAGATCCAAACAAATGAAAGAATAGAAGGCAATGTGAAATATCTCATGGGAAAAACCACTGACCTGGAAAATAGATCCAGGAGAGACAATTTAAAAATTATTGGACTACCTGAAAGCCATGATCAAAGAAAGAACCTAGAAATCACCCTTCAAGAAATTCTCAAGGAAAACTGCCCTGATGTTTTAGACCCAGAGGGCAAAATAGAGGTAGAAAGAATCCACAGATCACCTCCTGAAAAAGATCCCAAAAAGAAAACTCCCAGGAATATTATAGCCAGGTTCCAGAATCCCCAGATCAAGGAGAAAATACTACAAGCAGCCAGGAAGAAACAATTTCAATATTGTGGAAACACAATCAGAATAGCACAGGACCTGGCAGCTTCTACACTGAGGGATCGAAGGGCATGGAATATGATATTCCAGAGGGCAAAAGAGCTGGGAATGAACCCAAGGGTCACCTACCCAGCAAAACTGAGTATTTTGTTTCAGGGGAAAATATGGTCATTCAGTGGAATAGAGGACTTTCAAGCATTCCTGAGGAAAAAACCAGAATTGAATAGAAAATTTGACATCCAGACACAAGAAGGAAGAGATGCCTGAGAAGGCAATCAGGGAAAAGAAATCAAAAGGAACTTATCAAAGTTGAACTATTTACATTCCTATATGGAAAAGCAATAACTGTGACTGATGATATCTTTCTCACTATGAAAATAATGGAAGAAAGGTGTGTGGTCATATGAATACATATGTGAATGTGTGTGTATATGGTTACAGTTATATATGGATAGAGGGCATAGGTTGAATTTGTTGGGAAGGGAGAATACTCAAGGGATGAAATTATGAGGTGAGAGAGGAAAGTGGCAAGAGGAGATGGGGAGAGACATGGTAGGGTAAACTATCTCATGTAGGGAAGTGGGTGCAAAGGAGGGGGAGAATAAGGAAGGCTAAAAAGGCAAAACCACATTCACATTGAATTTGGTTCAGGGAGAAAATGACATACATACTAAATGGGATATCTCAACCTGCAGCAGGATAGGGGGAAGGGGGATGAGAGGAGGGATGATGGATGGGAGGGCATCCTTGGGGGGAGGGGAAGTTGGAAGTACCCACTATAGAAGAGGGACAGGATCATGTAGGGAATGGACCAGGTGGGGGGTGGGATGAGTGGGAGGGAATTATAAGCAGCCTTGTACAATATATCTACTATGATAATGTTTTGCATAGCTAGACATGTACAACATATACTGAATTACTTATCTCCCAAGAGGGAATGGGTGACAAGGGAGGAAGGAAATGGATCTGAAATTCAAGGTCGTAACATTAAATGTTTCAAATATATATATAAATACTATTATTAATACTCTTTTGCCTATAATTGGGAGATAAGATGTGCAGGCAGTGGGACACAAAGATTCATCTTCCTCTAATGGAAAATTCGATGGGGGTATGGGAGAAGGTATGGGAGAGAGCAGATTGGAGGAAGCGATATCTTGTGGGACTGCTATTCTGGGAGGTTGGGTAGGGGAATAATGGGGGGAAAATGATTGTAACTCAAAACCTGGCGGAAATGAATGATGTAAAACAGAAGTTAATAAAGTATTTGTTTAAAATAAAAAAAAATTGATGAAAAAAAAATATAACTTCTTCCTGCAGCTAAAAAAAAAAAAAAATCTTATGGAAATGAATGATGTAAACTAAAACATTTTAAAAAATGAAAAAACAAATTAAGTCTCTGATCTTTACTCCTGAGGAGTGCAGGAATTATTCTCTTTTGGGGTCATATTAAATTTATATATTTAAATAATGAATATTGATACTCAGTTATTTGCACTTAAAATTAATCTTTATAAATATATTTGTATCCATTTCCCTATTTTTTTTAAATTTGGCTCTGTATTTGTGTATTATAACTTTCAACAAAATCTTTACAGTGTGGGATCATGGTATTTCAAATATTTTCTTTTTTTTTTTTTACATACCCATTAAACATTTATGTATTAATCGTGTTATGAATGAAGAATCAGAATAAAAGGGCCAAACTGTGAGAAATAAAAAAGAGAGAGAGAAACGTGTGCTTCGAACTGCATTCAGACACCATAATTCTTTCTCTGGATGTGGGTGGCATTTTCCATGGTAAGTCCTTCAGAGTTGTCTTAGATCCTTGCATTGCTGAGAAGAGCAAAGTCTGTCAAAGTCGGTAATTGTGTATAATGTCCTCCTGGTTCTGCTTACTTCACTAAACATCAGTTCATGCAAGTCTTTCGAGGCTTTTCTGAAACCCCCCTGCTCATCATTTCATACAGCACAATCATATTTCATCACATTCATATATCCCAACTTGTTCTGTCATTCCCCAATTCATAGCCATCCCTCAATTTCCAAATCTTGGCCATCACAAGAAGGGCTGCTATCAATATTTTTGTACATGTGGGTCTTTTTTTTCCTTTCTTATGATCTCTTGGGGCATAGTTCCAAATTGCTCTCCAAAATGGTTGGATAATTTCACAAATCCACCAACAATGCAATAGTGTTCAAATTTTCCCACACCTTCTCCAACATTTATCATTTTCCCATTTTGTCATATTACATGCAAATTTGATAGATGTCATATGGTACATCGTAGTTGTTTTAATTTGCATTTCTCTAATCAATGGTGATTTGGAGGATTTTTATATGATGGTAAATGGATTTCATTTCTTTTTCTGAAAATGCCCTGTTTGTATCCTTTGATCATTTGTCAGTTGGGGAATGACTTGTATTTTTATAAATTTGACTAAATTCTCTATATATTTTACTGATAAGGCCTTTATCAGAGACACGGGCTATATTTTTTTTTTTTTTGCCCAGCTTTCTGTTTGTACAAGACCCTACTAATTTAAGGTAATCAAAAGTATCCATATTCCATTTCATAATGTTCTCTATATCTTGTTTGGTCATAAATTTTTCCATTTTCCATATGTCTGACAGGAAAACTAACCCTTCCTCTCCAAATTACCTTATGGTATATCCCTTTATGTCTAAATCATGTACCCATTCCCATTTTGACCTTATTTTGACATATGGTATGGATATTGGTCTATGCCTATTTTCTGCCATGCCTCCTGAAAAGGATCCCAAAAAGAAAACCCCCAGGAATATTATAGCCAGGTTCCAGAACTCCAAGATCAAGGAGAAAATACTCCAAGCAGCCAGGAAGAAACAATTCTTATATTGTGGAAACACAATCAGAATAGGCCATAACCTGGCAGCTTCTACACTGAGGGATTGAAGGGCATGGAATATGATATTCCAGAGGGCAAAAGACCTGGGATTGTAGCCAAGGGTCACCTATCCAGCAATAATGAGTATCTTGTTTCAGGGGAAAATATGGTCATTCAGTGGAATATAGAGGACTTTCAAGCATTCCTGAGTTAAAAACCAGAGTTGAATAGAAAATTTGACATTCCCACACAAGAAGCAAGAGATGCTTGAGAAGGTAATCAGGGAAAAGAAATCAAAAGGAACTTATCAAAGTTGAACTATTTACATTCTTACATGGAAAAACAATAACTGTGTCTGATGAAACCTTTCTCATTATGAAAATAATTGAAGAAGGTTATATGGACATATGAATACATATGTGAATGTGTGTATATATGTTTACAGGTATACATGGATAGAGGGCATAGGTTGAATTTGATGGGAAGGGATGATACTTGAGGGGTGAAGTTAAGATGTGAGAGAGAAAAGTGGCAAGAAGAGATGGGGAGAGACAGGGTAGGGAAAACTATCTCATGTAGAAGAGGCAAGGGGAAGTAGTTGCAGGGGAGGGGAAGAACGGGAAAGCAAAAAGGCAAAACCTTATTCTCATTGAATTTGGCTCACAGAGAGAATCACATTCATGGTAAATGGGATATCTCACCCTGCAGGAGAGTAGGGGGAAGGGGGATGAGAGAGGGGATGATTGAAGGGAGGGCATTCTAGGGGGAGGGGAGGTTGGAAGTACCCACTTTCGAAGAGGGACAGGATCAAAGTAGGGAATGGACCAGGTTGGAGGTGGGATGGAAATATAAGCAGTCTTTTACAATATATCTACTATGGTAATGTTTTGCATAGATATACATGTACAACACATACTGAATTGCTTATCTTCCCAGAGGTTGTTGGTGACAAGGGAGGAAGGGAATAGATCTGAAATTCGAAGTCTTAAAATTAAATGTTTCAAATGTATATAAATACTATTATTAATACTATTTTGCATGTAATTGGGAGATAAGATGTTCAGGCATTGGCCCTCAGAGATTCACCTTGCCCTAATGGCAAAGTCGAAGGGGGTATGGGAGAAGATGTGGGAGAGAGCAGATTGGATGAGGGGATATCTTGTGGGACTGCTATTCTGGGGTGGTGGGTAGGGAAAAAATGGGGAAAAATTGTAACCCAAAATCTTGTGGAAATGAATGATGTTAACCAGAAGTTAATAAAGCATTTGTTTAAAAAATAATAAAAATAAAAAATAAAGTCACTGTAGACTTTATAAAATATTTGGGAATCTACCTGCCAAAACAAACCCGGAATCTATATGATCACAACTACAAAACACTTCTAACAGAAATAAAATCAGTTCTAAATAATTAGAAAAATATCAACTGCTCAGGCAGAGCCAAGATGGTGGAGTAGAAACAGCATGTCCAAGGCTCTCTCCCCCCAGATCACATCCAGACTATGTAAATGGGGACTTTGAACAACTTCTGGAGCCCCAGCCCCCACAGAACCCCTGAGAAGGTAATCATGGAAAATAAATCAAAAGGAACGTATCAAAGGTGACCTATTTACATTCCTACATGGAAAAACAATAACTGTGACTGATGAAACCTTTTTCAGTATGAAAATAATGGAAGAAGGGTATATGGGCATATGAATACATATGTGAATATGTGTATATATGTTTACAGTTATACATGGATATAGGGCATAGGTTGAATTTCTTGGGAAGGGAGGATACTCAAGGGGTGAAATTATGAGGTGAGAGAGGAAAGTGGCAAGAGGAGATGGGGAGAGACAGGGTAGGGTAAACTATCTCATGTAGAAGAAACAAGGGGAAGTGGCTGTAAGGGAGGGGAAGAATAGGAAGGCAAAAAAGCAAAACCACATTCTCATTGAATTTGGTTCAGGGAGAGAATGACATACATACTAAATGGGATATCTCAACCTGCAGCAGAATAGGCAGAAGGGGCATGAGAGGAGGGATGATGGATGGGAGGGCATTCTTGGGGGGAGGGGAGGTTGGAAGTACCTACTATAGAAGAGGGACAGGATCAAGTAGGGAATGGACCAGGTGGGGGGTGGGATGGGAGGGAGGGAATTATTAGCAGCCTTGTACAATAAATCTACTATGGTAATGTTTTGCATAGCTAGACATGTACAACATCTACTGAATTACTTATCTTCCCAGAGGGAATGGGTGACAAGGGAAGAAGGCAATGGATATGAAATTCGAGGTCTTAAAATTACATGTTTCAAATATATATAAATATTATTGTTAATACTCTTTTGCTTGTAATTGGGAGATAAGACGTGCAGGCATTGGGGCACAGAGATTCACCTTGCTCTAATGGAAATGTCGAAGGGGGTATGGGAGAAGATATGGGAGAGAGCAGATTGGATGAGGGGATATCTTGTGGGACTGCTATTCTGAAAGGGTGGGTAGGGGGAAAATTGTAACTCAAAATCTGGCGGAAATGAATGATTTAAAACAGAAGTTAATAAAGCATTTGTTTAATAAAAAAATTTCAATTGCTTGTGGCTGGGTCGAGCTAATATAATTAAAATGACAAGTTTACCCAAACTAAACTATACATTTAGTGCCATACCAATCAATTTACCAAAAAAACTACTTTTTAGAGTTAGACAAAATAATAACAAAATTTATTTGGAAAAACAAATGGTCTAGAATATCAAGGGAATTAATGAAGAGAAATGCTAGGGAAGGTGGACTAGCTATGTCAGATTTTAATCTGTATTATACAGCAGCAGCCATCAAAACTGCTTGGTACTTTCAGAGGTGTAGAGTAGTGGATCAATGGAATAGATTGGGCACAGGAGACCCAGCAGTTAATGAATATAGTAATCTCCTCTTCGATAAACCCAAAGACCCCAGTTTTGGGTATAAGAATGCACTATTTGACAAAAACTGCTGGGAAAACTGGAATACAATGTGGCAGAAACTGGGCATAGATCATTATCTAACACCATATACCAAAATCAAGTCTAAATGGGTACACTATCTAGGTATAAAGAATGATACTGTAAGCAATCTGGGAAAGCAAGGAATAATTTACCTGACAGATTTATGGAGAGGGGAAGACTTTAGGACCAAACAAGGATTAGAGAGCATTATAAAATGCAAAATGGATAATTTTGATTACATTAAATTGAAAAGCTTCTGTACAAATAAAGTCGATGTAACCAAGATCAAGAGGGAGGTGGGAAATTTTTTTAAATTAATTTATTAGATTAGTTTCAGTTAACAAGATTCAATTCCATAGTTCCTTGATTTTCAAATTTCCTTTACTTCCTTCCCCCCTCCCCACACAACAGCATGTAGTCCAGTATAGGATCAGCAAATGCATTCATATTAGACATTATTCCAATTACAGAGGCGTATTGTACTAGCTGGGATGAAAGATGGTAAGGAAGAAATAAAACCAAACAATGAAAAGAACAAGATCATTTAGTTTGCTTCCATCAGGATTCAGGCTCAGTTCTTTCTAGTTATATCTCTGGATGGCGCATTTCTCACTTTCTTGAGTCTTTCCGGATTAATTTATATCACTGCATTGCTGAAAAGAGTCCTGTCTGTCATAGTTGGTCATCACAGATATGGTATGTCTCTGATTGTATAAAACTTTTTTCTGATTCTACTCTTCTCGCTCAGCATCAGTTTGTATAAGTCTCTCCAGGTAATTATGAAATCCGTCACCTCCTGATTTCTTATAGCACAATAATATTCGATTACATTCATATACCACAGCTTATTTAGCCATTCCCCAATTGATGGGCACTTCTTCAGTTTCCAATTATTTGCAACCACAAAAAGGGCTGCTAAAAATATTTTTGTACATATGGGTCTTCCTCCCACTTCTATGATCTCTTTGGGATATAACCCTAGAAGTGGTATGGCTGGGTCAAAGGGTATGAAATTATTTATAATCCTTTGGACATAATTCCAGATTGCTCTCCAAAATGGTTGGATAAGTTCACAACTCCACCAGCAATGTATTAGTGTTCCAATTTGTCCACATCCTCTCCAGGATTTGTCACTTTCTTGTTTTCTCACCTTGGCCAATCTGACTGGAGGGATGTGGTATCTCAGAGTTGTTTTGATTTGCACTTCTCTAATTAATAGTGATTTAGAGCATTTCTTCATATGCTTATAGATATCTTTAATTTCTTTCTCTGAAAACTGCCTATTCATATCCTTTGACCATTTATCAATTGGGGAGTGACTTGTATTCATATAGATTTGGCTCAATTCTCTATAAATTTTAGAGATGAGTCCTGTATCAGAGACACAAGTTGTAAAAATTCGTTCCCAATTTCCCACCTCCCTCTTGATCTTGGTTACATTGGCTTTGTTTGTACAGAAGCTTTTCAATTTAATGTAATCAAAATTATCCATTTTTCATTTTATAATGCTCTCTAATTCTTGTTTGGTCTTAATGTCTTCCCCTCTCCACAGATCTGTCAGGTAAACTATTCCTTGCTTTCCCAAATTGCTTATAGTATCTTCCTTTACACCTAGATCATGCAGTTTTGATGACTGCTGCTGTATAATACAGATTAAGATCTGGCATAGCTAGTCCACCTTCCCTAGCGTTTCTTTTCATTAATTCCCTTGATATTCTAGACCGTTTGTTTTTCCAAATAAATTTTGTTATTATTTCGTCTAACTCTAGAAAGTAGTTTTTTGGTAAATTGATTGGTATGACACTAAATATATAGTGTAGTATGGGTAAAATTGTCATTTTTATTATATTAGCTCGACCCAGCCATGAGCAATTGATATTTTTCCAACTATTTAGATCTGATTTTATTTGTGTGAGAAGTGTTTTGTAGTTGTGATCATATAGATTCTGGGTTTGTTTTGGCAAGTAGATTCCCAAATATTTTATAATGTCTACAGGGACTTTAAATGGGATTTCTCTTTCTATCTCTTGCTGTTGAGTTTCATTAGAGATGTACAGGAATGCTGAGGATTTATGTGGGTTTATTTTATATCCTGCAATTTTGCCAAATTTATTTATTGTCTCAAGTAGTTTTTTACTTGATTCTCTAGGATTCTCTAAGTATATCATCATATCATCTGTGAAGAGTGATAGCTTGCTCACTTCTTTACCTAATTTGATTCCTTTGATTTCTTTTTCTTCTCTAATTGCTACTGCTAGTGTTTCTAGTACCAGATTGAATAAGAGGGGTGATAGTGGACAGCCTTGTTTCACTCCTGATCTTATTGGAAAGGCTTCTAGTTTATCCCCATTGCATATAATACTTGCTGATGGTTTTAAATAGATGCTATCAACTATTTTGAGGAAGGCTCCATTTATTCCTATACTTTCTAGTGTTTTTAATAGGAATGGGTGTTGTACTTTGTCAAAAGCTTTTCCGCATCTATTGAGATGATCATGTGGTTTCTGCTAGTTTTATTGTTGATGTGCTCAATTATACTGATGGTTTTCCTAATATTAAACCACCCTTGCATTCCTGGAATGAATCCTACCTGATCAGAGTGTATTAATTTTGTGATAAGTTGTTGGAGTTTTTTGGCTAATGTTTTATTTAGAATTTTTTGCATCTAAATTCATAAGGGAAATTGGTCTATAATTTTCTTTCTCTGTTTTATCTCTTCCTGATTTAGGAATCACTACCATATTTGTGTCATAGAAAGAGTTTGGTAGGACTCCTTCTTCACTAATTTTCCCAAATAGTTTGTAGAGTATTGTAGAGTACTGTTCTTTAAATGTTTGATAGAATTCACTAGTAAACCCATCTGGCCCTGGAGATTTTTTCCTAGGGAATTCTTTGATGGCTTGTTTGATTTATTTTTCTGAGATGGGGTTATTTAGGTAATTCACTTCCTCTTCAGTTAATCTGGGCAACTTGTGATTTCGTATATATTCATCCATTTCACGAAGATTGTCATATTTATGTGCATACAATTGCGAAAAATAATTTCTAATTATTGTTTTGATTTCCTCTTCATTGGAGGTAGATTCACCCTTTTTATTTTTGACACTCATAATTTGGTTTTCTTCTTTCTTTTTTTTTATCATATTGACTAAGGGTCTATCAATTTTGTTCATTTTTTCATAAAACCAGCTCTTATTTTATTTATTAATTCAATGGTTCTCTTAATTTCAATTTTATTAGTCTCACCTTTGGTTTTCAATATTTCTAATTTAGTACTAAATTGGGGATTTTCAATTTGTTCTTTTTCTAGCTTTTCCAATTGCATGTCCAATTCATTGACCTCCCTTTTCTCTGCTTTAATTAAGTATGCACTCAGGGATATAAAACTTCCCCTGAGAACTGCCTTTAGTGCATCCCACAAAGTTTGGTATGTTGTTTCATTATTATCATTCTCTTGAATGAAATTATTGATTGGTTCTATAATTTCTTGTTTGACCCACCAATTTTTTAGGATTACATTGTTTAATTTCCAATTAGTTTTTAGTCTATCTTTCCATGGCCCTTTATTGCTTATAATTTTTATTGCATCATGATCTGAGAATGATGCACTTAATATTTCTGCCTTTCTGCACTGGATTGTGAGGTTTTTATGCCCTAGTACATGGTCTATTTTTGAGTATGTACCATGCACTGCTGAAAAGAAAGTAAATTCCTTTTTATGCCCATTCAGTTTTCTCCAGAGATCCATCATATCTAGTCCCTCTAAGATTCTATTCACCTCCTTAACTTCTTTCTTTTCTATATTGAGGTTAGATTTATCGAGTTCAGAGAGGGGGAGATTAAGGTCCCCCACTAGTATAGCTTTGCGATCTATTTCTTCCTTTAATTGCTTTAACTTCTCCTCTAGGAATTTAGATGCTATACCACTTGGTGCATATATATTAAGTAGTGATATTGCTTCATTCTCGATGGTGCCTTTTAGTAAGATATAGTTTCCTTCCTTAT
>WOXC01001692.1:0-305883 GCA_011680675.1 Gymnobelideus leadbeateri
ATCTAGGGTGGAAGTTGTGGGTGGGTTTATAGCTTGCCAGAAACGGAAGTTGCCCCCACACGTTCGGGACGAAAATTCCTCTATCTGGCCTTAAAGCCATAGTGTGGCAACAAGCCCAAAAGTCAAGCAATTAAGTGGCAACATGCCAAGGCAAAGGAAACAGAAAAATGCAACCCTAGACTCCTATTTTGGGGGCATAGAGCGGGAAAAAGGACTGTGAGGTCAGAAGTCCTGCTCCAAAAGCCCCAGGGGAAAACATGAGCGGGTTGCAGGCCATAGAGGACCTTAAGAAGGACTTTAAAAATCAAATAAGAGAAGTGGAGGAAAAATTGGAAAGAAAAATGAGAAGGATGCAGGAAAAGTATGAAATGAGGGTCAACAGCCTGACTGAGGAAAACAACACCTTAAAAAATAGACTAACTCAAATGGCAAAGGAGGCCCAAAAGAGCAATGAGGAGAAGAATGCCTTAAAAAGCCAAATTTGCCAGATGGAAAAAGAATCTCAAAAGCTCACTGAGGAGATTCATTCCTTCAAAGTTAGACTGGAGCAAATGGAAGCTAGTGACTTTATGAGAAATCAAGATGCTGTTAAGCAGATCCAAACAAACGAAAGATTAGAAGGCAATGTGAAATATCTCATGGGAAAAACCACTGACCTGGAGAATAGATCCAGGAGAGACAATTTAAAAATTATTGGACTACCTGAAAGCCATGATCAAAGGAAAGAACCTAGAAATCACCCTTCAAGAAATTCTCAAGGAAAACTGCCCTGATGTTTTAGACCCAGAGGGCAAAATAAAGGTTGAAAGAATCCACAAATCACCTCCTGAAAAAGATCCCAAAAAGAAAACTCCCAGAAATATTATAGCCAGGTTCCAGAATCCCCAGATCAAGGAGAAAATACTACAAGCAGCCAGGAAGAAACAATTTCAATATTGTGGAAACACAATCAGAATAGCCCAGGACCTGGCAGCTTCTACACTGAGGGACAGAAGGGCATGGAATATGATATTCCAGAGGGCAAAAGAACTGGGAATGAACCCAAGGGTCACCTACCCAGCAAAACTGAGTATTTTTGTTTCAGGGGAAAATATGGTCATTCAGTGGAATAGAGGACTTTCAAGCATTCTTGAGGAAAAAACCAGAATTGAATAGAAAATTTGACACCCAGACACAAGAAGGAAGAGATGCCTGAGAAGGTAATCAGGGAAAGAAATCAAAAGGAACTTATCAAAGTTGAACTATTTACATTCCTATATGGAAAAGCAACATCTGTGACTGATGATATCTTTCCCACTATGAAAATAATGGAAGAAGGGGGTGTGGTCATACGAATACATATGTGAATGTGTGTGTATATGGTTACTGTTATATATGGATAGAGGGCATAGGTTGATTTTGTTGGGAAAGGAGAGTACTCAAGGGATGAAATTATGAGGTGAGAGAGGAAAGTGGCAAGAGGAGATGGGGAGAGACATGGTAGGGTAAACTATCTCATGTAGGGAAGTGGGTGCAAAGGAGGGGGAGAATAAGGAAGGCTAAAAAGGCAAAACCACATTCACATTGAATTTGGTTCAGGGAGAAAATGACATACATACTAAATGGGATATCTCAACCTGCAGCAGGATAGGGGGAAGGGGATGAGAGGAGGGATGATGGATGGGAGGGCATCCTTGGGGTGAGGGGAGGTTGGAAGTACCCACTATAGAAGAGGGACAGGATCATGTAGGGAATGGACCAGGTGGGGGGTGGGATGAGTGGGAGGGAATTATAAGCAGCCTTGCACAATATATCTACTATGATAATGTTTTGCATAGCTAGACATGTACAACATATACTGAATTACTTATCTCCCCAGAGGGAATGGGTGACAAGGGAGGAAGGAAATGGATCTGAAATTCGAGGTCGTAACATTAAATGTTTCAAATATATATATAAATACTATTATTAATACTCTTTTGCCTATAATTGGGAGATAAGATGTGCAGGCATTGGGACACAAAGATTCATCTTCCTCTAATGGAAAAGTCGATGGGGGTATGGGAGAAGGTATGGGAGAGAGCAGATTGGAGGAAGCGATATCTTGTGGGACTGCTATTCTGGGAGGGTCGGTAGGGGAATAATGGGGGGAAAATGATTGTAACTCAAAATCTGGCGGAAATGAATGATGTAAAACAGAAGTTAATAAAGTATTTGTTTAAAAAAAAAATAAATAAAAAATAAAAAAAAAAAAAAGAAAATAACATCTTAAAAATAGACTAACCCAAATAGCAAAAGAGGTCCAAAAATAAGAATACCTTAAAAAAGCAGAATTGACCAAATGGAAAAGGAGGTTCAAAAGCTCACTGAATAATATATTTGCTTAAAAATTAGAATGGCGTAAATGGAAACTAACGACTTTATGAGAAATCAAGAAATTATAAAACAGAATCAAAAGAATGAAAAAGTAGAAGACAATGTGAAATATCTTATTGGAAAAACCACTGACCTGGAAAATAGATCCAGGAGAGATCCTTTAAAAATTACTGGACTACATGAAAGCCATGATAAAAAAAAGAGCCCAGATATCATTTTTCAAGAAATTGTCAAGGAAAGGAAAACTTCCCTGATATTAAAAAAAACAGAGGATAAAATAAAAATTGATAGAATCCACCAATTGCCTCTTGAAAGTTATCCCAAAAGGAAAACTCCTCATAATATTGTAGACAAATTCCAGAGTTCCCAGGTCAAGGAGGAAATAGTGTGAGCAGCCAGAAAGAAACAATTCCCCTATTATGGAAACATAATAAGGATAACACAAGATCTATCACCCCCTACATCAAGGGATAAGAAGGTTTTAGATATTCTAGAGGTCAAAGGAGCTAGGATTAAAACCAAGAATCACCTACCCAGCAAACCTGAATATAGTATTTCAGAAGAAAAAAATGGATATTCACTAAAAGAGGACTTTTACACATTTTGATGAAAAGACCAGGGCTGAATAGAAATTTTGACTTTCAAATACAAGAATTAAGAGAAGCATGAAAAGTCAAACAAGAAAGAGAAATCATAAGGGACTTATTAAAGTTGAACTGCTTACATTTCTACATGGAAATATTATATTTGTAACTCATGAGACCTTTCTCAGTATTAGAGTAGTTGGAGAAAATATATATATATATATATATATATATATATATATATATATATTTACACCCACTGCACACACACACACACACACACACACACACACACACACACACATATACGTGTGTGTGTGTATATATATATATATATGGCACAGGGTGAGTTAAATATGAAGGAATGATATCTATAAAATAAATTTTAAAAATAAAAAATCTAAAAAAATAGAATTAAGGGGTGAGAGAGGAATATATTGGGAGAAGGAGAAAGGGAGAGATAGAATGAGGTAAATTATCTCACATAAATGAGGCAAGAAAAAAAAAAGCTCTTACAATGGAGAGGAAGAGGGGGAGGTGAGAAGGAATGAGTGATCCTTACTCTCATAGGATTTGGCTTAAGGAGGGAATAATACACATATTCAATTGGGTATCTTACCCTAAAGGAAAGCTGGGGGAAGGGGATAAAAGCTGGGGAATGATAGAAGGGAGGAGAGATTGGGGGAAGGGGTAGTTGGAAGCAAATATTTTTGAAAATGGACAGGATCAAAGAAGAGAATAGAATAAATGGGAGGCAGGATAGGATGGAGGAAAATAGAGTTAGTCTTTCACAACATGACTATTATGGAATAGTTTTGCATAACTATACATGTATAACCTATATTGAATTTATTGCCTTCTCAATGAGGGTGTGTGGGAAGGGAAGAAAAGAGAGAATTTGGAACTCAATGTGTTAAAAATAAATGTTAAAAATTATTTTTATGTGCAACTTGGAAATAAGATATCCAGGAAATGGGAGATAGAAATCTATTTTGCCCTACAAGAAAGTGAGGGAGAAGGGAAAAGAGGGGTCGGTGGTCAGTAATATGTGAAAGAGCACATATGCATGGAAAGTATATGAATAAAGTATATGTAGTAGGGCAGTTCATAGCTCTGACACTGTAGGACCACTCATGTCTTCTAGCAATGTCATCTTAGTATTGTTTTAAAGATACACACCTATATGTATATATGTTTTCTGTAATGTAAAGACTCTTGGGACAAAATTCCTTTAGAAATGCAATTTGAAGCAACAATGGTAAGAGAGAAAAAAGGACCAAATATACATTAAATTAGAAAATATATTAAAGGAATTGAAGGAAGACTATAATTCAATATAAAAAAAGCAAAACACACAAGAAAAAATGAAAGAATAATTAGGGAAATTACAAAATGACATCAAGGACTTTAAAAAAGAAGCAAATGACAGAATAAATTAAATGGAGCCAAGATCAATAAATATTTTTTAATCAAATCCAATTGAAAGAATGTCTAATGGACAATCAGGACATAGTAACAAATTGGAAGACAATGTAAGAAGTTACAAACATTAGGCTAATTGGGATCCATGAAAATACCAAACCAAAATAAAAAAGAGAGAGAAAGAAAAGAATTTTCAGGGTTTCAGTGGCTACCCTTACTAGTTGTTCACAGTAAAGAAGTTGGCAAAATGGTGTGCCTGCCTAGTTTTGTAGACAATAGCAATCTTCTGCTCATGAATTATAGTGGAGGCCAGAGAGGGATACATTTTAAGAGCTAGTTGAATCACTGGTCTAATTCTGGTACCATTAAGTTAAATCAAATCTAAATGTGGAAAACTCTAAAAGGGGTTGGCATGCTATGGTGAAAAGATCAAAGTTATAGCCTGCTTTTGTACGATCTGTGAACTAAGAATAATTTTACATATTTAAAAATGATGAAACAATTCTTAGTTTACAGGTTATACTAGAACAAGAGTAAGGGAGGTTGAGTCCTTCCCAAAAGATAGCCCATATTATTATTTTGACTCAAACAATAGAAGAAGTATATGGAGCATTATGTGGGCTTGAAATTTTGTTGCTATTAAGAACATTTTCTGTGATGGGATTTAGCTTATCAGGAGAAAGTATAGTGCAATGAGAACAAAACTAGATTTAAAATGAGGGTCTGGGTTCATATCTGTGTGACAAGTAATTTCTTCTCTCTTGATCTCTATTTCCTCATCTGTAAAATTAGAGCAAAGTAATGAATGCCCATCTACTTCCAAATCTATGATCCACTGAGGAAAGAAAATCCACTGTACCTGAAGACTTTATTAGAGAAATATTTCAAGAAAAAGAAAACCAGGTGATGCTATGCAAATAGGTAGAACATGTAAAATCCCTACACAGAGAAATCCTCACTATAATTTATCAGGGAACATAATTATTAAAATGCTAATATTTTAAGCAAAAAAAATCTGAGCTGGGAAAAAGAAATAACATTTACATTTCTAATGTGTTAAGAAGAGTCAGTCTAGGGGCGGCTAGGTGGCGCAGTCAGTAGAGCGTCGGCCCTGGAGTCAGAAGGACCTGAGTTCGGATCTGGCCTCAGACACTTAATGCACACACAAACAAAAACCTAGCCGTGTGACCTTGGGCAAGTTACTTAACCCCAATTGCCCTCCAAAAGGCAAAAAAAAAGAAGAAGAAGTCAGTCCATTGATTGCCATTTTTCAAATGACTAAATTGTGGGACCGAAAGATTAAATTATTTGCTCAGGACAAAACAGATAATAAGTATCTAAGGAAGAATTTAAATTAGATCTCCCTTGACTCCAAGTCTAACTTTCTTGGCAAAGGCAACATTAAAAAATAAAAGTATAGAGCATTGCCCCTGATTAAGATAAATACAAAAATATTATATGTTAGCTGACCAAATATAGAAATGTTATTAAATTGTCCATGATAATCAAGAAGAATTCATACTAAATTTCAAAGTTGGTTCAACATTTAAAAATTATCAAAACAGTATCAAAGAGTGGTATTTAAAAATAGAAAAATAAGTGAGAGATTTATTGTTTAAGAAACAGCTTGGAAAATTGGTTAGTAGTTTGGTAGGAAGTATATTTTGATATTCCTTTTCCATAATACAATTTAGTTAATTCCATCCATATGACATTTAAACATTTTTCTTAAAGGAATTAGAAAAGATAGAAGAAAATGGAACAATGTACTTAGCACAGTTATAGTGAAAAGATAACTTTTTTCTATTAAAACAAAAATGGGATAGCTTAACTATCAAAATAAAAACTCTTCTGCAACAAAAATATGTAACCAAAAACAAAATATCAGATTTGGGGAGTATTTGTAGCAAAGAACATTTTTTAGCCTAGCATTAATATAATAATGTGGCACAGTAACTTTACAGAGAAAAAACAATTTGAAAGAAATCGGTGATCATGTCTCCATTCAATTTAGATCTGTTCTCAGGGCTTCAGGCTATCTCCCCTTGAGAGAGATCTGAAAGTCTCTTAGTTAAGCTAAAATATCTAGTTGGGGAGATCATTCATTCTGCATATTGTCTTGTACGTGCTCATCTGTATAACTTCTCTGAATTCTAAAAAATCAGATGGGAAAATGGTTTTATTGACTATTCATTGTATTTGGTCTCTATATAGCTGGCATTTGGTGGGAAGGGAGTCAAGCTTTGGATATATAGTTCAGGGCAATCCTATCCCATTTAATTATTGATAGTAATCAGAAGTGCAACTTAACCCTAAAAAAAGTATTTTCCTTAGACTAATAATATAGGGATAAGGGCCGGAGAAATGTAAACTTAGGTCAATACCCTCTCTCTGAGGAAAGTAGAGTGGCTAGTCTTGTGGACTACATCTTCTGCTCTCCTGGTACAAATCAAAGTCTTCCATGGTGAAGGGTGGATGGAAAAAATTCTAGAGATTATCTATTCACACCCCCCTGTGAGCAGCATTGGGTAGATTCACATGGATATGGACATATGTAACCTACATGGGCAATACATACAAAACACAGAAGAACATAATACAACACAACACACACACACACACACACACACACACATACCTCCTACACTATTTTAAAGCAATTTAGCTATTTCTTGAGTCACTTGGGACTGAGATAAGATTCATTCTCCACCTTTTCCTTTCCTCCTATGAAAATGTAGCAAAAGACTAGGGCAATCAAACAGCCAATTAAGAAATATTTAGTAAGTATTCAAGCATTGTGCTAAGTGATAAGGATAAAAAGATAAAAGTGAAATAGTCTCTACTCTCAAGGAGTTTCCAATATGGCATAAGAGAAAATTTTCACATACAGAGGTTTCTGTAAGACACAAAGCATATATGAAGCAACGTCAGAAAGGAAGGTACTAGCAGTGAGGGGAACCAAAAGATGCCTCCTGTGGAAGAGAATGTTTGAGCTGACTCCTGAAGGAAAGTAAGAACTCTAAAGAGGCAGAAATGAGGTGTGAGAGTAAGAACATTCCAAGAATGAGACACAGCTAGTACAAATGAATGGGTAAGGTCTTATGTGTAAAGAATAGTATGGAGGACTGTTTGACTAGATGGTTGAGTGAATGAAGGAGAGTACTATTTGAGAAAACTGCACAGGTTGTTAGGTACTGGCTTGTGAAAAGCTTTAAATGTCAAACAGAGGAGTGGATATTTAATTTTAGAAATAACAAGAAGTCACTGAGATGTATTGATTAAGGTAGGGGAAGAGAGTAATATAAAAGAACTATGCTTTGGGAAAATAACTTGGAAAGCTGTGTGGAGGATGGATTAGAGTAGAAAGAGATTTGAAGAAGACAGAACAATTAAGAAACTACTGCAATAGTCCAATAAAATTAATGAGGGGATACTGAGGACAAGATGGCTGAGGAAAGGCAGCAATTTGCCTGAAATCTCCCCCAAACCCTTTGAACACCTTTAAATAATGTCATAAAACAATTCCTGGAACAGCAGAACCCACAAAAAGATGGAGTGAAGTAATTTTTCAGTCAAAGGCAACTTAGTTCAGCAGGAAAGGTCCATAAGCACCTGAGTGAGAGGGAAGAACAGTTCAGTGCTGGCCAGGCCAGCATAGACCCAGCCCCAACAAACCAGGAGCAGGCCTTGAGAGTGACTGAATCTGCAGATAGCAGCTACTTCTGGAACTCTAAGCCCACAGATGGTAAGAGATTTGAACAACCATCAGAAGGAGATTATAGGGATCTCTTTGCTAACATTGAGGCAGGACTCTGTTGCTTTGTCCATACTCAATTCAGGTTACAGTCTTGGGTGGCAGTCCTAGGGCATGGAGGTGCACTAGCACACCAGAGGCTCCTGGCTGCAGTAGAACAGGGACCCTTGTTGCAGTTCCAGGTCAGAAAAGAGTGTTTGCTATCACTCACAGACCAAAGCATAGGCCAGGAGAGCAGTAAGCACACCTCTCCTTAGATCATAACCACCTTGGAAGAATAGAAAACCTACAGGTTCCTAGAAGTATCTCTGAAAACAGCTGCACAAAACCCTGAAGCTTGGAACAGTGCACCCTTCACCCTGGGAGCAAACCCCTACTTTAGCAGAGTTAAAAGTCAAGAAATGGGCTGGGATAATGAGCAAACAACAGAAAAAAAATCTGACTGTAGAAAGTTACTATGGTGACAAGGAAGATCAAACACACACTTAGAAAAAAAGGAAAATAACAAAGTCAAAGCTCCTATATCCAAAGCCTCCAAGTAAAATGAGAATTTGTCTCAGGTCATGGAAGAGCTCAAAAAAGGGTTTAAAAATCAAGGGAGGTAGAGGAAAAATTAGGAAGAAAAATGAGAGTGACACCAGAAAATCATGATAAACAAGGCAACAGCTTGGTAAAGAAGACACAAAAAGATAAATGAAGAAAATAATTGAAGAAAATATCACATTTAAACAGACTAGGGGAGAGGATTCTGGGAAGATGGCAGAGTAGGTCAGAAAATTCCAAATTCTCAAGATCTCTCACAAAAAAGCTAAATTAGCACCTTAAGGTGAACAAAGTGTGGGTGTAGATGAATAAGAACAGGGGCATACCCCTGGTCCTCTTGGGACAATTTGAGAAGATCAGAAGAAAAACTCCAGGACAAGCTTTGGTCCCTGTGAAGAATAAATACCTCCAGGCTAGGTTTTGTTTTAACAGCAAGCAGCAAGCCTCTTAAACGACAAGCATCAAGGCCTGGGGATTAGTTGGTTTTAGAGGTTGCCACAGCCCCAGCCACCAGGATTTTTACCCCTGGGATAGGGAGAGAAGTTGGGTGTTTGAACCTGGGAAGATCAAGGGAACCTCAGTTGACCAGAAATGCCAGACCCAGTTGTGCTGCAGTTCCCTTCTGCCTCTTTAATATCCCTAGATCTGTGGGGTGAGAAGGAACCAGCATATACCCAGTGAGTGCAGAAGCAGTGGGGCAGAAAGGCCCTGGCTGTGGGCACTTAAAGGAAGCTGGAGGTTTGGCTTGGGTTTCAGACTAAAGGAAAGAAGTGAAAATCTGGGACAAGAGGCACCATTTCCCATACCATAGGGCTAGAGGTGATTACAAATAACTATGCTATCACAACAAAAAGAGAAAATGTACAGGAAAAGGAGAAAGAACCCAACTATAGAAAGCTCTTATGGGAATAGAGATGACTGTGATTCATCTTTAGAGGAGGAAATTGAAGTAAAGACACCCCCAAAATGTAACGTCAAATGGTCACCTGCCCAAAAAAATTTATAAAAGACCTTTAAAAAGACATTAAAAATCAAATGACAGAGATGGAGGAAAAACTAAAAAAGAAAATAAGAATAGTCCAAGAAAAACAAGAAGGGTATGAAAGGAAAGTCAACCAAGTAGAAAAAGAGATACAAAATGTTAAGGTAGAAAATGACCTTGGAAATTGGAATAGGGCAAAGTGAAGCAAGTGAAATTATAAGAGATCAAGAAATGATTAAACAAAATATAAATGATGAAAACATAAAAGAGAAATTGAAACATCTTATAAGAAAAAC
Organism: Gymnobelideus leadbeateri; assembly: GCA_011680675.1. NCBI lineage: Eukaryota > Metazoa > Chordata > Mammalia > Diprotodontia > Petauridae > Gymnobelideus > Gymnobelideus leadbeateri. The sequence continues at coordinate 9,937 of WOXC01001692.1, forward strand.
AACAAATTTGGAGAAGAAATCAAGGAGAGAGAATATAAAAATAATTGGATTAACTGAAGTTATAATAAAAAAGAGAATCTTTTTTCTTTTTGCTTTTTGGAGGGCAATTGGGGTTAAGTGACTTGCCCAAAGTCACATGGCTAGTAAGTGTGTCAAGTGTCTGAGGCTGGATTTGAACTCCTCCTGTCTCCAGAGCCAGTGCTCTATTCACTGCACCACTTAGCCGCCCCTAAAAAAGAGAATCTTGATACAATAATACAAGAAATAATTAATGAAAATTGTCCTGAAGCATTAGAACAAGGGTGGAAAGAAGAAATTGGAAAAAAAAATCCATCAATCACCACTTAAGAGATCCTATTAGGAAAACTCATAGGAATACAATAGTGAAATTCAGAAATCCCCAGCTCAAGGAAAAAAATATTAAAAGCATCAAGATTAAAACAATTTAAATATGATGGTGCCATAATTAGAATTACACAAGACCTAGCAGCAGAAACGTTAAAGGATTGCAGGTCTTCGAACACAACATATTGAAGAGCAAAAGTACCGGGGCTCCAGTCAAAAATACCATACCCTGAGGGGCGGCTAGGTGGTGCAGTGAGTAGAGTGTTGGCCCTGGAGTCAGAAGGACCTCAGTTCGGATCCAGCCTCAGACACAACGCACACTCAAACAAAAACCTAGCCGTGTGGCCTTGGGCAAGTTACTTAACCCCAACTGCCCTCCAAAAAGCAAAAAAAAAAAAAAAAATACCATACCCTGCAAAGTTAACTATTATCTTGAATGAAAAAAAAATGTCCATTTGATAAACTCTCAGATTTTCAAGACATTATTAAAAAAACTGAACTTAATAAACAATTCAACATACAAGAATCAATATAACTATAAGGTACATAACAAAGAAGATTATAAGAGATCCAAAAGGACAGACTGTTTACTATTTATATATACATATGTGTCTGTGTATATATATAATATATAAAATATATGAATATTTATATATGTAAATTTATTTATAATTGGGTAGTTCATAAGAAAGCTTAGGGAAACAATATGAATTTAAAAACCAAAGCCATTAAGGAACAGCTAAAAAGAATAATTATTTTATACAAATGGGGTAGAAGGGGAAGAATTAATACATAGAAATTAGATGGGAGAGGAGGGCTGGTAGTTCTGGTAACCTACCTTCATCAGGAATGCGTGTAAGAAGGAATACATATATATTTAAAAGAGACTAGAAGTCTTCTAAATTCAGAAGAAATAAAATGGTAGGGGCATAGTGAGGGGAAAGAAGACAAGGGAGGGATCTTTAGAGGGGAGGGTGAGAGAATAGGTAAATAGGGGTATAACAGGCTGTTTATAGGAAGGGGAGGATAGGGGAGGGATCCTTGGATGGGGGTAGGCAAGTCATAGGAGGGCAAGGTAGTGGGTAAAAGTAAAGTAGAGGAAGCAGGAGGCATAGGAAACAAGAGATATGCATGGACATAAAAGCAAAGATCAGGAGTAGAATAGGTTTGGGAATGTATGTGTCTATATATGTATGTATATATGTGTCTGCATATATTTATAGCTATAGAGAAACATACCTAAACTTTATCATGGTCTTCTTTGGGGGGGAGTAATAAATGTGCACCACATAAAACAAAAGAAAACTCACAAGGAAGCAAAGAAAAGATGAACAATTCTCAACACACATAATATTTATCATATAGCCTTTCTTGAAATGAACATTTATTGTTACATATCTTGAATCCTCTCTTATGTTCTGCTATGGACATGACATGCTTATATTTCTTTCTAACTCTATATTTAAGTTCCAATATTTAAGTTTATGATACATTTTTTCCCTTATTCTCTATTTGTGTTCTGGCGTTTAAGTTGAAAATAAAATAAAATAAAATAAAATAAAGTTACAACAGACTAGGCCAAATAATCAAAGAGATACAAAAAGGTAATGAGGATAAGAATGTCTTTAAAAAGTAGAAAAATGAGGTCTAAAAGCTCACTGAAGAAAATAATTCCTCAAAAATTAAAACTGAGCAAATGGAAACTAATAACTTTAGGAGAAATCAAGAAACAATAAAACAATATCAAAAGAATGAAAAAAATAGAAGACAACATGAAATATCTCATTGAAAAAGTGGCTGACCTGGAAAATAGATCCAAGAGAAATAATTTTAAAATTGTCAGACTTTCTGAAAGCCACAATCAAAATAAAGACCTTACACATCATAGAGGACAATGTAGAGGGTTGGCTGAGTGGTCTGCCATGGGCACAAATCCAGGCCAAGGACCCACTTGAGCCTAGTTCTCACCCTCCTGGGCCAAAATATCTCAGAAGGATGACTCACCACCCCCTGCTAATCTTCTCTCACATCAAGGGAGGCTGAGAACATTCTGGCCATTCCTGGAACCCTGGCTGCTTGAGTGATTGTAGATAAAGTAGTGAAGAAAGAGATAAGAAAGGAGGGAAGTGTCTCAGGGAATAGCCTCCTGCAATATTGCAAGTTAGGTGCCTCATGTAACAAACTTCATGAAGCTTCCCATGGGAAAATATGGTATAAGTGCTTCAGCAACAGGATATAAACCCTAACTCTCAGATGCTTATTTGAGATTTGCTTAGCATGCAATAAACATGTGAATGCAATCTCTGCCTGGTCCATGATTATTCATTCATTCTGCACTCTCCCATTTCCATTGGTGCTGAAATGAGTAGGCCACGCATTATCTTTCAAGAACTTATCAAGGAAAAATGCCTCAATATTCTAGATACAGAAGGTAAATTTGAAATTGAAAGAATCTACTGAAAGAGATCACAAAATGAAAACTCTCAGAAATATTATAAGCAAATTCCAGTGCTCTCAGGTCAAGGAGAGAATATTGCAAGCAGTGAGAAAGAAACAATTCAAGTATTGTGGAGTGAGCAACAGCCAGGATAACATAAAACTTAGCAGTTGCTACATTAAAGGGTCTGAGGGCTTGGAATATGATATTCTGGAGGGCAAAGGAGTTAGGATTAAAATCAGGAATCAGTAAAACTGAGCATAATCCTTCAGAAGAAAAATTGGAAATTCAGTGATATAAAGGACTTTCAAGCATTCTTGATGAAAAGACCAGAGCTGAATAGAAAATTTGATTTTCAAATACAAGACTCAGAAGATGCATAAAAGGTAAACAAGAAAGGGGAATCATAAGGGACTTGATAAGATTAAACTGTTTATATTCCTACATGGGAAGATGATACTTGTAACTAATAAGAATTTTCTCATTATTAGGGCAGTTAGAAGAATATATTTAAACAGAGGGCACATGTGTGAGTTGAATATGAAGGGATGATATCTAAAAAAATATTAAGGGGTGAGAGAGGAATGTATTGGGAGAAAAGGAAAGGGAGATGTAAAATGGGCTAAATTATCTCACATCAAAGAAGCAAGAAAAAACTTTTACAATTAAGGGGAAGAGAGGGGAGGGGGACTGAATGATCCTTACTCTCATCAGAGTTGGTTCAAACATACACATTCAATTGACTATAGAAATCTATCTTATCATACAAAAAAGTAGGAGGGAAAGGGATAAGAGAAAGGAGTGGATGATAAAAGGGAGGGCAGATTGGGGGAGGTTGTAGTCAAAAGTAAAGCACTTTTTTTTAATTAAACAAATGCTTTATTAACTTCTGGTTTACATCATTCATCTCCACCAGATTATGAGTTACATCTTTCCCCCTTTTTCCCCACCCACCACCTCAGAACAGCAGTCCCACCAGATATCCCCTCATCCAATCTGTTCTCTCCTATATCTTCTCCCATACCCCCTTCTACTTTGCCATTAGGGCAAGGTGAATCTCTGAGCCCCAATGCCTGGACATCTTATGAAACATTTAATTTTAAAACTTTGATTTTCAGATCCATTCCCTTCCTCCCTTGTCACCCACTCCCTCTGAGAAGATAAGCAATTCAGTATGTGTTGTACATGTAAAGCTATGCAAAACATTACCATAGTAGATATATTGTAAAAGACTGCTTATATTTCCCTCCCACCCGTCTCACCTCCCACCTGTTCCATTCCCTACTTTGATCCTGTCCTTCTTTGATAGTGGGTACTTCCAACCTCCCCTCCCCCCAGGATGCCCTCCCCTCCATCATCCCCCCTCTCGTCCCCCTTTCCCCTACTCAGGAGAGTGAGTGAGGGTAAGATATTCCATTTAGTATGTATGTGATTCTCTCCTTGAGCCAACTTCAATGAGAGTACGCTTTTGCCTTTTTGACTTCCTGTTCTTCCCCTCCCCTGCAACTACTTCCCCTTGCCTTTTCTACATGAGATAGTTTACCCTACCCTGTCTCTCTCCATCTCCTCTTGCCACTTTCCTCTCTCCCCTCTTGACTTCACCCCTTAAGAATCATTCCTTCCTTGGGGTGGCTAGGTGGTGCAGCGAGCAGAGAGCCAGCTCTGGAGCCAGAAGGATCCGAGCTCGGATCCGGCCACAGACACCCAACACACAAACAAAAACCCAGCCGTGTGACCCCAGGCAAGTCATCCAACCCCAACTGCCCTCAAAAAAAAAAAAAGAATCATCCCTTCCCATCAAATTCAACCTGTGCCCTCTGTCCATGTATACCTGTGAACATATACCATGTACCCTTCTTCAATTCTTTTCATAATGAGAAAGGTTTCATCAGACACAGTTATTGTTTTTCCATGTAGGAATGTAAATAGTCAAACTTTGATAAGTTCCTTTTGATTCCTTTTCCTTGATTACCATCTCAAGCATCTCTTGCTTCTTGTGTCTGAATGTCAAATTTTCTATTCAACTCTGGTTTTTTCTTCAAGAATGCTTGAAAGTCCTCTATTCCACTGAAAGACCATATTTTCCCTTGAAACATGATACTCAGTTTTGCTGGGTAGGTGACCCATGGCTTCAATCCCAACTCTTTTGCCCTCTGGAATAGCATATTCCATGCTCTTCGATCCCTCAGTGTAGAAGCTGCCAGGTCCTGTGCTATTCTGATTGTGTTTCCACAATATTGAAATTGTTTCTTCCTGGCTGCTTGTAGTATTTTCTCCTTGATCTGGGAGTTCTGGAACCTGGCTATAATATTCCTAGGAGTTTTCTTTTTGGGGTCTTTTTCAGGAGGCAATCAATGGATTCTTTCAACCTCTATTTCCCCCACTGGGTCTAAAACATCAGGGCACCCAGCACCCACAGAACGACACAGAAAAGCTAACCTCCCACTGAGAACAGCCCAGCAGCCCTGCAGGAAGGACCAGAGCAGCGGCCTGGGAGCGAGCAGCACGCAGCTCGCAGAGCGCAGGGAGAAGAGCAGAGCCGAGCGGAGTCCATGTCCACGTGAGCCAAGGTTGTAGCCCAAGAGCGGCAGAGCCAGCAGCCGGCTGGAGGAACCCCAGAACACCAGCGGCTGTGGCGATTCCAGAATTATCAACATAGACATGCCTAGGACAAAGTAAGAGGTTAGTGTCCTATGGACTTTGGGACCTGTATTTGGGGAATTCGTCGGCTCCCTCCCCTGGGGGCTAGAAGCCACTGAGGAGACACGCCATTTTGCAGTTTTCAGAGGCAGCTCCAGCTCCTGGCCTGCAAATTTGTAGGAAGGTCCAGTGATCAGTCTTGGGGGGGTAATCGCTCTTGCTTTAACCTCCCTGGATCTAGATTGTGATCTAGGGTGGAAGTCGTGGGTGGGTTTACAGCTTGCCAGAAACAGAAGTTGCCCCTCGCTCGTTCGGGATGAAAATTCCTCTAGCTGGTCTTAAAGCCATAGTGTGGCAACAAGCCCAAAAGTCAAGTAATTAAGCGGCAACATGCCAAGGCAAAGGAAACAGAAAAATGCAACCCTAGACTGCTATTTGGGGGGCATAGAGTGGGAAAAGGACTGTGAGGTCAGAAGTCCTGCTCCAAAAGCCCCAGGGGAAAACATGAGCGGGTTGCAGGCCATAGAGGAACTTAAGAAGGACTTTAAAAATCAGATAAGAGAAGTGGAGGAAAAATTGGAAAGAGAAATGAGAAGGATGCAGGAAAAGTATGAAATGAGGGTCAAGAGCCTGACTGAGGAAAACAACACCTTAAAAAATAGACTGACTCAAATGGCAAAGGAGGCCCAAAAGGGCAATGAGGAGAAGAATGCCTTAAAAAGTCGAATTTGCCACATAGAAAAAGAATCTCAAAAGTTCACTGAGGAGATTCATTCTTTCAGAGTTAGACTGGAGCAAATGGAAGCTAATGACTTTATGAGAAATCAAGATGCTGTTAAGCAGATCCAAACAAATGAAAGATTAGAAGGCAACGTGAAATATCTCATGGGAAAAGCCACTGACCTGGAAAATAAAGCCAGGAGAGACAATTTAAAAATTATTGGGCTACTTGAAAACCATGATCAAAGAAAAAACCTAGAAATCATCCTACAAGAGTTGAATAGAAATTTTGACATCCAGACACAAGAAGGAAGAGATACCTGAGAAGGTAATCAGGAAAAAGAAATCAAAAGGAATTTATCAAAGTTGAACTACTTACATTCCTATATGGAAAAGCAATAACTGTGACTGATGATATCTTTCTCACTATGAAAATAATGGAAGAAGGGTGTGTGGTCATATAAATACATATGTAAATGTGTGTGTTTTTGGTTACAGTTATATATGGATAGGGGGCATAGGTTCAATCTTTTGGGAAGGGAGAATACTCAAGGGATGAAATTATGAGGTGAGAGGGGAAAGTGGCAAGAGGAGATGGGGAGAGACAGGGTAGGGTAAACTATCTCATGTAGAAGAAGCAAGAGGAAGTGGTTACAAGGGAGAGGGAGAATAGGAAGGAAAAAAAAAGGCAAAACCACATTCTCATTGAATTTGGTTCAGGGAGAGAATGACATACATACTAAATGGGATATCTCAACCTGCAGCAGAATAGGGGGAAGGGGGATGAGAGGAGGGATGATGGATGGGAGGGCATCCTTGGGGGGAGGGGAGGTTGGACGTACCCACTATAGAAGAGGGACAAGATCATGTAGGGAATGGACCAGGTGGGGGGTGGGATGAGTGGGAGGGAATTATAAGCAGCCTTGTACAATATATCTACTATGATAATGTTTTGCATAGCTAGACATGTACAACATATACTGAATTACTTATCTCCCCAGAGGGAATGGGTGATAAGGGAGGAAGGAAATGGATCTGAAATTCGAGGTCTCAACGTTAAATGTTTCAAATATATATAAATACTATTATTAATACTCTTTTGCTTATAATTGGGAGATAAGATGTGCAGGCATTGGGACACAAAGATTCACCTTCCTCTAATGGAAAAGTTGAAGGGGGTATGGGAGATGGTATGGGAGAGAGCAGATTGGAGGAAGTGATATCTTGTGGGACTGCTATTCTGGGAGGTTGGGCAGGGGAATAACGGGGGGGAAATGATTGTAACTCAAAGTCTGGCGGAAATGAATGATGTAAAACAGAAGTTAATAAAGAACAGACCGTGAAAAAAAAAACATAAGAGCAATTTTCCTTGAGAATTTCTTTAAGGATGATTTCTAGGTTCTTTCTTTGATCATGGTTTTCAGGTAGTCCAATAATTTTTAAATTATCTCTCCTGGATCTATTTTCCAGGTCAGGGGTTTTTCCCATGAAATATTTCACATTGCCTTCTATTCTTTCATTTGTTTGGATCTGTTTAATATATCTTGATTTCTCATAAAGTCACTAGCTTCCATTTGCTCCAGTCTAACTCTGAAGGAATGAATCTCCTCAGTGAGCTTTTGAGATTCTCTTTCATCTGGAAAATTCGACTTTTTAAGGCATTCTTCTCCTCATTGCCTTTCTGAGCCTCTTTTGCCATTTGAGTTAGTCTATTTTTTAAGGTGTTATTTTCCTCAGTCAGGCTGTTGACTGTCATTTCATATTTTCTTGCATCTTTTTCATTTCTCTTCCCAAATTTTCCCCCACTTCTCTTATCTGCTTCTTAAGGTCCTCTATGGCCTGTAGCCAGCTTGTATTTTCATTTGGGGCTTTTGGTGCAGGAGTTCTGACCTCACAGTCCTCCTCCATGCTTTGAGCCTCTTTGCCCCTAAAATAGGAGTCCAGTGTTGAACTTTTCTGTTTATTTTGTTTCATTTGCCTAGGCATGTTGCCACTTAATTACTTGATTTTTGGGCTTGTTGCCACAGTAGGACTCTGCCACCAAACAGGGGAGCTTCCGCCCAAATGTGGGGTCTTCACAACTTCCACCAGTTGGGTGGCTTCTGTAAAGCCTCCACCCACTCTGGCAAATTGGATAGCCACCACAAACTTCCACCCCAGACCACAATCCAGATCCAGGCAGTTTAAAGCAAGAGTGATTAACCCCCAGACTGATTGCTGGATCTCCCTACAGTTCGAAGACCAGGAGCTAGAGCCACTACTGACACTGCAAAATGGCTTCTGTGCCACATTTCTTCAGCATCTTTTCGCCTCCAGGGGAGGAAGGCACGTGTTCCCCAAATACTGATCCCAAAGTCCATAGGGCACTAACCTCTCACTTTGTCCTAGGCATATCTGTGCTGATAATTCTGGAATCGCCACAATTGCTGGTGTTCTGGGGTCCCTCCAGCCAGTTGAAGGCCCAGCCGCCCTGGCGCTCAAACCACAGACCTGGGCTGGGCTCTGTATCCTGCGCTCAAGTAAAGCAGTTTTGAGAAGGGACAGGGTAAAAGGAGAAAGACAATAGAATAAATGGAGAAGGTGGGAAATAGGAAAGAGGGAAATAGAGTTCCAAATAGTAATTGTGAAAAAAATTTTGAAGCAAGTTTCTCCGATAAAGGACTCATTTTCCTTTTTTTTCACCCCAAATGCTTTAATAACTTTTGGTTTACATCATTCATTTCCTCCAGATTTTGAGTTACAATATCTTCCCCATTTTTCCCCACCCACCACCCCAGAATAGCAATCCCACAGAATATCACCTCATCTAATCTGCTCTCTCCCATATCTTCTCCCAAACCCCATTCAACTTTTCCAGTAGATCAAGGTGAATCTCTGTGCCCCAATGCCTGTATATCTTATTTCCTAATACGTAAAATAGTATTAATAATAGTACTTATATATTTTTAAACATTTGATTTTAAAACTTTGATTTCCAGATTCATTCCCTTCCTCCCTTATCACCCACCCCTACTGGGAAGACAAGGAATTCAGTATATGATGTATATGTATAGCTATGCAAAACACCACTATAGTAGATAAATTATAAAAGACGAACTATATTTCCCTCCCTCCTACCCAAACTTCCACTTGGTCTATTCCCTACTTTGATCCTGTCCCTTTTCAAAAGTGGATGCTTCCAACTTCCCTCCCTCCCATCCCTCCCTCTCATCCCTTTCCCCCCTACTCTCCTGTAGGCTGAGATATACTATTTAGTATGTACGTCATTCTCTCCTTGGACCAAATTCAATGAGAACAAGGTTTTGCCTTTTTGGCTTCCTGTTCTTCTTCTCCCTTGTTACCATTTTCCCTTGCCTCTTCTGTATGAGATAGTCCATCCCATACTGTCTCTCCCCATCTCCTCTTGTTACACCCCTCTCTCGTCTCTTGATTTCACCTTTTACATATCATCCCTTCCTATTAAATTCGACCTGTGCCCTCTAAATATGTACACCTGTAAATATATATACAGACATTCACACATGTATTCATATGCCCATATACCCTTCTTCAACTATTTTCATACTGAGAAAGGTTACATCAGTTACAGTTATCATTTTCCATGTAGGAATGTAAATAGTTCAACTTTGATAAGTTCATAGTGATTTCTTTTCCTTGATTACCTTCTCAAGCATCTCTTGCTTCTTGTGTCTGAATGTCAAATTTTCTATTCAACTCTGGTTTTTTCATCAAGAATGCTTGAAAGTCCTCTATTCCACTGAATGACCATATTGTCCCCTGAAACACGATACTCAGTTTTGTTGGGTAAGTGATTCTTGTTTTTAATCCCAGCTCCTTTACCCTCCAGAATATCATATTTCACGTCCTTCAATCCCTCAGTGTAGAAGCTGCCAGATCCTGCGCTATCCTGATTGTGTTTCCACAATATTGAAATTGTTTCTTTCTGGCTGCTTGTAATATTTTCTCCTTGATCTGGGAATTCTGGAACCTGGCTATAATATTCCTAGGAGTTTTCTTTTTGGGATCTTTTTCAGGAGGTGATCTGTGCAGTCTTTCAACCTCTATTTTGTCCTTTGCAGTTAAACCACAGGGCAATTTTCCTTGAGAATTTCTTGAAGGATGATTTCTAGGTTTTTTCTTTGATCATGGTTTTCAGGTAGCCCAATAATTTTTAAATTATCTCTTCTGGATCTATTTTCTAGGTCAGTGGTTTTCCCCATAAGATATTTCACATTGCCTTCTATTCTTTCATTTGTTTGGATCTGCTTAACAGCATCTTGATTTTTCATAAAATAACTAGCTTCCACTTGCTACAGTCTAATTCTGAAGGAATGATTCTCCTCAGTAAGCTTTTAAGATTCTTTTTCCATCTGGCAAATTTGGCTTTTTAAGGCATTCTTCTTCTCATTGCCTTTTTGAGCCTCTTTTGCCATTTGAGTTAGTCTATTTTTAAGATGTTATTTTCCTCAGTCAGGCTGTTGACTCTCATTTAATACTTTTCTTGCATCCTTCTCATTTCTCTTCCCAATTTTTCCTCCACTTCTCTTATTTGGTTTTTAAAATCCTTCTTAAGGTCCTCTATGGCCTATAACCAGCTTGTATTTTCATTTGGAGCTTTTGGTGCAGGAGTTCTGACCTCCCAATCCTCTTCCTGTTCCATGCTTTGGTCCTCTTTGCCCCCAAAATTGGAGTCTAATGTTGAATTTTTCTGTTTATTTTGTTTCATTTGCCTAGGCATGTTGCCGTTCAATTACTTGACTTTGGGGCTTGTTCCCACAGTAGGACTCTGCCACCAGCCAGGTGAGCTTCCATCCCAAACGATGGGGTTTTCTCAGCTACCAGAGGTATTATTTGGGTGCCCTCTCTGAAGTCCCCACACACTCTAGCAAGCTGGTTACCCACCCCAACACCTCCACCTGAGACCACAATCCAGATCCAAGAAGGTTAAAGCAAGAGCGATTACCACCACCACCACCCCCCAACCAGACTGGCCAGGAACTAAAGCTGCAACATGGCGGCTGGGCATCATCTACTCAGCAGCTTCTTGCCCCCAGGGAAAGAGGACATGTGCTCTCCCAACCAGTCCCAAAGTCCATAGTGCACTAAACTCTCACTTTGTCCATGGCATCTATGTGTTGATAATTCTGGAAATGTCACAGCTGCTGGTGTTCTGGGGTCCCTTCAGCTGGCTGCTGGTCCAGCCACCCTGGGGCTAAAACCTCAGACTCATGTGGGCCTGTACTGGGCTCCCAGAGTGCTTAGCTGGTCACTCCCTGTCAGGCTGCCAGGCTGTCCTCAGTGGGAGGTTAGCTTCCCTGTGTCATTTTGTGGGTTCTGGAGCTTCAGAGGTTGTGCAGAGTCCCATTTTCTATGTTTTGGAAATGGTGTCAGCATTTCTTCTGATTCTACTCTTCTTGCTCAGCATCAGTTTGTATAAGCCTTTCCAGGTAAATATGAAATCCATCTCCTCCTCGTTTCTCATAGCACAATAATATTCCATTACATTCATATTCCACAACTCGTTTAGCCATTCCCCAATTGATGGGCACCCCTTTAGTTTCCAAATCTTTGCAACCATGAAAAGAGCTGCTATAAATATTTTGGTACATTTGGGTCTTCCTCCCATTTCTATGATCTCTTTGGGATATAAGCCTAGAAGTGGTATGGCTGGGTCAAAGAGTATGAAATTATTTATAGTCCTTTGGGCATAGTTCCAGGTTGCTCTCCAGAATGGTTGGATAAGTTCACAACTCCACCAGCAATGCATTAGTGTTCCAATTTGCCCACATCCTCTCCAGCATTTGTCATTTTCCTGTTTTGTCATCTTAGCCTATCTGACTGGTGAGATGTGGTACCTCAGAGTTGTTTTGATTTGCATCTCTCTAATCAATAGTGATTTAGAGCATTTCTTCATATGCTTATAGATATCTTTAATTTCATTCTCTGAAAACTGCCTATTCATATCCTTTGACCATTTATCAATTGGGGAATGACTTGTATTCATATAGATTTGACTCAATTCTCTGTAAATTTTAGAAATGAGCCAAGGATTCATTTTTCAAACATATAGAGAACTGAATCAAATTTATAAAAATAAGAGCCATTCCACAATTAATAAATAATCAAAAGATATGAACAGTTTTCAGATGAGTGATCAAAGCTATGCATAGTCATAAAAATGCTCTAACTCACTATTGATTGTAGAGATGCAAATTAAAACAGTTCTGAGGTACTGCTTCATATCTTTTAGATTGGCTAACAGGACAGAAAAGAAAAATAACTAATGGTGGAGGGGGTGTGGGAAAAAATGAGGCATTAATGCACTATTAATGCAATATAATGCAGAGGATTCTGAACTTTTTCAACCATTCTGTAGAGCAATTTGGAACTATGCCCAAGGGCTATTAAACTGCATATACCCTCTGACCTAGCAGAACCATTACTAGACCTGTATCCCAAAAGATATTTTTTTCAAAAAAAAGTTTTAAAAGACCTATATGTTCAAAAATATTTCCTATCAGCTCTTTTCTAGTGGCAAAGAATTGGAAACTGGGGGATGTGCTATGAGATTATGATGTAATACTATTGTTCTATAAGAAATAATAAGCACAAGGGGCAGCTAGGTGGCGCAGTGAATAGAGCGCCGGCCCTGGAATCAGAAGGACCTGAGTTCGGAGCCTGCCTCCGACATTTAATCCACACAAACAAAAACCTAGCCATGTAACCTTGGGCAAGTTACTTAACCCCAATTGCCCTAAAGGGGCAGCTAGGTGGCGCAGTGAGTAAGAGTGCCGGCCTGGGAGTTGGGGTGACTCGAGATCAGATCCGGCCTCAGAAAATGAGCACCCACGCATAAATAATGACTAGCCCTGTAACCTTGAGCAAGTTACTTAACCCCAATTGCTTAAAAAAAAAAAAAAAGAAATAATAAGCAGGATGCCCTCAGAAAAACCTGAAAAGGCTTATATGAACTGATGCAAAGTGAAATGTACTGTGTACAAAGTAACAGCAATATTGTAAGATGATCAGCTGTGAATAACTTGCTTATTTGTAGCAGTACAATAATCCGAGACAATTTTGAAGGACTTAGGATGAAAAATGGAATCCATCCCCAGAGAAGGAACTGGTGGTATCTGAATACCAGATTAAAACCTACTTTTTCTTACTCCTTCTATTTTTCTTGAGGGTTTTTTATTTATGTTTTCTTTCACCACATGACTAATATAGAAATGTTTTTTATAACTACATGTATATAACCTATATCAAATTTCTTACCCTCTCAATGGGGGAGTGTGGAATGGAGAGAATTTGGATCTCAAAGTTTTAAAAAAACGAATGTTAAAAATGTTTTTACTTGCAACTGGGGAAAATAACTTCTAAATCTTCTTTTTTTTTGCTTTTTGGAGGGGGGAAGGTACGGAAATTGGGGTTGAGTGACTTGCCCAAGGTCACAGGATAGTTATGTGTTAAGTGTCTGAAGCCAGATGTGAACTCAGGTCCTCCTGACTCCAGGGCGGGTGCTCTATTCACTGTGCCACCTAGCCACCCCCTAAATAATATTTTTTAAAAGAAAATTAATAAGGATCTGACCTAGAGTAGCAGCATATTTGAGCTAAATAAGGGGACATATACAAGAGAAGTTCTGAAGATAAAGATTATGAGATTTGGGATATGTGAAATGAGTGAGAGTAAAAAGCCAAGAAAGAAGGAATATATTCAGAAAGGAATGTGATTAAAATATATATATATATATATATATATATATATATATATATGTCAAGGAAATAAAATATTTTTTAAAAATCTGTCAAATATATGAAAAACTGCTTTTTCAATATAGTTCTGTCCTTACCATTTTTACATTCTTAAGTTGGTGTTTTGGGGATATCAAAAATTTGTTTTCAAGTTTGTTTGGATTTTTCTCAATAAGTAAGACTTTCTAGAGGGAAAAATACACACACACACACACACACACACACACACACACACACACACACACACACACACACACTTCTGAACTGTATAGGCTTCCTGCCATTCCCCTCTAGGCTTTTATTTGTTACTTCAGGGCTTTGACTACCTGGTGCCAATGATAGTTGAAAATATAAAATGCACAAAAAAGAAAATAAAAATGGGAAAGTGATCTCTGCTTCTATCAAGCAATGATTCTAAGCCTAACCAATTACTCCCCCCCAAAAAATTTACAGCTGGGAACCCCCTGTTTTGTCACCTTCAAATTGTCACTTTAAATTTTTACCTTACCTCCAGTGTTCTCTCTAGTTCCTATTAAATAGTATAGAGTGGCAGGATCAATCCTATGAGAAATTGTGAAGTAGATAGAATTTTTCTTGGGTGACCTCTCATTTTTCCTTTAAGCCACCCTTTCCTAAGTGCTTATGCCATCTCCCTCTGACCCTGTGAGTGGCTTACTTCCTTGATATGTCAAGAAATTTCCTTACTTTCTTTAAATCACTCCACACAGACTCCTCTGCTGCCTATTCATAAGACTGGTTCTGTAGAAAAGTATGTGAAGGATGCAATTTTTTCAAAATGTTGGCTTTGTAAAGATCTAGCCCAATTTTATACCCATCCCTCAGTCTGAGTATTTTTAAAGTTTATTAGATCAAGGTTTATTTTGCTGTTCTGGTTTTTAAACAGAAATCAAAATTACATCAACTCATTTAAAGCACTGAAAAAGAAATTCTCTCATCTAACTAGGTTATTTTACAGTGAGATGATAGGGGAGGGAGGCTAAAACCAAATTATGAATGTAATGAAACTGAAGCAAAAAGATTATTAGGCTGGATGTGCCTGGTTTCTAATTGGCATCAAAGAAAAGAGAAGATTAAGTAAAAAACCAAAATTCCTAGGAAAGGAGTTTTCTTGAGCAACAAATGATGCTTCTATTAGCATAGCAATACAACAAAGAAAATAAGGTAATTAAACTGACTGCTTGAAATAACAATGTTATGTAAATCTTGAAAGGAAGTTGTTAAAATAATCAAGAAAAAACTTGTACTGATTTAGGAAGTATCACTTCCTTGTATTGGTGGCATAATTAAATCTTATTTTGTTATTCTTTGGAAGAATAAGACTTATTTGAAACACATTAATGTGGTTTGACCATGTAAATATAGATTAAAATTGTAGATGAAGAATTCTGCCTGGGGGAAAAACAGCTCAAAGAGTTATGTGAGCCCCCTTAGTATAGTTGATAGAGGGGCAGACTGGAAGACAAAAGGTTACAGTAGTGATCCTAAAACAAAGCATTGAAATTGATTGAGTTTCAATTCTCTCATCTGTAAAATGAGTAAAATAAGACTCACCTAACAGGATTATTAGGAGAACCAAATGAAATTTGTATTTGGAAATTTGCAAACTGAGGTGTTATAATTATTTTCCAGTCATTTCTAGTGATATAAGATGAATATTTGAGTTTGAATGTTGGGGATTTTCTGTACCTCTACTTCTTAGGAACCACACTTATGGCAAAGTAGAATATAGACAAAATGCCTAGAAGCATAGCTGGCATGGCATCTGAATGGATAGAGGACCTTATCATTTGCTCTGAACTGAATTCTAATGTCTCATAGAATTTATCATTTGTCATTCTGCTACCCACTCAAGACCCACAAGCATGGCCATCTAATCTGTTGATGCATCACAAAGACTGTAACTCAATTCTCCTACAAGAGACTTCTCCTCCAATTGGAGAGGGAGCTTTTTGAAAGCAGACGCTTTCTTTGCCTCTTTGTATCCAAAGAGCTTAGCATAGTCCTTGCTGTGTAATAAACATTTAGAAATGCATTTTTATTCATTCATGATAAAAATCTTAGAATCGGAAAGAGCCTTGAAAGTCATGTATTCCAACAAGAATATGAGTATTCTCTAAAACATTGCTAAGTGCTTATCTGGCCTCCTCCTGAAAATGTCTAAGATCAAGAAATTCCATTTACTTTGGAGAAGTTGATAACATTTTTTGATGGTTCTCATTTTTAGGACAATTAGGTGGTATTATACCCCAAACAAAACAAAACAAAAGCAAAAAACAAACAAAAAAAAACCTTACTCATTAATTTTCTCCTTTTTGGCCCTCATTCTGTTCTCTGACATCAAAGACAACAAATCTAGCCCTCTTTTATTTTTACTTGCAATATTTTCTCCTTGACCATAATATTCCTGGCAGTTTTCACTTTGGGATCTCAAGGGATTATGGAACTGAATGTTGTAAACTAAAAGTAGATAAATAAATTTAATAAAATAAAATTGAAAAAATCTTATTATGGAAAGATTTTAAATTTCTTCACTATGTTTATTACACTCTGTTGTTTGTATTCTAGTTTATTCATGCTCTTTCTTTTCTTAATTGTGTACAGAATTGAACATAATACTCTGTAAATGATCTGAACATATCCTTTCATCCAAGTCATTGTGTGTGTGTGAGTGTGTGTGTGTGTGAGTGTGTGTGTGTGTGTGTGTGTGTGTGTGTGTGTGTGTGTGTGTAGGAGAGAATGATGCCAATGAAAAAGTCTCCCTGGGTCCAATAAATTCATAATATATCTCAGCCTATATCTCTCCATCTTGGCCACAAAGGTGTTGTGAGCACTTTGTCAAATGAGTTGCTAAAATATAGATATAACATGGGGATGAAATTATCTTGATGTGATAGTCTACTTGCCCCATCAAAAAAAAAAAAAGAAATATATTTAGCCTCTCGTGGCTTGCTCTTGCGGCTGTAACTGATCAACTCTCCCCACCACCGCCCACTCCACCCCCAAAAAAATATCTTTTTCATAGTGTTCTATATGCCCAGATACCCAGGTATTGGGGAAAAGACTCACTAGTTAAGAAAAACTGCTAGGAAAACTGGATCTCACTCTGGCAGAAATAAGGATTAAACCAATGCCACACACCATACACTAACATAAGTTTCAAATGGATAAATGTACTAGATATAAAAGGTCATATTATAAGAAAATTAGAAGAACAAGAAGAAATTATCTTTGAGATTTATGGATAGGTTTAGAAATTCACTGTTAAACTGCTAAAGAAGATCACACAAGGTCAAATGGATAAGTTATATAAAACAAAATATTTTGAACAAATAAATCTAATATTGTTAAGACTAGAAGTGAAACTGTTGACTTGGAAAAATATTTGTTACACCTTTAGCTGATAAATGTTTCATATTCCAGATATAAAAGGAATTATTTCAAATTTATGAGTCATTCCCTAATTGCTAAACACTCAAAGTATATGAAGAAGTAGATTTCAAAAGAAGAAATCTAAGCTAAAAACAACTTTGATGAAAAAAAATTCTATCACTAATTATTATAGAAATGAAAATTAAAGCATTGTTGTGGTTCTACCTGACAAACAATAGACTGACAAAGAGAAAAAAAGAAAGTGACAAATTTTGTTGAGGCTGCAGGAAAACAAGCACACTAATGAACTATTGGTATAGCTGTGAATTAATTCAACATTCTAGAAACAACTTGGAACTATGTTCCAAAAGTTACTAAACTGTACATAATCTTTGAACCAACTGTACCACTACTAGGTCTATATTCCAAATAAATCAAAGAAAGAGGAAAAGGACCTATATATAAACAAATATTTCTAACAGTTTTATTTATGGTATTCCCCAAACTGGAAACTAAGGTGTTATCTTCCTCCTGGGAAATGGCTAAACAAACTGTGGTATATCAAGATAGTATAATAATATTGCTCTATTTAAAAAAATGACAAAATGAACTATTTCAGAGGAAACTGGGAAGACTTCTATGAACTGATATAAAACAAAGTAAGCAACAGAACTGTCTATAC
The DNA here is from genome assembly GCA_011680675.1 of Gymnobelideus leadbeateri. NCBI lineage: Eukaryota > Metazoa > Chordata > Mammalia > Diprotodontia > Petauridae > Gymnobelideus > Gymnobelideus leadbeateri. The sequence continues at coordinate 27,905 of WOXC01001692.1, forward strand.
AATGATAAAATTATGGAGGAAAATAATTTTGAAAGATTAGAACTCTGATCAGTACCAAGATAAACCATGAGTACAAAAGAATGAAGATGAAATGTGTCTAATATCCTACCAAGAAGGCAAGGAATGTAAAATGCAGAACAAATATATCTTCAGAAATTAGTCTTTTTTTCCAGTCATTTACAACACTTTGTGATCCTTTTTGGGATTTTCTTGGCAAAGATGCTGGAGTGGTTTGCCATTTCCTTCTTCAGTTTATTTTATATATGAGGAACTGAGGCAAGCAGAGTTAACAGACTTGCTAGGGTCACACAGCTTATAAGCATCTGAGTCAGGATTTGAACTCAGGTTTTCTTGACTCTAGGGTCATTGCTCTATCCACTATGCCAGCTAGCTGCCTATTTTCAGAAATAGCAAGTGGTAAGTTGTTTTAATGGAAACAAATGTGTTGAGGGTTTTATTTTTCAGGGTTGTTGCTGTTGTTGTTATTTTAAATTTATTTAATGTGGTGCTAAGGGAGTAAGAGGAACAGATTATAAGGGGGAAAATGATGTGTAAAAAAAGAATATAAGTAGTCATGTCATTAAAGACACATTTTGTAAATGCACCAAATAAAAACCCCTCACTATACATAAATATTAATGTGGTTATTATTATTATCAATATATTGAGAGGGTAATTTTATAAGTCAATATCTATGTATAATATATTATTTTTATTTTATGTTAAAGACTGATTTGTATATTAATAAAACATTCTTTTTCACTTAAACAAATGATTTCTTTAATTATTTGTCCTAGAGATTTACCAGGAACTAATGTCTTTCTCTTGTAGTTTGAAGTATAGACAATAATAAGTCCTCATTAAACCCCTGCAGTGTGCAGATACTCCTCTTTAGACTAATTCTGATGTTTAATTGTGCTATGCAGGCAATCTTGGGTTCTCAAAGCTGATGTCTGAAGCAGATCCTATCAAGTTTTAAATGTTCCAGCTATGCTTGCCATTCAGGGACCAAATTAGTCAATTCAGAGAGGTTCAAGATCAGACCGAATGCAAGATGTCAGAATTTTCAGACATGGCAAATTTCAAAGAGTTGTCTATTCCATTAAAGAGAGAGTTTACCATGCCTTAAAAACTGCCTAAAAACACTGCACTAAGCACTAGCAAAGATAATGTTTGCCTACTCTCAGGAAGCTTACTACTTATACCTTACCTTCAACTAAAATATCTCTTCAGACAATTTTTTAAAAACACACATTTATCATGTCTGACATAATACACTTCATTCTGAATCTATATATTTTCTATCACTTTTCTACCAAGAAAAAGGTAGATTTCATCACCAGTCTTCTAGAGTTAAGATCATTTAGTATATGACCAGGATTCTGATATCTTTTAGTGTTTAATTTTTTTTGTAGTAGTCACTGAATATATTTTTCTTTTCATTAAACTTTTTTCACTTTGAAAACATTCATAAAATATTACCAAGTTTCTTTGAAGTGTTCATAGCAGATTTGTATAGAACAATGAACTTTTCCATTCAGTTACCTTAGCATACAACAATTTGTTCAGTCATTCTCCCAATCAATGGCCACTCTCCTTTCCAGCTTCATGCTACCAAAAAAAGCACTGCCATGAATATTTTGGTACATTAAGGACCTTCCCTTCTACCTGGAAATTTTAAAGAAAGTGACAGTAGCATCACTTGGATGGAAGGATGAACAATTTAGCCACTTTTCTATCATATCGGTCTAAACTACAGCTTTACTAATAGTTCATTGATGCATTTATCTACCCCAACCTGGGCGATATTTGACTTTCATGATTTTAGGGGTTTTTTTTTCTATTTGAAAGGTTTAATATAATACTTGAGTTGTTTTGATTTCCATTTTTTTAAGTTAATAATGATTTTGGGGAATCTATATGGCAGAGTAAAGGCATGAACTTGCCTGATCTCTCCCAAATTCTCCTCCAAACAACTTTAAAATAACACCTTAAAACAAATTTGGAGCAGCAGAAACAACTAAAGGATGGGATAAAACAATTTTCCAGCCCAAAACAAATTAGAAGGCCAGTTATAAAAGTGTATCTCACCAGGGTGAGAGTGTAACAGTCCAATGCAGGTATAGACTATACAACAATTCAACCAGCCGAAGTCGTTGGAGATGATGTTGGAGTAGAAACAGTACTTCCACAGTGCTCCAGCTCACACTACTTCAAAATCATGGGAAAGGGGACTCTGAACAACCTCTGGAGCTCCAGCACCCATAGACCGACACACAGAAGCTAACCTCCCGCTGAGGACAGCCCGGCAGCCCCGCAGTGCCCTGGGAGCGGACAGCACAGCACTCTGGAAGCCGAGCTCCAGACCTCGTGAGTCACGGTTTCAGACCCAGGGTGGCTGGACCAGCAGCCAGCTGGAGGGACCCCAGAACACCAGCAGCTGTGGCTTTTCCAGAATTTCTAACACAAAGTGAGAGGTTAGTGCCCAATGGACTCTGGGCCAGTATTTGGGAGCATGTCAACTTCTTCCCCTGGGGGCTAGAAGCAGCTGAGGAGCCATAGCACAGCTGCCATTTTGCAGCTTCAGTTGCAGCTTCAGCTCCTGGCCTGTGAACTGTAGGGGGATCTGGCAATCAGTCTGGGGAATAATCGCTCTGGCTTTAACCTCCCTGGATCTGGATTGTGGTCTTGGGTGGAGGTCTTGGGGTGTGTGTCCAGCCCCAGTATGTGGGGGCTTCAGGGAGGGCACCCACCTAATAAGTCCAACAGTTGGGAAGACCTCAACGTTTGAGACGGAAGCCCCCTTGTCTGAGGGCAGAGTCCTACTGTGGCAACAAGCGAAAAATCAAGTAATTAACTGGCAACATCCCTAGGCAAAGAAAACAAAATAAACAAAAATTCAACATTAGACTCCTATTTTGGGGACAAAGATCGAAGCATGGAACTGGAGGAGGACTGTGAGGTAAGAACTCCTGCACTAAAATCCCTAAATGAAAATACAAGTGGGTTACTGGCCATAGAGGACCTTAAGAAGGATTTTAAAAACCAAATAAGAGAAGTGGAGGAAAAATTGGGAAGAGAAATGAGAAGGATGCAAGAAAAGTATGAAATGAGAGTCAACAGCCTGACTGAGGAAAATAACATCTTAAAAAATAGACTAACTCAAGTGGCAAAAGAGGCTCAAAAAGGCAATGTCTTAGAAAGATGACTTTGCCAGATGGAAAAAGAATCTCAAAAGCTCACTGAGCAGATTCATTCCTTCAGGATTAGACTGGAGCAAATGGAAGCTAGTGACTTTATGAGAAATCAAGATGCTGTTAAGCAGATCCAAGCAATTGAAAGAATAGTAGGCAATGTGAAATATCTAATGGGAAAAACCACTGACCTGGAAAATAGATCCAGGAGAGACAATTTAAAAATTATTGGACTACCTGAAAGCCATGATCAAAGAAAGAACCTAGAAATCATCCTTCAAGAAATTCTCAAGGAAAATTGCCCTGATGCTTTAGACCCAGAGGGCAAAATAGAGGTTGAAAGAATCCACTGATTGCCTCCTCAAAAAGATCCCAAAAAGAAAACTCCCAGAAATATTATAGCCAGGTTCCAGAACTCCCACATCAAGGAGAAAATACTACAAGCAGCCAGGAAGAAACAATTTCAATATTGTGGAAACACAATCAGAATAGCCCAGGACCTGACAGCTTCTACACTGAGGGATCAAAGGGCATGGAATACGATATTCCAGAGGGCAAAAGAGCTGGGAATGAACCCAAGGGTCACCTACCCAGCAAAACTGAGTATTTTGTTTCAGGGGAAAATATGGTCATTCAGTGGAATAGAGGACTTTCAAGTATTCTTGAGGAAAAAACCAGAGTTGAATAGAAAATTTGACATCCAGACACAAGAAGCAAAAGATGCTTGAGAAGGTAATCAAGGAAAAGAAATCAAAAGGAACTTATCAAAGTTGAACTATTTACATTCCTACATGGAAAAACAATAACTGTGTCTGATGAAACCTTTCTCATTATGAAAATAATTGAAGAAGGGTATATGGGCATATGTTTACAGGTATACATGGATAGAGGGCACAGGTTGAATTTGATGGGAAGAGATGATTCTTAAGGGGTGAAATTAAGAGGTGAGAGACGAAAGTGGCAAGAGGAGATGGGGAGAGACAGGGTAGGGTAAACTATCTCATGTAGAAGGGGCAAGGGGAAGTAGTTGCAAGGGAGGGGAAGAACAGGAAGGCAAAAAGGCAAAAGCATATTCTCATTGAAGTTGGCTCAAGGAAAGGATCACATACATAATAAATGGGATATCTCACCCTGCAGGAGAGTAGGGGAAAGGGGGATGAAAGGGGGGATGATGGAGGGGAGGGCATTCTGGGGGGAGGGGAGGTTGAAAGTACCCACTGTCAAAGAGGGACAGGATCAAAGTAGGGAATGGACCAGGTGGGAGGTGAGATGGGTGGGAGGGAAATATAAGCAGTCTTTTACAATATATCTATTATGGTAATGTTTTGCACAGCTATACACGTACAACATATACTTAATTGTTTGTCTTCTCAGAAGGAGTGGATGACAAGGGAGGAAGGGAATGGATCTGAAAATAGAAGTTTTAAAATTAAATGTTTCATAAGATGTCCAGGCACTAGGGCTCAGAGATTCACCTTGCCCTAATGGCAAAGTCGAAGAGGGTATGGGAGAAGATATGGGAGAGAGCAGATTGCATGAGGGGATATCTAGTGGGACTGCTATTCTGGGGTGGGGGGTAGGGAAAAATGGGGGAAAAATTGTAACTCAAAATCTGGTGGAAATGAATGATGTAAACCAGAAGTTAATAAAGAATTTGTTTAATAAAAAAAAAAAAGAATAGCACAGGACCTGGAAGCTTCTACAAGGGATCAAAGGGCATGGAATATGATATTCCAGAGGGCAAAGAAGCTGGGATTACCTACCCAGCAAAACTGAGTATCTTGTTTCAAGGGAAAATATGGTCATTCAGTGGAATAGAGGACTTTCAAGCATTCTTGAGGAAAACAACCAGAGTTGAATAGAAAATCTGACATTCAGACACAAGAAGCAAGAGATACTTGAGAAGGTAAACAGGGAAAAGAAATCAAAAGGAACTTATCAAAGTTGAACTATTTACATTCCTTTATGGAAAAACAATAACTGTGACTGATGAAACCTTTCTTAGTATGAAAATAATTCAAAAAGGGTATATGGGCATATGAATACATATGTGAATGTGTGTATATGTGTTTACAGGTATACATGGATAGAGGGCAGAGGTCGAATTTGGTGGGAAGGGATGATACTTAAGGGGTGAAGTTAGGAGGTGAGGGAGGAATGTGCCAAGAGGAGATGGGGAGAGACAGAATGGGGTAAACCCTCTCATAGAGAAGAGGCAAGGGGAAATGGTTACAAGGGAGGAGAAGAAGAGGAAGGCAAAAAGGCAAAACCATATTCTCATTGAATTTGGCTCACGGAGAGAATGACATACATACTAAATGGGATATCTCACCCTGCAGAAGAGTAGGGGGATGGAGATGAGAGGCAGGGGAGGATGGAGGGGAGGGCATGCTGGGGGGAGGGGAGGTTGGAGGCACCCACTTTTGAAGAGGGACAGGATCAAAGTAGGGAATAGACCAGGTGGGAGGTGGGATGGGTGGGATGGAAATATAGTCAGTCTTTTACAATATATCTACTATGGTAATGTTTTGTATAGCTATACATGTACAACATATACTGAATTGCTTATCTGCCCAGCAGGAGTGGGTGACAAGGGACGAAGGGAGTGGATCTGGGATTCGAAGTTTTAAAATTAAATGTTTCAAATATATATAAATACTATTATTAATACTACTTTGCATGTAACTGGGAGATAAGATGTGCAAGCATTGGGGAACAGAGATTCACCTTGCCCTAATGGAAAAGTTGAAGGAGGTATGGGAGAAGATATGGGAGAGAGCAGATTGGATGAGGGGATATCCTGTGTGACTGCTATTCTGGGGTGGTGGGTAGGGGAAAAGCGGGGAAAAAATTGTAACTCAAAATCTGGCAGAAATGAATGATGTAAACCAGGAGTTAATAAAGCATTTGGAAAAGAAGAAGAAGAAGAAGCTGCAAGGCATAAAGAAGTTGCTGATAAATCAGGAAAAAAAAAAAAAGAAGTCATCGAGGGCAACTGAATCAGCAGTGGTGGCTACTGGAGTTCTCAGCCAAAGACAATAGCAGTGGTCAAACAATTGGTAAGAAGGGTATAACAGAGGTCCCTATGTTGGTGTTGGGTGTAGGATTCTGTTGCATTGCTCATATGCAGTTCTAGTCACAATACAAGGGTAAGGAGGAGCATTAGTATGCTGGAGCTTGCTGAACAGGGGATCAGGAACCCTGATCAGTTCTAAGGCAGGAAAAAGAGGTAATGGTCACTCACAGATCTCAGTAAAAGCCAGGAGAACAGTGACCACACCTCTCCTCAGGTCAGACCACATTGGAATAACTGAAAACTTATAGATACCCAGAAATAGCTCTGAAAACAGCAAATAACAAAAACCTGAAGCTTGGGACAGTCACCACCCCCACAAACACAGACATATACAGTGTTAATATACCATACTATGATACTGTGCATATGCTGTGCTATAATAAGTGACAAACAGCTCTCAGAAAAATTTGGAAAGACTTACACGAACTGAAGCAGAATGAAATGAGCAGAACCAGGAGAACTTTGTACATGCATATAACAGCTGTACTGTTTGATGATCAACTGTGCATGACTTAGCTATTCTCAGCACTACAATGATCCAAGACAATTCCAAAGGACACGTGATGAAAAAAGGCATTCATCTCCAGAGAAAGAACTGATGGAGACTATAAGAAGATAGAAGCATTCTTTCTTTATTTTTCATGTTATTTTTCTTTTGGTTTGTGTCTTTCATAATATTTTTAATATGGAAATAAATTTTGCATGACTGCACATGTCTAGGCTATATCAAATTGCTTGACTTTTCAAGAAAGGAAACGGGGAGAGAGAATTTGGAACTCAATTTTAAAGAAAAACTAATGTTAAAAATTGTTTTTACATGTAATTGAAAAAAATAAAATATTTAAAGGAAAAAAGATAGCATTTGCCAATTTCCAAGTGTAAATACTCATGCTGAAATTTTAACAATTAGCTCTTTTAAGCCTGTACAAACTTACTCCAGGATACACATGGTTAGCATTTGAATCAGGTTGTAAAAGATAAACAGTAATTCCATTGGTGAGGAAAGAGGAAAAAGAGCATTTCACTAATAAGAAACTACCAGAGCAAAGACACGTAAGCATGAGAAGGCAGATTATTTAGATGAGTGAGGGCAAAAAGTTTTCTGCTTTGCTGGATTATACAGTTATCCCTTCCATATCAAGACTTTCCCATCATGGTTTCCATATATTGTGGGTCAGAATAATAAATTAAATGTGAACTTTTGAAGAATTTTGTAGAAGCCACAGATAACATGCAAAAGCCAATAGACAAAAGAGAAAAAGTTTAGAAATTCAGAAATCTATAAAATATATGTATAGTATCATATAATTTCAATATATTTTATCATTTAATACCATAATAAACCAAACTTCTTTTCTGCTATGAAAGAAGACTCAAAAAGTCTCATGGGGAGATAAGGGTGGGAGGCAGGGTGGATGGCACTGTGCCCCCAATGTATGGAAGGGATAATTATAAAGTATATAGTCGAGAATAACTTGAAATACAGTTGGAAATGTGACACAGATAATAGAGGAGATTCAGTTCCAGGTTACAGAATTTGAACTTTATTCAGGAAGCAATAGTAATCCAGTAAACTAACTGAATGAATGAATTGAAATGAGTGAATGAATGAAGGAAAATTTGATAAGAGCTAAGATAATACAGAAGGAAAAAGCTATTCCTGCTGTAGTGGATTGGAGAAAATGATTGTGGGAAGACCTGTTAAACTATTCTAATATTGGAAGAATATGGCAATAGACTATACCAGAATTGTAGAAATATGAATACAGTAAAAGAGACAGATTTGAATGTATTACTTTGGCTCAATATTTGAAAATGTGGATGGTGTTTGCCTGATCCTAGTTCTCAGTACCTCTCCTCTTCGCCATAATTTTTTGAAGTGCATCAACAATGGCTCCACAGGAACATTAGTCACTGTTAATACCCTCTGATGTTTGAATATGTGATGAGAACATATGAGTGCTACTTTAAATTCTCCTTAATCTGAGTTTTAATTCCTTTTTATCCTTTCCTTTCTTTCTTACCTTCCCTGTCTGATAAAATCGACAAACCTTTATTAATTATGTTCCTGCTACTGTGCTAAGCACTGGTGGGTGATACAAGGACAAAAGCAAGACTGCACTTGCCTCTGAGGAGCTTACATTCCTCTGGGGAGATGAAATGGCATATATAAGTATACATGATTTTTACACAAGTACAAGGGATCTTTTGTGTTGCAAATGGCAGATAAAGAGAAGTTGAGTAGTTCCATGTGAGACAGCTAGGGAGCACAGTAGAGCACTGGTGCTAGAGTCAAGAACACCTGAGCTCATCTGCAGCCTCAGAATTTTCTGTCCATTTGATCCTAGGCAAGGCATTTAACTTCTGTCCATCTCAGCTTCCAACATGGTAATATGGGATGATAATAGCACTTTATAGGGTTTTTGTGAGAATCAAAAAAGATAATAGTTGTAAAGCATGGGGCACAGGACCTGGTACAGTTTTGTTATTCAGTCATTTCAGTCAATCGTGTCTAACTTCATGACCCCGTCTGTAGTTTTCTTGGCAAAGATACTAGAGTGGTTTACCATTTCCTTCTCCAGCTCATTTTACAGATGTGGAAATTAAGGCAAAGAGTTAAGTTATTTGCCCAGGGTCACACAGCTAGTAAGTATCTGATGCCATACTTTAATTTGTGTCTTACTGACTCCAAACCCAGTGCTCTCATCACTGTGCAACCTAGTTGCCTTTAATAAATGTTTATTTCCTTTCTTCCTACATTTTCTCTATCTTTATTATCTATTGCATCTTCCCATTCAACTGGAACAGCACTTCTATCCCTCCCTTAACATTTCCAGCATGGTTAAAATGCTCTGTGTTATTTTAATATTCATTGCTAACCTAAGCTCAAATCAGGTTTAAATTTCCTGACATCAGTACTATGGAGAATTAACACATTTTCTATTTGTAACTACCCTGGCTTCATTTTCTTATATGTATCTATTTAAAATAAAAATTCATCAATGAATTCCTTATGTAGACTCATCAGTTGTTTTTTCTTTAAACTTTTCTTTTTCTCTCCTCATTGGAATACATTGCCTCTCATCAGAATTCTGTTCTTGAGAGCATTCTATCCCTCTTGACCTTATTTCTTTGGAGTCTCAGGCTATGAGATGAAGCATCCAAAATTGTTGAAATTCATTCCCTTAGAGTCCAGAGTATACAACAGACCAATCCCATAGTTCCTCTCTTTATCAATCATTGACTCTAGAATGAACATAACTGTTAGGAGCCAAAGAGGCTTGATCCAGGACTCCAGATAATTATCTTGATATCAGTGGACCGGAATATCAAAGACCTCTTTGAGACATGACTTTTCGTCAAGTTAACTCCTGAGTTCTTTTGATATGGGTTACACTTATAAGGATGTTGTATGAGTTCTGAGACCAACAGGCTATACCCCAAGATTTAGTTGCTCAGAGCCAAAATATTTGATTCAGCACTCAGCTATCTTTGGGTGGTTAGCTCTAAATGTGTTGTCTTTTGAGGATTGCAGCTTTCACTTTGAAGTATGACTGTGGCTGCATTAGGAGGTACCTGAGGCCTAGATCAAAGGTCTTATCCTAAGACTTTAGTCTCCTAGATAACAAATCCCTATCAAATTATCTAATCTGTGTTACTTCCAGGATATGACAGACTAAGATAATGATAAGAATGCTTGAGTCCCCTTCCTTTGTCTCATTTGCTCTATAAAAACCTTGACCTGAGAATCAATAAATGGAGTTTATGGTTCTTCCTTGAACTCCCCACATGGCCTGGTCATTTCTTATTCACATCTCCAGATCATGCTAAGTGCTGGACACTGAGCAGCCCACGACACCTAACTGCTTAGCAAGATTTCTACAATTGACATTTTGGCAAATAGTTCCTTCTTAGGGTTACGAAATCATAGATTTTGAGCTGAATGGTCCCTCAGAAGCCATTTAGTTCAATCTGTAATACTTGTAATCCCAAAACCCATTGGTATGGTATTCTCTTCTCATTGGTAGAGATAGATGACTATCTGTGGGGCCAGGTGGAATTGGCAAGAGTAAGATTTCTTCAGTTTTCTTCAAACTTTCTTTGAGTCTCTTTGAACTCTGAGAATTTCTGGCTTCCAGCTTTGAGAGGGGAGATGGGTAAAGTTAATCCCACTTCAGGTTGCTGAAGGAAAAGACTCTGGGAAGACATGAGAGGAGCTGCTGGTCTCCATCATGTCCCTATTCCCAGCTTGCTACACTAGAGATCCAGGGAACTTCCCCTTAGATGAGATGTAGGACTCTCTCAGTTGAGTTGAGTCACCTTGTTCCCAATGGGAGAGTTCCTTTGTTCTATAACATATGGTTTTTATTTTCCTTTGTATATTTTTTTTCTGATTTCTGCTTTGCTACCCATTTGGATAAATAGGTTTTCTTTAATAATTGCTTTGTGTGTTCATTGTGGAACTGGTATTTGGAGAGAAATGGGTCAAATCTGAGAGATATAGCTTGGAGTTCTTCACCTCCAATACTGAGTGATCAGAAGTTAGCTTGAACCTGAAAGTCATATCCTCTACATTAAAATTACTTAAGAAAGCAGACAGATGTAATACCCTTCTCTCTGAGAAGAGCTTAGTGGTGGCATCTGGTTCTGATTTCCTATACATTACCCTCCCACAATCAAAAATTCAGGTCTCTCTTGGAGAAGAATTGAAGGAAAAGAGGCTAGAGATGCTTACTCTACCATTCAAACCACATGATGACACCTCCATGACACATGTGGGGCCTTGCTACATAATGATGAGAAATATCTTGTTCAACATTGTTCATGTAGTAAGCAGGAGAGCTGGAATTTTAACCCAGTTTCTCTGACTCCAAATTCAGAGCTCTTTCATCTCTACCATGCTGCTCTCAATATCCTCAAATAGGCATGCAGCTTCTACATGAAAAACACTACACTAAATGTTGGAATAGGAGAGACACGAAGATGAAAGAAGACACTATCTTTGCTCTTCTGAAACTTCTATGTATTGGAGAGGCATGGCATGTATAAATAACTATCTTGGAAGTGTTTTTTGATCTGGAATTTTTTTTAAAACCAGCAAACTTGAATCTATCTGCCTCATTTTAAATATGAGGAAACCGAGTCACAAAGAGCTAAGTGACATTCTAAGAATGTCAGTAAGGGACTTAGGCAAGATCAAATCCAGGTTTTCCTAACTCAAAGTTCAGTGCTCTACCTACTCTACTTCATAAGTTTATTTTATCAAAAAGAGACCTTCAGGAAGTGTCCAGAAAGTCAAAGGACCTCATCTTTACTCAACTCTATCCTTCCTCAGTGCTAGTTTTTCTAACTATATTCGAAAATCATCTTCCAGATCTACTACCCCCTCAATACAACAACCAAAAAGAAATCTGTTATTGAAAATATTTAAAACAAAGTGCCACAAGCACTAAAGATAATTAAGAAGAAAAAGTTACCAAAATGGTTTGAGCAACTAGAATATCATCAGAAAAGTGGTCATTTATGGTGACTACTTTGAAAGGGGAAACAATTATTTGTGTAAGAGCCAACATGTTTAAAATGTGTGTCAGTTACATCATGTTGTATGCCAACAGCAGAACTTGAGCTCTTTGAGGGATGAAACCATCTTTTATTTTTGTCTTTGTACCCCTAGTGCTAGCAAAGTACTTTGCACACAGTGGGCACTATAAATAGATCATTACTTGAACTTATAGTAATAGCTTATATTTCACAAATGTTGTCCATTGGTTAATTCCTTGGCTCTTTTGCTTAATCTGCCTTACATATAAAGTGGTGTTTATATAAGCACAGTGAGCAGAAAAATAAAAGTACTTATGGGCATGTTTGAGTATTTTGGTTTTGTTTGGTTTTGTCTTGTTTGAGAAAGGCAGCCTTACACTTTCACCTCAAGTTGGAAGCAAGTATTGTTGTTTCTGAAGTTTCCAGGTAAATTGCTATTTCAATGGTATTTTCACATTAATCCATCATGGAATCTTCTGAGAGTTATAGTTTGTTCTATCCAGTAGTTTTGTTTTTTTTTTGTTTTGTTTTTCCATATTAGATATTTAATCACGCTTTCCAAGATATAATGAGTGGACTGAAAGTTCTCAACACACCACTGATCAGGAAGCATTTTGTACAAGGTGCCTATTTGCTCACTATGTTTTGCACATATACATACACATGCAAAGACAATTAAAAATTAGGGTAAAATTTAAAGATCTCAAATATTGCTTTGTGCCTGTAGAAACAACTTTAATTATGTTTCTGTTTCATTTTATTTGGTCATTTATTATAACTTTAGAAGTATTCTTCCAGGAAAAAGTAATCATTCATGTCAAGTAACTAGAAAACAACTGAATTCCTTTACTTTATGGCCCATGTATTTACTGGTATGAGAATCGACAGGTGCAGAAAATCATGGGATGGTAGGTGTTTGATATTTATATACAAGCCTACAATACTGCCTATCGTGCATTTCACTGGTTGTGGTCATATTTCATGTGCACAATCTTCTAGGTACTTCAAAAAATTTGTTCTTTGGAATTTGGGGGTAATAAAATATTTGGTCTCTCTCAAAAAAAAAAAAAAAGAAAGTCAATGAATCCAGTTCCTGATTTTTTTTTTTTTTTGAAGTGGCTAGAGGGCTTATAAACCTGAAAATTAAATAGAGGCTTCATGACTTTATACAAATCAAAATCCAAACAACCTTCTATCCTTGTGAAAATCCTTTTTGTTCTTTCATTTGGGAAAGAACCATTTTTTAACCTTCAAAATATATATTTAAAACATACAGCATTCAACCTTTGGGGTTGAAAATGTTTAAATGTTCAAGCTCCTCTGGAGTAGCCATTTTTAAGAAAAAAAACTTTCATTTATCAGCATTTCTAGTTGAAAAGTAAATATTGTTCAAAACAAAGAAAAAGAAAGGTCCAATAAATAGTGGCCAGGCAACCAGGATTTCCTAGTTGCTCTAGCTCAGAAGTGGGGAACCTGCTGCCTCAAGGCCACATGTGACCTCTAGGTCCTGAAGTGAGACTGGTAGGTGCAATCCTAAATGCCACAGAACAAATCCTGTGAAGTTTGGATTTCATCAAAGGTTCCCCACTCCTGCTCCAGCTGAACTAGGCATAGTTCATCCATAACCAATAAATATGTAAACTGTTTCAGCTGACCCTTTTGTTTCTCAGGGTGTATATGCAAACTGTCTTTGTTAGAATTTTATAACAAATTATTTTCAAAACATCACTACAATAACCATACTAGAGATTATATATTTGTGTGTATCCACTTATACATACATGTATTTATGAAGTAACTGATGAGAATCATTTGATTTTCGAAAACTCCATTCAAGACATCTTTTGAGATCCAAATGCCAAGCTCAGATGGAGGTTGCTATATCCCCAGAATCTTGGAGGGAGAAATTGTCCTTTAAAAAAACATAAATTATGTTTGAGAAGTAATTAAAACTTCATACTTTACCATTCAAGATAAATGAATGAGAAAAAAAAATGAGCCAGTGGTGTCAAAGAAGTAGAGTTTGTAACCATTAGTGTTGGTTTCCTTTTAAGCAAGCTGTAAGATTTTCTGCTTTTTGATATAGCCAATTGAAAACCATTCAACAAATATTATCTTGCCCAAAATAAATCTTTGGGACCTTGGAGCCTTTTAAAATAAAGAGATTTTTCTCCTTATCAAGGCATCATTTACAAATCATTCAGGTAGATCAGAATATCAATTGTAATGGGCCTGCACAATGAATTTGTTTGCTTGAGAAGTATCATAAATATCTCTGAAGTAATTATGAAGTCCTCCAAAACAATTAACTGTCATCTCTATAAGTTCTCTTTCAATTGAAAACTTAAAAATTTTCTAAATGACTGATAATTTTGTAAAGGCATTTCTATGGCCTAATTTTCTATTATCATATCTCCAACTTGTAAGTCTTCAGGGTAGTTCATCTTCTTGGGCTTTCATGCTAGAGAGGAAATTAAAGGTTTTAGATTTCACATGAAGATTGCTAGCCTGAATATAATGAACTAAAATCAAGATCCTAAATAATCTAAATTATGTGACTTTCCAAATTCGCCTATATCAAAGTGTTTTTTTTTCCTCTCTCTCTTCTTAAATGACTAATTCTGTTGCTTCCAATCTTTCAGGATTTAACTAGGAAGAAATGTATTTTTCCCTGAACAAGGTACCTTGTAAAAGTAATTTGAACATGAAACTGAAGTGTTTATTTTCCTCCCAGAGTCTCTACAGGAAAGAAATCTTTCCTGCAAAGAAATTGCTATATATTTTCCCCCAATCAGTGATGGGGATTTTTTTTCTTTCAGAAACTAACAATTTACTTTATTCATATACTCAGAAAGTCCTTTCCTCTAATTTTCTCTCTTTAGAATAGAATTTGCCAAGCCATTCTTTCTTGAAAAACCAGGACCAGAATTGAAGGGGGGGAGGGGAGAAAAAGAATTGAATGTGAGAGTGGGAGTAAGTTGAGGGAAACTAAGAACCATCACCTCAAAGTTACTGTGTAATTTAAAAGGAATCAAGAGATTGATAGCATTTCAGTTGTGGTCATTTAAACTTCAGTTCAATAATTCTTTCACCAATTTAGAAAAGGTATAATTACTTTTGAAATGCAGTATGGTATAGTGAAAAGAGAATAGGTCTTGGAACCAGTAAGGCCTGGGTTCAAGTTCTGTCTCTCAAACACACTTTTTGTGTGACCCTAGGAAAATCAGTTGACTTCTTAGTGCCCCTAGGAAATTCTCTAAGACTAGGCATTCCAAAAAAAGTGCCTGTCTGTATAAGTAGAAGAAGTCCCTCACAAGAACCTCCTTAGACCACTGAGATCCTGGTTCTGACATTTAAAAATGATTATCTTTGGGGCGGCTAGATGGCACAGTGACTAGAGCACCAGCCTTGGAATCAGGAGGACCTGAGTTCAAATCTGACCTCAGATACTTAACACTTACTACCCATGTGACCTTAGGCAAGTCACTTAACCTCAATTGCTCTGCCTTCCACCTCAAAAAGAAAAAAAAGGTGATTATCTTTGCTAGAATTATAACAACTTTTTTTATCCTCATTTGGTAGCCCAAGCTATTGGAAATAAGGGCATACATGTCTTGTCTCTTCCTTTCTCAATCAGACGTATCAGCAAAACTGTAAGTGGATGACAGGAAACCCATCAAAATGTAATATCTCAGTAAATCAATGCTAGGAAACACTTAATTCCCCAAATAACAAGCAACAAAAATAGAACTGTCTGTCCTTCAAGAGGACTTACCATGCATATGGAATAACACATTAACAGTGCAATATCAACTAGCAACAATAGAATGATAAACACACACAAAAAATGCAGTAAATCTAAGTATTTGATTAGTGGTTCCAATTTGGTCAGGGTTAAACGTAAAGAAGAATCATTTAACTTCCATGATTCTATGATAACTTATGGGAAATCATCACTCACTATTCAATGGCATTCCTTATGCAAGTCTCAACACTTCCAGAGTTAGTGGATACTAAAACATCCAAACCATATTTTCCTTGATAGATTTGTTAGTTAGTAAAGCTAGAAAGGACCTTAGAGATAATCCAGTTCAATTCCCTAATTTTCAAGAAGAGGAAATGACTCTTTAGAAAGGCTAAGTAACTTCTGAAGCCCATACATCTCCTTAACAGCTGAGCTGAAATTAGAATTGAAGTCTCCCAACTCATAGGCAAGTGCCCTTCCCCTAGCATCAAGAAGGTCTTTCAATCAGCAATATAAAAATAAAGCTTATTTTGACTTTTGGATAGAATCAAATAAGTTCATGAACTCAAAGTTTATGAATTAAAATTAA
Source organism: Gymnobelideus leadbeateri (assembly GCA_011680675.1). Lineage (NCBI taxonomy): Eukaryota > Metazoa > Chordata > Mammalia > Diprotodontia > Petauridae > Gymnobelideus > Gymnobelideus leadbeateri. Next base: position 44,050 of record WOXC01001692.1, read on the forward strand.
TCCTAATACCTATCCAAGTTCCCTGAAATATTAGCAAGTATAAAGGAAAAAAAATGCTTGATTTAAAACTGGATCAGTTTCCTAAAATGTCTTATAAAATTGAAGCAGTTGCTCCTTCAGCTGAAGAAGGATGTAATCAATGGGTAGGAATCAAGCTGCCTAAGAATAGTTTTGGGTAGGGTGATGGAGGGGGTCATTCTCTGCCACTTTATACTTTTAAAAAATACAAGGAAACAATAATGCTGGTACAAACGGAAGCCAAAATGATTTAACTAAAGTAGTAAGCATACTGTGAGGTGGGGAACATATCAAGAAGGAATCATAGATTTTGGTGATTTAGGTCTCTAAGAGTTAAACAAAACCAATACAAACAGAAGCTATCCCAAAAGCAAAATAGCCAAGTCAAAAATGTCAGAATGGCATAGGATGAAACAGTGAACTATAACTCTAACTAGGAATTTTTTTTTAACACAAAAGAAGTACCATAAACCATGCGTGGGTCAAGTATTACAATATATACCCTCAGCTGAGGGGGCAAGCAGAATGATATGGATATCAGATTCACATTGGTCTGATATCGGATAGCTTCCTATTTCAACTAATTGTTACCATTAAATGCATGCTGAATTTTGTTGTTTCTACTTGTTAAAGGATTAAACATGTTATTAGCACCATCTTAATTGACCACTTTAGAGATAAGCCCCAGTTTCCCAATCCTAGTTACAGATCTGTCAGTCACCCACAAAAACAAAACAATCCCATGAAAAGTTAGAGGTATTGTTTTTTAATTGGTATTTTTATGTTGACTTGGTATAAGTATTCTCACTTTCCACACAGAAGAAGAAAAAGGAAAAAAAGAGACTGTGAAATTTAAATAAACCTTTCTCATTGCCTAGAGTAAGTATCATTAAAGGTGTGAAGGCTAACTGAAAAGACCTTAAATGAATCTCTATTTTAAGCATAAACAGTATAATCACTCAAATCCTTAAATGAAGGGAACAGTAAAAGTAAAGAACAGACAAAACTAAGCAGTAATCAGTGGATAAAGAAATAGATCAAATGTCTGGCAGACTAAAGAGAAAAAGCATAACCAATTAAAATTAATTTTCTAGATTTAATAAAAGAACAAATTAGTTCTTTTATTAAAAATAAAATAAAATAACTTCTTAAAACTCCCATATCTCAGTACATAAAAAGAAATTAATGTGTCTTAATGAAATAAAAAACAGTGGTACAGTAGAAAGAGCACTGACTTTATTATTGGTGAATCTAGATTCAAATTTCACCTCTGCTGCTTTCTTTTGTGATCACTCTACTTGGGTGGCCTTTGACAAGGCATTTATTCTCTCTGGTCCTCTGTTTCCTCATCTGGAAAATGAAGGGTTTGAATTGAATAGTCTATGAAGTACCAACATCTCACACTGTATGCCAAGATAAGATCAAAATGGCTAAACAATTTAGACATAAAGGGTTATATAAGTAAGTTAGGGAAGTATAGAAAAATGTACCTGTCAGATCTATAGACAATGAAAGAGTTTATGATCAAACAAGAAATGGAGGAGATTATAGGAAGCTAAATAGATCATTTTGATTACATAAAATCAGAAACCTTTTGGACATACAAGTAATACAGCCAAAATTAGAAAGAAAATAGGAAACCAGATGAAAAATTTTTGTAACAAGTTTCTCTTATAAAGGTCTCATTTTTCAAATATATATATAACTAAGTCAAATTTATAAAAATAAGAGCTATTTTCAGTTGATAAATGGTCAAAGAATATGAACAGTTTTTAGAAAAAAGCAAAGTTGTCGCATAAAAACTATTCTAAATCACTACAGCTTAGAGAAATGAAATTAGAGAAATTAAAATAACTATGAGATACCACCTTACACCTATCAGATTGATTAACATGACAGAAAAGTAAAATGACAAATGCTAGAATGGATGTGGAAAAATTGGTATACTAATGCATTGTGGGTGGAGTTGTGAACTAGTTCAATAATTTTGGAGAACAATTTGGAATGATGCCCAAAGGGCTATAAAATTGTGTATCTCCTTTGACCCACTACTAAGTCTGTATCCTAAAGAGATCAAAGACTTATTTGTACAAAAATATTTATCACAGCAAAGGAATTTTATAGAATATTCATAGTGGCAAAGAATTAGAAATCAAGGGGATGTCCATCAATTAGGAAATGGCTGAACAAGTTGTAGTATATGATTGTGAACAAATGCTATTGTGCCATAAAAAAAATGAGCAGGATGCTCTCCAAAAAACCTGGGAAGACTTGTATGATACAAAGTGGAGTGAGCAGAACCAAGAGAACAATGTACAAAGTAACAGCATGATTGTAAAGATGATCTACTATGAAAGACAGCTACTCTGATCAAGACAATAATGCAAATGACCCATGCTGAAAACTGCTATCCACCTCCAGACAAAGACCTGAACAACTCAATGTAGATTGAAGCAACTCCTTTTTTTGTTTTTTTACTATTTTTATTATTATATTTTGTTTGTTTTCCTTTGCAACATGGCTAATATGGACACAAGTTTTGCATGACCTCAGATGTATAATTGAAACCTAAGTGCTGGCCTTCTCAAGGAGAGGGAAAGTAATGGTAGGAAGAAAAGAACTGGGAACTCAAAAGTTGAAAAAAATTGTTAAAAATTTTTCACCTGTAAATGGGAAATATTTAATTATATAAAGATAATTTTAAATAAAGAACAGTCAATGCAGTCCCTTCTAATTCTTGATCTATGATCCTGTGTATTATAGTCTTCTTGTACCAGGCATTTGGATTTAGCCTGAAATAGAGCACCTGTGGTAGCTACTTTTATCTGGGGGTTATTCCTAACCTATGGAGCAAAATTTAACAATGACACCAAGTTTATAAAAGAAATCTATAGTCAGTTCTTGAGGAAATTATATGTTTTGACAGTTTTTTTTTATATTATGTTATGCTATGTTGTGCTATGTTATGTGATATTGTTATATTATTCATGTTATGTTATGTTCTATTTGTAAAATAATATAATGGACAAGAAAACAAGGTGAAGTCATTCTAGAATCTTTCTTTAAAAAGTATAGATTAGAAACCTAATATTCAGAAAGCAGATAGTCCTTCTGGCCTATTATATGAAAAAAAGAGCCCATAAGCTCTGTGAATGAAGGAAGTAAATCATTATTTTAAATGCATACAGGAGACAATGGAAGCTAGGGACCCAGTAAAAATAATAAAAGAGGCAGTAATGATAATAGGAATAATAAATCAAATTTATCGAGAACTTTGAGGTTTACAAAGTGTTTTCTTCATAACAACATCAAATAAGTATTAGAGCTGGACCTCAGCCCAGATCTTCTGATTCTAGTCAGTTCTTTTTCTTCTATACATACTAATCCCCTAAGCCTTTTATTCATCATCCACTCAAATACTTGTGTGTATACATATATAGATATGTATGTATATATAATTTATGCATGTGTATATATGTGTGCATGCATGTGTATGAATTAAGTGTTCACTGTGTCCAGATCACTGAGTTAGGAGAGATAGAAAGAAAACCAAAATAGGATAACTGCCTTCAAGAAGCATTTAAGATCATATGAAAATTTCATAACCAAGGATAGAAACCCAAGAATTCCTTCACATCCTGAGCTTTGCCAAATAAAAATAGAGAGATTAAATTCAATAGTTAATGAATGAGGTGAACCTTGGTTCCTAACATAATAGTAAAAAGCTTGAGATACTACTAGAAATAGGGAAAGTATAGTCTAAACAAAGAAATATAGAACCTAATGAAAGAAGAGATAAGATAGGTGAAGGTTAGGGAGAGAGAGACAGAAAGAGACATGCATTTCTATATAAGCAAACATATAGTTTAGGTTTGGGTGAGGGGCCAGGGCAATTACGAAAAAAAGGCGGAAGATATATGTGTTTTTAAGATAGGACATTCTTCCACATGTATGGCTTATTGTTTGCTTAACATTATAATCACTGTATTCAGACCTAGAGAGGTAGCTGGTGGCATAGTAGATAAGAGTGCTAGGTCTAAAGTCAGGAAAACCTGAGTTCAAATTTTATTTCAGATACTTACTAGCTTTGTGACCCTGAGCAAGTCACAACCTTTGTTTGCCTCAGTTTCCTCAAATGTAAAATAAGAGCAATAGTAGCACCTACCTCTTGAGGTTTAAATAAGAGAATACTTGCAAATATGCCTAGCATAGAGCCTGGCGCACAGTGGGCACTATAAAATGCTTATTTCCTTCCCCTTCCTGACACAAAGGGGACACTTTGTGTGCACACTTGTGTGCATACTTCAAGGACTCCTCTAAATTTTGGCTTAGTTGCCCCATTCTGAGATGCAACATGAGAATACTATTCTAGGAATCCCTAATAATATCAGTTTTCCTTAAAAATACTCAGGCTCAAAAGGCATGATATAAAAAAAGTTAGATTTAGAGAGGAAAAGATACAATAAGGACCCAGTCAAACCAGTATAGTCAGGAGATCTTTCTCCCATTGTGGTAGATCCTCCTTTCTCCCAACTTAAAGATCTGTGCAGCCCCTATAATTCACAGTACTACTCTGGATGGGTCTCTGATAATGTGATGTCAAGAGCATGTCCCCTGTTTCTCACTATGATAATTACTATCACTAATAGTAATATTTTCACTCCTTACAGACATCCAACATTTCATCTTCCAAAAGTTACTGCCTTCTCCTCCTCACTAGAAATATGATACTTTTAGTCTCTCATACTTTGCTCGCTTTTGCATTGCTACTTTTGAAGAGTTCCTTGCTGTTTTCTATCTACTGAGACCCTTTGTTCCGATGTTCCTTAGCAGTTCCTCCTTCTTCCTACAAGATAGTACCAGCTCTAGAACCTAGGACAGTGGCCTACAGGTGACCCACCCTATTGTTTAATGCTTTTTGAGTAAGTAATACAAACAGAAAATATCCACCTTTACCATCAATGATTCAGGATGTAGGTAAATATTACAGAAAACTTTAATTCTATTTCATTTAAATGTGCTTTTGGTAAAAAAAATTTAAAAAAAAGTAAGAATTTGGCCCAATAACTTAGATTAGACATCTGGATACTAGGATCTGTGAGCGAGAGTTCAGTGTCATCTATATTCAACATCAGAAAATTGTGGCATATCCAACTTGTGATGACAGCTATGCCATTTAAAATATTACTAGAGATATCCCCAGTTAAACAGGGCACTCAAGTATAAATCTGGGAATATGTGCAGAAAGATGATAGTAAAATCAATATTATTTTCTTACATTATATTCTTAGAGAGGCAATAATTCAAAGCACTTACATGTCTATTCTTTGTTCATTGGAAATAAAGAAAATTCAACTCTGACCTAAACTGAAGGTCCTGTTGGAAGGTTCAGAACTGCTGGATCAAAAGAATGGGAGGGCCCCAGCCAGAAGGTGCACAACTCATTCTTTTTCAGGAGAGCTAAAGACAGCTGTGAAACTAAATAAAATACCAATTCACTGTAGACCTTGAAAGTTTGGCTGGAATTTCACCAAACAACTTCCACAACTTAATCAAAACTGTTGCTGCTGAAAAGCAGATTTACATCCCAAATAAAAGTGTGCAGAGCACCAGAAATCAGAGAACTGGAAAGAACCAGAAGATGGCCCCTCTATATATTTCTCATCAGTATAAGAGGTCTATCTGTCATCCTCTTTGCTCAACTAAATCAAAGAGATAAGAATTTGGCTAGGAAGAGACAGTGTAAAAATTTTGGATAGCAAATGTTTAAAAGTAGGACAAAAAAGAAGTTACCTATTATCTTGACTTCTAATCCAATGGCAATGAACATAATCCATAATCTTATCAATTAGGCTATACATACACAATAATAATAATAACAAGCATTTATGTAGTATTTTAAGTTTTTCAAACAGTAAATTCTATCTCATTTGATTCCCACAACTACTTTGTAAAATAGGTGCATTTTTTATTCCCATTCTTCAGATGGGCTAACTGAGACTGAAAGAGCTTAGGTGATTTGCCAAGGGCTACATAGCTAGCATATATATGAGGCAAAATTTGAGTTTTTGAACTGGTCCTTGAAGGAAGAAAAAGATGTCAGGAGGCAAAGATGTGTGCTTTTTGTATGGTAGGCATGAAGATCATCAGGAAAAAAATGAGATCAAAGACCAGTTAGTGGCCCAGTTTGTCAGACAGTCATTCAATAAGCATCTCAAAAATGTAGAGTGCTTAAAGGTAAGTAGAGTTTAATAAAATTGTAAAGGTAAGGTGAAACCACTAAAGGACCTTAATATGAGGTTGAGTTTATATTTTATCTTATAGATGAATCAGAGAAAACAATAATCCAAAATGTTTTTGATTGATATTAGAGTTGAGGTGACATAACTCCATTTATTTATTTAATTTGGTTTAATTCAGTTTAGTTTAGATTTTGTTTTCCTCCATGCCTTTACTACCAAATTCTATCCCTAGATTCCAGAAAATGCTTGCCAAATGAGTACCTTTTAGAGATACAGGACCAATCATGTCTCAATTTAATGTGCATTAGCTAATACTAGCTCAGGGAAGCATTTTTAATCATAATAAGCATGCAGCAGTTAAAAACACATTACTAACCAGTTAACATGAAGAAGACAGAACTTAGTACTTAGAGTAATAAGGAAAAAAGAAGCAGGTCTCTGCTGGAGTAAAATGGCTCCATTTGCTGTCCAGAAATTTTCTCTACCAATAACATCGTATGAAGATTTCCTTTGGAAAACTTGCATGGTTTCTGATAAGGAGTTAAACCTCTGATTATCTCTTCCAACCTCAAGATTTTTTTTTTAAAGAATCAGAAACTCCTATTTCTACCAGATCCCAATTATCACCCCATTTCACCCTGATTAGCAGAAAGAATGAGATCATGTCTGAAAGAATTCTGTGGTCCAGGCAGATAGGAACCCTAGTGAGCTAAAACTTGCCCAACCAAAGGAGAAGTTCCTAATAATATACAGAAAAGAGGAAGGTCAAAGTGTCCCACCCTCACCTCTGATTTCCAGGCTGTGGTCCTTGAAATTCCAGTTACTTCTATGTGAAGAAACAAAGCAATGAAAATTGGATTCACCATGTGTCCCTGCAACAAACCATTAAGGAAAAAAAATGTGTTCTCTGCCCTATGTCCCAAGCCAAATGGCGAGCATTTAATTAGTGCTATGTCTCTGTGAGATAGGTACTGCCAAATCCTACAACTTAAAGATCAGCACTATAAACATATGTATAACTAGCCTCATTTGGGGTAATAAGTGGTATTTTTATATTGCTTTACATACATGATCTCACTTGATACTCATGACAAACTGTCTGGAGTAGGAGCTTTTTTTGCTGATGAGAAAGTGAGTTCAGAAAAGTTAAGAGACTTGCCAGGGGTCACACAGCTAGTAATCTTAGGCAGGGATGTTTCACAAATAGCATATTAGAAGAGTCTTTCAAGTCAATTAATTTAGTTTAATTAATATTTTATAACTTCATAAAATTCTTTTAAGCATGCAATTGTCAGTGAAAGTGTCAGGATTGGACAGTGTATGGTCAATATGAATTGATTCCATTATTTTTTGTATGCTCTATTATTGAAATCTTGCAACATTGGTCAAGCAACATCAGCTACAATCTGTTTCAAAGTGGTTTGCCTTCTTCAATAATATTCCATTTGCTAAATGACTGGCTGGCATGTCTTTGGGTTCTTCAGAGCATCTTGTAGCTTGCATTTATGTCTCAGTCTGATTTGGTTGTGGGTCAATTATATGGGCGCCTTTAAAAAAAAATAACATTCAATGGTATTTGAAAGGCTGAACACAAGTTCCAAGCACACAGGAGGAGATTATTGGCATGGAACTTGGCTCCAACTGAGGAGGACAAACATTATCACTCTCAAAATATTTCTTTATACCATGAACTCTTCTTTTCCTTTTTCAACAAACTGCTTTCTCTTCCCCTTCCTCTTTTTTGTTTCTTAAAACACATGCCCACATGTGTGTGTACACACGACATACACACACACACACACACATATGCGCGTGTGCATGTGCACACACTTTTTTTTCTCTCTCAGAAAAACAGCAAAGGTGCTAAGATTGATTACAATCCTTGCTTTTCCTTCAGGCCACCATTTGTAACTGTTGTAGGTGAGCAAGAGGAAAAAGGCTACACCTATTAAATGAGCATCCTTATAAATCCCACACAGTCTGTCTGTCCTCGGAGGAAAATAAGGTCTCTTCTTCAAACACCTAGATTTGATCTTCTTGCATAAATCCAGACTTACCTTTACTCTACACAATCATTTTAGACAATTCTTTAAAACTCTTACCTGCAGAATGCAGACAATTCTAGTCAACCACACCAAATGCTATGTACAGGCCCTTGCTGGGATTTCAGCAGAAGGAACCTTCCCCACCTAACTCACTGATGTTTTACAACTATTTTATCCCCTTGAAACGAACCTCATAATGCCTTTGACTAACACAGTCAACTCAAAAATATAGATTAAAATGTTTGAACACTTTAAGAAAGTGATTGGGGGGTATTAAAAATAAGTGGCATTTTAATTCTGAGAATTCATCAATTTGTAAGTGAATGAAATTAATGAAGCAAGAAATGAAATGCAAATCCCAAAGTTTATATTCCTCTACCTAGTTGGTTACCCTTAGCAAGCCCTAAAGAGGACTCACAGCCAATTACAACCATAAGTAATAAATGCACTCATTTGAAATGCACTTTCATTAGATGAGGCTACCTAATAAAATTTTCTAAAATATCTTCTATAGGAAAAAAAATTGCTGGGCAAGGTGAAGTTTCTGGCATGTAATTATGTGAGAGGAAAGAAGTAGGTGATTTTTATTGGAAAAAATGTTTCAGGTCTTTGAATATTCCATGATTAATCACTTTAATAGTTGGTGATACAGGATATTATTGGGAAACAAGCTGTTATGAAAATTCCTGGAAATTTTAAAATCCATAAAAATGATTCTACTGGAATAGAACACTGAGTTTTGAAATTTTGCATTTTGGGAACTGTTCACTTTAAATAAAATGGCAATGAAGTCTTTAAAATCTGATTTTGTAAAGCAATTTTTAAAATGGAGTCAGCAAAATCTGGGTTTAAGCACTTCCTCCTACTCTTATTGGTATGTGACAATGAAAAATCACTTAAACTTTCAGTCCCCTAGGCAAGTAAAGAAGATTCTCTGTTACAGGGAAATAACCATGGGAATCCCCCTATAGTGATGAAATCAGAAGTTGAAGTGAAAACCAAAAAAAACTAATAATGGTACCAAATAATATTTTTACTACTTTAGTAGGGGCTATGCCTTCTTTTGTGAGGATGCTCCTTCCATCAGCGAAGACTGAAAAATCTCCACACATTCTCATTATAAACATCTTTATAAAGAAATTACACAAATTACACAATGAACTGAATGTAGTTTTCATGTTTTGTAGCTATCTTAGCAGAGCTCAGTAAACCAGCTGGGCTATTGATGTGGGTCAACTATACCAATGCTTTAAAGAGAGATGATAGATAGATGGATGGATGATATATAGCTATCAATATATGTGTGTGTGTATATCCATATGTATGAACATATGTATACATGTATCTACACAAATATTTCTATATAGATAGATATAGGTATGTGTGTATATGTGCATATTTCAGCATTTGAAAGGGCAAACATGTTTCAAACATGTTTCCCAGTAAAAGAATATTGGCACTGAACCTGACTGTTCTCAGAGAGTCCCTTTTCACTGCATAACTGGAATATTTACCTCTTTTTTTCTATCCCTACATGCCCTTAATAATTTCATTCATTCAATTTTTCCTTACAAGGCACCAAATAACATCTGGCTAATAAAAAAAATTAAGAAGATACGATTTTTAAGAAAACATAGATCAATCCTACCCAAATATTATTATATAACTATACACATTATACATATATTAATATATATGTGTCATATATAAAAGATCATACACAATTTGATTAGTGAACAGTCCATTATTATTTTATAACAGTGAGTGGTTTATGATAGATTATAATAGTACATCTTGTGAAACATTTCCCACCAACATGAAAGTCCCTTATTTACATTAGCTGGTATTGAAGCTGATTGTTTCAATTCATTGTCAAAGTTTTGCCTATAATATTTGAGGGCATTGCTTTTAAACTCACTGTATTTTGTTTGTAAATGCCTTGGCAATTTCCCCCAATCATGGAACTTTTAAAAAAATGATATCATAGACACTGAACATCAGGATCACTGGAAGTAAATCCAAATTGGAAACATCTATCATTTAATTTGTATTTCTATAATATTTTGGATTTTGTAGTCAAACTAAGTTCATAGATGTTTATTTTATGTCAGTGTTTTAGTTACTACTTAAAACCTCCCAATTTTATTTAGTTATTCAGAGTGGAAATTTGTATGAAATACCTATAGTCAAGAAACCCAACATAAAGGAAAACTGATTATTTTGCATTGACTCTGCCAAGATAGACAGATGATGTTGTGTGTCATTCATTTTTGTATGTATTTAATTGTATTCTAGACTACCAAGAAACCACCTTGTTAAGTCATTTAACCTCTAAACAATATCTGATTGCCTTCACTTTCAGCTGAGTGCATATATTGAACACTACAAACACAAAGAACAAAATAGATTGATTTGGCAGCCATTCCAAATATTTTTTCTTCATACAACCCTAGAGTTGTACAGAATACTGTTTGGGGAAAAAAAGATGCAATTAATAACAATCACGGGCATTACATAAAAATGGTACTAGATTAATTGAATGCAAAATAAATTCTATGAAACCTGAAAATATGGAACAAAATCACAACATTTAAAGGTAAGAGACTGAACACTAAGATAAATATTGTGTTGATTGATGGTTGTGTAGGGATGGATAGGATTACTTATGTTAGTAATTTGATTGCCAGGATAAAAATAAAAATATTTCTTGGCATGTTTCTTAAGTTTCATAGGTGACAAAGTTATAGAAGATAAAGAAATGTACTAATTGACTAAAAATCAGTTCCCAATGACTTTCTATCTCTGGAAAAATGAATCTATTGTTTGTAACCAGAACATACGTCAAAGTGACAATATGGTTCATTGTCTGTCTTTTTTATGACCTTGGTAGAAAAAGGGTCCAATATAGACCTAAATATTCATTGAAGAACACTTCATTTGTACATGCAGTGGGGAATCATTAATTGCAGAATAAATGAGGGTTTATGAATGTAATGAAATATTGTGGAGTAAGAAAGTATGAATATGAAGAATTCAGAGATATGGGAAGACTTGTATGAATGTTTTAAATGTTCATACAAGATGCATATTGAAGTTATCAAAATATGACCAATATATATAACACATACTATAATAATATGAATGAAAAGAACAATAAAAGTAAGCTGAATTTTGGGAAATTTTAATAACTAATATTTATTCCAGAGAAGAAAGTGTAAAATATAACTTCTCCTCTTGGAAAAAAGTCAGGAAATTTCAAAGATAGAATACTTTATACATTGTCAGATAAGGTTACCATAACACTTGTCTTTGTGAAAGTGTTTTTTTTTTTTCATATAGAAGGGTTTGATTCACCAGCAATATGTTTTTATCACTCTTCTGGAATGCTTATAAATTATAAATAGAAAGCAATCAACATTTTTAACTGGGGAAATTTTGTCCACAAACAATCAACTATTTCTATTTTTTATCAAATCAACTATTTGCAGCGTAATGTGGTCAATACAGTCTATTCTATTCTGTTTAAGTACTTTATTTTATCTTATTTTGCATTTTTGGAGGGCAGTTGGGGTTGACTTGCCCAAGGTCACACAGCTAGTTTTTGTGTTTAGTATCTGAGGCTGGATTTGAACTCAGGTCTTCCTGACTCCAGGGCCAGTGCTCTATTCACCGTGCCACCTACCTGCCCCTAAGTACTTTATTTTAATGGAAAATAATCTTCATGAAAAGTAAACCATGACCCAATGACTCAAGTACTGGATTGAAGAAATGAAAAATATGATATTTGGGGTCACTTTATTGAATCCAATTGATTGTACAAATATTCTGATGATGCAGAAGGCAGCTATGAGGAAAGTTAAGTTTATAAGCAAATGGAAAAACTACTGATTTAAGAACCATGTGTAGGAATTCTGTTCAGTTAACTGACTATTTTGTGTATCAACTAGAATAAAATTCTGGGCATGCCAAGATAAATATGTCTCAGCTTCTGTGATCAAGGAGCTTACAATACATTGGGAAAGGAGGGATTGGCAGGGGGCGAGGATACACCATATACAAAGTAAAAAAAAATATTGTACAAGTTAATCTGAGCAAGGAGAAGGTTCTAATAGCTGGGGAACTGGGGAAGGTTTTACAAGAGAAGATGGTTCCTTTGTAAAGCCTTGAAGGAAAAGAAGGATTCTGAAATGTAAGGATATTGAGGGAGCCCATTCCAGATATGTTCTCCATGATATTCTCTGTGAATGTGTAGAGAGAAGAGATGTTATGTTAACTTTAGGGAACATCAAGTATTCAAGGTTAATTTCACATAGAATATATGAAAAAGAAAGGAATGTGTGTGTGTGGGGGGGAGAATGTTTAAAAATGTAAGTGGTAGCAAAATTGTGGGAGGCCATAAATGACAGATTGAGGATTTTGTATTTTATCCTAGAGCAGGGATTCTTAAACTTTTTTTTTTTTTGCAACATAGACTTTTTTGGGAATCTGGTGAAGACAATGAACCCCTTCTCAGGATAGTATTTTAAGTGCTCAAATAAAATACATTGGATTACAAAATCAACATTATGGAAATACAGTCACTAAAAAAAATTTTTTTTTGAAAAGTTCATGGAGGGGGCAGCTAGGTGGCACAGTGAATAGAGCACTAGCCCTGGAGTCAGGAGGACCTGAGTTAAAATCCAGCCTCAGACACTTAACACACACAAAAAAAATAGCCGTGTGATCTCAGGCAAGTCACTTAACCCCAATTGTCTTGCCTTACCCCCTCCAAAAAAAAAAAAAAGAAAGAAAGAAAGAAAGAAAGAAAAGTTCATGGGCCTTGGGTTAGGAAATCCTAGAGGCAATGGAAATCACTCAAGGTTTTTGAAGTGGAGAATGTCATAGTGTTAAGAAAATTATTTTGCATATGTGTGATATACTACTAGACTAAAAGCAAGAGCAATCACAGGACTATTAAAATAGCTAATGTAAGAGGTGATGAGGTCCCAAACTAGAGTAGAAACTAGAAAAGAAAAGAGGGAGGAAGATCCTAAGGTTGGTTAGATGCTAAGGCTATAAGACAAAGAAAATATTAATTTTTCAAAGTATATGAAATATCTGGCATGTGAAAAAACACAATAATTGTATCATATTCAGAGCCTATCTTTTTTTTGTGCTATTCCTAGGGAGACATGTTAATTAAATGTAGCTGTTCATAAATGAAGCTTCTTTAAAAAAAAACACTTTTTATTATAAACACTGTTAAATTTTTTTCACTATGTTATAATAAAAGAAACATTAGAGTAAGAGTAGAAATCATAGGTTCTAAGCAATCCATAAGTCAATAGGAATTTGTTAGCCTGCTATATGCTAGACTCTGAAGATAAAAACAAAATGAATAAAGTAATCAGTCCCCATAATGAGCACATCTTTGCCACTTACTAGCTATGTGACCTTGAGCAAATTAGAAAATGATCTAATGTATAGGAAGCATTTGAAGATAGATGACTGTAGCTCAGGAGAGAGAGACTTTGACTAGATATATAGACATGGGAACTATCTACATACTGTTAAGCTTAAAAATTTAGGTAAATTGGGGCAGCTGGGTGGCCCTAGAGTCAGGAGGACCTGAATTCAGGTCTGGCTTCAGACACTTGACACACTTGCTAGACATGTGACTTTGGGCAGGTCACTTAACCCCAATTGCTTTCCAAAAAGCAAAAAAAAAAAATTAAGGTAAATTTAAAGACAATGGTCTGACCATGATCAGTTTATTATTTAGGCTTTCAGTAATGAATAAATTGGGTCAATGGACTCTCTCAATGACCAAAGACCCCAAGGTAGGGCTCACCAGTCTTCATATAGTATTGGGGAGTGCAAAGTTGGTTAGATGAAGAAGACAATGTAATTGGTTACAGGGTAGATAGCATCACGGGGGTGGGGACAATATGAACATCAAAGAAAGTGGTCTGGCACCTATATGGGGCTAGTAACCATCCCTCTCTGACAACTAAGGAATGCTTGATTGATTTATGTAACCCACATGGATCTTATAGTCTTTGCTAGGGGACGGGTCACAACTGTGAGACTTGTTGACTCCTTGGAAGAGATAAAAACTCCCCTTAACTGCACAAAGACATGCAAGGACAGACAATATATCTTTCAGGGATGATAATTTGTTGGGCTTAACCAACATATCCAGGAAGTACACTAGGGAATCACCAGTATGAGAACTAATTTTTTTTTTAAACTAACTTTGAGCTAACTCAGAGGGAAAGCTCTATTTCTGCACTCAACTCAAGGATATAGAAAGGTGGCTTTAGGCAGATGCAGACTCAATTATAAAATCAATACACCATAAAATCAATTACATCATAGAAGCAATGAAGTAGAAATCCATACAGTAGAAACTAGAAGTAATATTAATTTTTATCTTTTCAATATTATACACAGAAATAATTGAAGCCATAGGAAATTATTAGATCCCCAAATGAGAAATTATAAAGACAAAAGAGAAAGAGACCTAAGACAGAGCCTTGGGGGAAAATCAGTATACAGTAAATAAAAAATAATGGTTCTTTGGTGATTAAGGAACAATTTCTGCTTTAGAGCTACCAAAATGAATAAGAATTCTCATTATTCACAAGTATAGCTATAGAAAAATTAAAGCATTGGAATGAATTTGCACTGGCACCACTAACTACTCTTCTCAAGATATCCTTTGGGAATTGCTTGGGGGTTTTTTGTACAAAGCTGCTAAAATCTGTTAGTATTTCAATTAGGAGAGGCTGAAAAAGATAGGTGAAGGAAGTGAACTAAATCCTAAGTAGTTATGACCATATAGAAGAAGTATTTATCTGTGAGATTGGGAAGAAAGAAGAACCAAAGCTGTTACTATTGAATTATTAGTCTCACTGCAATTCTGGTATCTTTGAATGGTTCAGTTGTTCATGAAGAGAAAAGCAGATTCTGAGCAGCTTCTGGTCCTAATTATAGGCATAACTGAATGTCTCAATACCTAGAGAAATTTCCCAAATTTAAAAATACCTTTGCAGGTTTTCCTCATATGCCTGATACCTGAGGATATTGATAGCATTAGAAGCAGTATGTTTTACCTCCTCTTCTGGAGTATTTTATGTTATCATGGACCTTCCTGGTGGTTGAATCCACCCAATGGTAAAGCCATTGGGATCCAGCCCCAGCTGTTCTATGACTCAATCAGATTATTCTAAGAGGTATGCTTAAGACCTCCGGACCTCACATCCCAGTTTTTGATTTCCCTTTTTCTTCTTAATATGGAATAAAGCAAAAAATAAACAAACCACATGGTTAATAAATTAAGGGTTTTATTCAATTAATGTCTGGTTAATTGGTATATTAGCAGGGTTCCAATTGCATTAATCACTTTGTCATCTTGTTTATTCTAATTTTGAAAAAGCCCTCTTGTGTAAAACATCTTTACCTTTCTTTACACCACTACCTATTATGCTCTATAGAAGAGATCCCTGCAAGCATAAAGAAGTAAACAGTAGAACTTATGCCTGTTAAGTGGAAGATGTAATATTATAGGAACTTGAAAGAGCTTTCCAAGTTGACTGTTAGTTGTGTTTTGTTTTATTTTTTATTATGGGAAATCATAAAATATGCAATTCCACCCATTTGTGAAAGGCATCCTGTTATTAAAATTGGACTTTCAAATGAAGAGATTATTCTAACTTCATGATTCTGATCAACAATCCAGTAAATTTGTGATTACACTAGGATGAATGACTATGTAAATTCTGATTGAAGGATCTTTATGACTGTTAATGATATAAGAGTCAGGAAGAAAACACAGCTTGACTCTGAGATTCCAGGTGGAGTTTTCAGTGATGGAAATTAGAAAAATAAGACCTTTGACTTGAAAACTGAGAAATGTTGATGTGGAGGTCCTTACAGAGAATTATTGTGGAATTCCAAGCTGTCAATTTAATCATCCTTTTATGATAACAACCACATCTTATAGGTTTCTTCTAACACCAGCAGAGGGTCCCAGAACCAGGAAAAAGGAACAAAAGATAAAAAATGTAAATTCCATTACTATTTCCTTTCCACAAAAGGAAAAACTTCCTGTAGTAATACTCAGAGGATTTGAAATCCAAGATGGTAGTAAAAGGTACTAGTAAAATTAGACAGCTACAGTCATCTCCCTTGTTGAGTTGTTTGATTCTAACTCTGCTGGAAGGTCTTGTCCTTAGCTAAGAGGTTATAGAGAAGTTCAATCTTACTTGAAGACCCACTTGCTAATATATCAAGATGATCTAGCCAAGGGTCACTACTGTCAATTGAGAGACACTCAGATTACTCACTCTGACAATGAGGGAGTCAAGCATTAAATCTTAACTTACTATCATGACTTGCAGCTGGGATTTATCTCTGAGTTCTTCTCCAAGTCTACTGATCAATGAATTCTAACTTGTCTTTCTGAAAGGAAGGTAGGAAGGTGAGAAAAGGAAGTGTCCTGAATTGTGATTGCAGCTGAAAAGAGATATGAAGGGAGAGGTCTTTAGGTATCCACCTTTATAAGGAGCCACACTAATCTAGAAAACACCAAGCAACCCTTTTAAAAGAATTTGTTTTCCTAACATTTGAAGCTTGGATTGATGGTGACTAACCTTTTCTTATATCACTACCAATGTAGATGGGGTTAACAGAGTTTGGAGATTTTTAATTTTTCTCTTCCAAAACTGGTTCTGGTCTCTCTAGGATTTCATTCTTATCTAATAACATATACAATTCCAAATGCGGTTGGTTGAGATTTGGAAAGAAATAATTGCTTCCAATTCTGTTTCTTATATTTATATACCCAATTGTTCCTGGTCAATAAAAACTTTTCCTTTCCAATTAGTCATTTTGTAGCTAGGTCCCACTGACATAGCCAACTTAGTTTGCATTAAAACAATTTTCATTGCATAGATAACCATCACAAATATGTGTTAACGGAAAATAAACCTTGTGACTATATTATATATGTATATGTATGCATTTATATTCACATACATACAAATGACTTGTCTGGAATACTCTAGGTACCACTGAACAACAAAGGATCATATTTCTCCATAAGGCACAATGATTATTATTCATTCTGAAAAGATTTTGTGGCAATATGCTACCTGGAGCACATTCTAATCTCAGCTCTACTTAATTCCTATTTGGACTATATGATTTTCTTTGCACTTGAATTTTGTTCAAGCCTTGTGAAACTGTCTGCTCAGCTACATGTTGAAAGCAGCCAGGTTTCCAGTGCTAGACTCCAATCAAGACTCTATACAATTTCATTTTGGATTTTCAATTTTGCAGCATTTAACATGAATCATATTCACTTTCAGGCTCCATTCAACCTTAGAAATGTCTGTTCATTATTCTGTTCCAAGGGCAGACCATTTAATATTTGAAAGCTCTTGTCTTCCAAAATCTTAAACAAAATTTCCTGGCTTTACTGATATTCTATAATGTTGTTACCATAAAAGAACAAAGATTATTAGAGATCTCATTTTTCCATTATATTATGTTATCTTTGAATAACACTGTCCTATTTTCTAATATATATTCTCTCATACATAATGGGTATTCTTTTTCCAGTATACATAGATTTGCTTCTGATCACTGATGTAGAAACAAAAAAAAAAGGTTGCCATTTGTACCTCTGTGACTAAGAAATACTAAGCAGGAAATGGAAAGAATTGGAGTCATAGGTGGTATTTTCATTGTTTCTCCCAACTGACAGTTGATTTCAACAAAGAAAGAAGAATAAAGGAAGTGACTATTTGACCACATAGATGGTATATTCAATAGAATTAATTTCCATTTTCTTGATTGTGGCTTGGGATGCCAGAATTATGTGCTATGGCTTAAAAGGATACATTTGGCTATGGATTTGCAGAGTTAGTAAAAATGCTTTGAAACAAAACTTGAAAGTGAAAAAGAAAAATGGCCACAATAGCTATGAAGCCAGATGATATATAAAGCATCATGTATGACACAGGAAGAACAATAGAAAATTTGCTCTAATTCACAAGAGGAAATAGTGAGGGATAGTTGGAAATGATATATAGGATATCATATCTATATGCCAGTATATACAATATGGGTAACAAGCAAAATGAACAAGGTTTTAACACAGTATTAATACATTCTTTTGGGAATTACTAAAAATTGGTGATATGGGAATCACAACTATAATAAAGCCATGGAAAAGAATACCTTACAAGGAGAAAATAAGGACTCATTAAAAAGATGAGATAGAGAAGCAGAGTTTGTGTTAGCCTATGCTCAAGCCAGGACCCAAACTAAATTTATCTGATTCTATGCCACCCTATTTTGCTAGGTGTATTTTATTTAGAAAAAGTAAGCAACAGTACCACTAGTCACTGGTCAAATGACATTTGCAATACCTGGAGAATACACAGCATAATGGAGATTTGAAAACTGCCCTTCAAATATATATACAAAAACAAATGATGGACTAAATTTATTCAGTGCAATGCCAGAAGGCAGAACTAGAATCCATGAATGAAAATTATAGAGATATAATTAGTGTTATATGCAAAATGAAATGCATATTTTAGACATAACCAATTTGGGAATGAAGGGGTTTTATTTTTTTTTACTATTCATATTTGTTTCTAGGGTTTTATTTTTTTAATTCATTTTTTTTCTTTTTCTTTTTCCCCAGTGTGTTGCAGTCAGTGTCCATGTATGTACAGATTTTTCTAGATCCCAGAGGCTAGCAAAATGCCTCACTAAAGCCATTTCACATCAAATACATACTCTTCTCCATCATCTTCATGTGCCATTTCTGGAAATTAGTTTTATGGCAGCATCACATCTATGCTTGCAAACTGGATGAATTTCAAAATTTCTTTTTTAGTAACCCTGACAATATAGTTTCCTCAAAATAACTTGTGCCACACACCTGACTCTGTGTTGTTTTTTGTTGTTTGTTTTATTTTGGACATCCAGTAAGCATTTTATTTATTTTTATTTATTAAGTATTTTATTTTCCCCAATTACATGTAAAATCAATTTTTAACATTCATTTCCTCTGCCCCCCATTGAGAAGGCAAGCAATTTAATATAGGGTATATATGTACAGTTGTGCAAAATATATTTCCATATTAATCATGTTGTAAAAGAAAAAATAGAAAAAACTAAAGAAAAATAAAGTCTAAAAGTATGCTCAAATTTATGTCAGATGCCATCAGTTCTTTCTCTGGGCATGGATAGCATTTTTCATCACATGTCCTTCAGAGTTGTCTTGGACCATTGTTTTGTTGACAATAGCAAAGTCATTCACAACTAACATCTTATAATATTGCTGTTACTTTGTGCACAGTACATTTCACTTTGCATCAGCTCATGTAAGTCTTTTCAGGTTTTCTGGGGAAAATAGTTTATTGTTTCTTATAGCACAATAGTATTCAATCACAATCACATAGCACATTTTGTTCAGCCATCCCACAATTGATGGGCATCCTCCCAATTTCCAACTCCCTGTCACCAGAAAAGAGCTGCCAGTAATATTTCCACACATATAGGTCATTTTCCCTCCTTTTTTATGTCTTTTTGGATACAAACCTGGTAGAGGCACTGCTAGATCAAAGAGTATACATGGTTTTATAGTCCTTTGGGCATAATTCCAAATTACTCTAAAGAATGGTTGAATCAGGTCATAACTCCAACAATGATGTATTAAGGTTTCATTTTTCCTACGTTCCCTCCAACATTTGTCATTTACCCTTTATGTCCTATTAGCCAATCTAATAGGTATGAGGTGGTACCTCAGAATTGTTTCAATTTGCATTCCTCCAATCAATAGTTATTTAGAGCACCTCATGTGGCTATATATAGTTTTGATGATTTCATCTAAAAACTGATCATATATTTTGATCATTTAACAATTGAGGAATGACTCTTATTTTTACAAAGTTGACTTAGTTTTCTATATATTTGAGAAACGAGGCCTTCATCAAAGAAACTTATTTCAAATGTTTTTCATGGTTATGATTGCTGACTGTATTTCTTTCCATCCTATTTCCATCCTATTTTCTTTTTTTGATCATGGCTTTCAGGTAATTCAATAATTTTAAATTTATCTCTCTTAGATCTATTTTCCAGGTCAGTTGTTTTTTCAGTGAGATATTTCATTGTTTATTCTCCTTTCACCCTATCCCTCCTCAAATGTATTTTGCTTCTGACTACTGCCTACCCCAATCTGCCCTCCTTTCTATCACCTCCCCCATCTTTTATCCTGTAGGTAAGGTAGATATCTATAGACAATTGAGTAAGATTCACTCACTCATTGACACACCCTTGCATCTTGCTGCATCTTCCCCTCCACTATAAAAGCTTTTTCTTGCCTCTTTTATGTGAAATAATTTACCCCTTTCTACCTCTCTATTTCTCTTTTTCCCAGTACATTCCACCTTCTCGCACCTTTTTTTTAATATTATCTTTTCATATTTAACTCACACATGTGCCCTCTATCTATATAAATCTTTCTAAGTACCCTAATAATTAGAAAGATTTTATGAGTTGGAAGTATCATTTTTCATGTAGGAATATTGACAGTTTAACCTTATTAAGTTCCTTATGCTTTCTGTTTCCTGTTTACTTTTTTTATGCTTCTATTGAGTCTCTCATATTTGAAAGTCAAATTTTCTATTTAGCTGTGGTCTTTTCACTAAGAATGCCTGAAAGTCCTTTATGTCATTGAATATCCATTTTTTCCCCTGAAGGATTATACTCAGTATTGCTGGGTAGGAGATTCTTGGTTGTGATCCTAATTCCTTTGACCTCTGGAATATCATATTCCTAGGCCTCAGATCCTTTAATATAGAAGCTACTATCTTGTATTATCCTGACTGTGACTCCACAGGATTTGAATTGTTTCTTTCTGGCTCCATGAAGTATTCTCTCTTTGACCCAGGAGCTCTGGAATTTGATTATAATATTCCTGGGAATTTTCATTTTGGGATCTCTTTCAGGAAGTGATCAGTGGATTCTGATTCTAGAATATTAAGGTGGTTTTCCTTGTTAATTACTTCAAAGATGATATCTAGATTCTTTTTTTGATCGTGGCTTTCAGGTAATTCAATAATTTTAAATTTATCTCTCTTAGATCTATTTTCCAGGTCAGTTGTTTTTTCAGTGAGATGTTGTCCTTTATTCCTTCATTATTTTATTTTTGTTTTACTCTTTCTTAATTTCTCATAATGTTATTGGCTTTCCTTTGTCCTGTTCTAATTTTTAAGGAATTGTTTTCTTTAGTAAGCTATGGTATCTCCTTTTCCATTTGGCCAATTCTACTTTTTAATGAATTATTTCCTTCAGGGAATTTTTGTGCCTCTTTTTCCCTTTGTCCAGTTTTACTTTTCAAGGCAGTCTTCTCTTCATCGACTTTTTTTTTTACTTCTTTTACCATTTGGCCTGTTTTTTTTAAGGTGTTATTTTCTTCGGTACTTTTTTTGTGTCTACCAAGTTGTCGACTCTTTTTTCATGATTTTCTGGGATCACTCTCATTTCTCTTCCTAATTTTTCTTCTACCTCTCTTACTTGATTTTCAAAATC
The DNA here is from genome assembly GCA_011680675.1 of Gymnobelideus leadbeateri. Classification (NCBI taxonomy): domain Eukaryota; kingdom Metazoa; phylum Chordata; class Mammalia; order Diprotodontia; family Petauridae; genus Gymnobelideus; species Gymnobelideus leadbeateri. Next base: position 65,945 of record WOXC01001692.1, read on the forward strand.
CATGGCCTAAAATTAATTCATATTTTTATTGGAGGCTTTGGATGTAGGAGCTTTGACTTTGTAATCTTCTTCTAAATGTGTGTTGTGATCTTCCTTGTCACTTTAGTAACTTTCTGTGGTCAGAAGATTTTTTCTTTAGTTTGCTCATTTTTCTAGTCTATTTCTAGACTTTTAACTCCTTGTTAAAGTGGGGCTCTGCTTCCAAGGTGGAAGGCACACTCTCCCAAGCATCAGGGGTTTTATATAGTCATTTTTCTTTTAATTTCCCTTTTTGGAGGGGGAAAGGCAGTACAATTGGGGTTAAATGACTTGCCCAAGGTCACATGGCTAGTAAGCGTTAAGTATCTGAGGCCAGATTTGAACTCAGGTCCTCCTGACTACAGGGCAGGTACTCTATTTACTGTGCCACCTAGCCACTCCAATATACAGTTGTTTTTCAAAGCTACTTCTAGAGCTCTGTAAGTTTGCAATTCTTCCAAGGTGACATGATCTAAGGAGAGGTGCATTTACTACTTTCCTGGCCTGTAGTCTGCTCTCTTTTTAAAGCATTCTTTTCTGCCCTCTAACCCTGCTTCTTTGTAACTGCAAGCTTTAGTGTGCTAGTGCTCCTCCTCCCACCCAGGACTGCAATCCAGAATATGGGCAAAGCAATGGAGTCCTGCCCCCTGTGCCAGAAAAGAGACCCCTGTAATCTCCTTCTTATCAGTTGTTCAACCCCCTTATCCTCTGTGTACTAAGAGCTCCAGAAGCAACTGCTGCTGCTGCATATTCAACAGCTACCAAGGCCACTGTTTTGCTGTTTTGCTGGGGCCAGGTCTGTGCTGCTGCAGCCTGTGCTGAACTGTGCCCCACTCTCACCCAGGTTGGACAGATCTTCTAAGCTATCTTTAACTGGAAAATCATTTCACCCCAACCTTTTGAGGAATTGTTTTATGGCTGTATATAAAGGCATTCAGAGCAGGGGAGACGTTTGAGGAGAGCTCAGGTGAGTGGCTCTCTTTTTTCTGCTATCTTGGCTCTACCTTCTGATTCTGTGCCTTTAAAATAGGTGTTTATTCTGTGAACACCTGTTCACCAACATATGAACAGAAGTGAACCTCTCTTGCCACCATCATACTCTTTCAGTCAGCTTCTTTCTTAGGCTAAATTATCTGGTAATGTGTGAATTAGGCCATGTTACTTAACCTTGCTAGGGCTCAGTTTTCACCTTGGTACAGAGAACAGTTGGATTATATGACCTAAAAGATCCCTTCCAGCTCTATGATGAATTTTTTTTTAATGAGAGAAATAAATTTTTTCCAGTCACCTTGATAAACTATTGCTGCTTGTCCTTCACTTCCAAAGAGGACCAATGACATTATGCAGTTATTTGTTGACTTTTGTATGAATTAGATTTGTGAGGCAAAGTTGCAGAAAGACATCAGCCTCACTTTCTCTTCCTGAGTCATCAGAGTCCAGCGGCAGGACAAAAGTCAAGACTATTGGCAATAACATCCCAGGATGTAGTGGGTGACCTTGGTGTCTTTGATGTCTGCTTTAAGCTCTCCACAGCACCTGTTTCAGTCACCTTCATGGCTCTTGGAACAAACTGTTCTCATTGACCCATTCCTCACAGGGGAGTTTTTACATGCTGGGGGCTGACACTCCCCTAATTCACTGATGGCTTTGAGGCCCATTGGTTCCCCTCAACCAGGTTTAGCCTGTCTGCTGATATGGTTCCCTGGGATGTGGCCATTGTATATGCCATAGCTTCTTGGAGCCACAAGTGAGAATTGAGTACCAGGTAGACACCAAAGGTGAATGAGCAGCCCTGAAAAAGGTTTGGCAAGCCCTCACAACAAAGGTGGGAGTCCTCCTTGAATACCACATAAACTCCACCTTGATAAACAATTATACTAATGGAGAATAAGAGGAGGTAAGTCCCACTGACAACCAACTGATGATTATGATCCTGAAGTCCAACTCATCAGTTATACAAATAAAAGAATTTTGATAGAAGGATAATTCTGTGGCATGTAGGTGGGGACAGATGGTCCCTGGAGTTCTAATTCCATTTTTGCACTTTAGCATAAATGAGTAAGAGATGTTCAAACTCTAAAGAGACTGAGATATTGCCTTAAGGGAAGATAGATTTAGGTGTTGCTGCTTTCATGGGATTTTTTTTCTAAAAGTATTGAGGGATTGAAGAAAAGAATAAATGCAGCTGGAAGAGAGAATTGTTGCTTATAATTCCATGGAAGGGTGGGGCATTTATTAGCATCTAGAATTAAGCAGAGGGTTTAAGCATGTGATACTGTATTGATTGGAAATTGGTCTGGATTCTATGAGTGTAAAAATGTGGAATAGTGGAAAAAAATATGGTGGTCACAGAGTTCAATTCATTCTCTCTGTGAATTCAATATTAGAGCATAGAGTGAGTATGGAAGAATACAAAGGCAGGAGGAGCCCCTGAAACCCTGGGACATGCTCTGAAGTTCCATTCCTGTCCTTATGGTCACCCTAGTGTATATGTATTCTGGAGAAAGAAGAAAGGAGGGAGGCAGTATGTACTGGAATAGTCTTTAGTCATAGTTTTCAGTGTCCTCTAAATAGTGCATTCTAGTAATAATTGCTAATATTAAAATAATGCTTTCAAGTTTGCAAATAATTTTTCACATATTATTTCATTTGATTCTCATGACTTTGTGAGACATTTGCTACTTTTGCCCTCCAATTTTCCTGACTACAAGTCCAACTCGATATCCCTTCCCTTAGTTAGTTCAATATAGAGTGGTGCCATATATTCCAACTCTCTGCCTACAACCTAAGTCTCCAAATGTCCTAGGGGAAACTGGAATCAATCACTCCCCATTCCAGGTGACTCACATTGCAAAATGTGGGAAGGAAATCTCCCCTAACAAAAAGCAATATATGCATCACTTATTTTTTTTTAAATCACAAGTCTTGTAGCTTCCCAATCTTGAGAAATTATCAGTTAGAATTGTAACTGATTAATTTTCCTGAGTTATGCTAAATATTATCTTTGTTGCTAGCATAATGTTAATTATTATTGACCATTCACATTATTCTTAAAGTAGTACCATGAACACAGTTCACAATAACTGCTTGTTGATGATAATAACATTTATAGGACATTAGATTTAGAGGTAGAAGGGACCTTAGGAGTGACCTCATCCTTTCTCTCCTCATTTAATGGATGAGGAAAACAAGACCTTGCAAGTTTGAGTGCTTTATCTAAGGTTTCACAGAAAAAGCAAGAGAGGGGATTCAAATCTAGATCATAGGATCATAGACATAGAACCACAAGGGCCTTTAAAGTTCATCTAGTCAAATTTCTTCATTTAACCATGTAGAAAATTAAGGACACAGAAAGACAATAGAATTAGAATTTGACCCAGGTTCTCTAACCCTAAAATCAGTTCTCTTGCCACAATATTGCCCTGATTCCCCATAATGTTTAATAATTAAAAGGAACAATAGGGAAGAGAAAAATATTTTTTCCAAATTACCTCTCTCCCAATTTTATTTAATGAGAAGTAAAGTATTTGGCTAATGTCTCAGAAAGATAATCAAGAGCTTTAAACTGAAAAGGATGAGAGAAGTAGAAAACTGCAGACATCTAACCACCAAGTAAAACAATAGAAAGAGAAGATACAATGTAAAAGGAATAGCTATTGACATCCCCAAAAGCTTATGAGAAACAAAGTCCAAGCAAGAAGCCAATAATAAAATAGAAACCTAATGAAACATTTAAAAATGAAAAACCAAGGGATGTATGGAGGAGGCACAGAACTCAGAAAGAAAAAGGAATTGATTTTTGTCAGGTAGAAGGAGGAAGGATATTCTCTAACCTCAGATGTTTAGGCAACATTCCCAATTAACTAGAATTCCTAATACAAGGAAGAATATTTGACTTCACTGAGACAACTATAGTCAGATAAAACTGTAACCAGAATGTGTCTCTGGATAGGTTTTTCAAAATAGAAAAAATAAAAATGGAGGAGAGGAAAATATTGCATAATAAATATTTTATATATACATAAGGAAATCCAGGAACCATAGGAGGTAAAGCATTTAGATGAAAATAAATGGACAGATTTCCCTAGAAAAGGTGTATACAGCATACAGGTACAGAACATTACATATGATGTACAATATGATCACTATGTCAATCAATTTTGCTTTGTTATGAAGGAAGTTTTAGTAGGCAGGTAGGTAAAGGCTTAGAATGAGATAATATATTTAGAAAAGTCTATGATATTAAAACCTCATGGTGAGATTTTTTTTAAAGAACAATGGAAGGAAACTAGAAGTGATTTTTATCATCAGTGTATTATACTATGGAACACTTGGACAGAGAGGAGAAATACCTAAGCAGTTCTGGAATAGAAGTACATATGGTAGCAACAGGGGAATTCTATACATCAAAAGCAAAACAATTAACTTCCTAACTTATCTATATGGCAATTTTATTTTTCAAAAGAGAGAGAAAGAAACAAAAGAATTTTATTTTGTATCTCATTAACAGCAACAGTAAGTTACTGGTTGCCAGGATGAGGGTAATGGGAGCCTTGCAAGAAAAGTGACAACTTCTTCCTAGTGTACTTATGTAGAAGTAGAAGAAAGCTGGACATAATTTGACATTTCATAGACTTTGGGAAAACAGATTTCACAGATTCAAAGTAATGATAGGTAAAATCCCATGGACTGAAATTTTGCAGAATTCAGCGTACAAAGGATGAGAAAATCCTTCAGAAAGAAATTCTGAAGACATCAAAGGGAACAATTCCAATAAGAAAGAAAAGTGGAATATTTGAAGATATATGTTTGCATGTATATGTGTATGGATAGAGAGAGAGATGGATAGGGAACTAACCAATTAACTTAGGTCTAAAAAAAAAGACATTTACAGAAGCAATGGGAGATCACAAAGGATTTTTTAAAACTATACTGAAAGAGTAGTGTTAGGTGTGTTAAAGTTCAGAATAAGCTAAATCTGGCAAAGAAAGCTAAGAACAAAAAGTGAGCTTTTTAACTATTTTGAGAAAGAGAGGAGAATAAAGAAGGAATAGCACTGATACAAAGGACAAAAGGGAAGATGACCATTAACAAACAAAGAGAATTCTTCAATTAATATTTTGTTTGTTTTCTTTTAGTAAGTGAATGGCTTTGGGCCAGAAAATTCATAACAAAAAATTTTAGTAAAGAGTTGGAAAACATGATAAGTAAGGACATAATAAAAAGGAATTTACTTGCTCTTAAAAAAAAATCAAACCCCCAAGTTAAAAAAAAAAGTATATCTTGGGTTTGAAAAGAAATGGTGGATAGAACTGCTGAGATTAGGAAGAATAGGAGAGGTAAAGTAAGGAATTTGTAAACCATATTAAGCCAGACTTTGATTTCTGGGAAAATTTTATAATGGATTGTTTAAGTTATGCTTAGCGCACATCTAGAAAAAAGAAGTGGTGATAACAAAGAACCAGCATGAATTTTTTAAGAACAAATCATACTAGATTAATTTTGTTTCCTTTTTTGTCAAGAATATTAGGATGGTAAATTAGGGAAATGTTGCAGAATTTGTTTACCTAAATCTTAACAATATATTTGATAAGTATCTGCTGCTATTCACATGGTAAAGAAAGAGAGATACCACCTAGATAACAATATAATTAGAAGGAATATTTAAAATGACTACATAAAAAGTAGTCATTAATGGCTCCATGTCATCTTGGAGAGAAGTCTCCAAAGAAGTGTCCAGAGGATCCATTTCTTCCTGTGTCATTTATCTTTTTTGTCCTAATGACTAGAATAAATCCAATTTGAAAATTGTACAAAGTCAGAAGAGATCACTAACACAGAATCAGGATCCAAAAACATCTTGACAGGCTATAACAATTGTGCTGTACTTAATGAGATAAAATTTGATGGAGTCAAATGTAAAGTCTTATAATTGGGTTAAAAAAAAATCTCTTGATTGAGGATAACATAAGAGAGGCATAATTAAATAAGTGTTTGTCTGGAAGATATCTTGGGATTTTTAGTAGAGTGAAAGCCCAATACAAGTCAATAATATTACACAGAAGCCAAAAAAGCTATTGCAATCGTGGGCTGTATTAAGAGAGTCACAGTTTGCAATAACAAAATGACAGTTCCTCCATACTCTGCCCTAATCATATGGCAAAACTATGTTTAATTCTAAGAACCACACTTTAGGAAGGATGTTGACAAGTTAGAGAATGTGCAGAGGAAGGCAACTAGAAGAAATTTGTAATGTTTAGCTTGTAAAAGATTCAGGGGGTCGAGTGAAGTGACCACAAACAGAAGGACATTGTACAGAATAACAGCTACAGTGTGCAATGACTGACTTTGATAATCTTAGCTCTTCTTAGCAATGCAAGGACATAAAACAATTCCAAAGGACTCATGATGGAAAATGCCATCCACATCCAAAGAAAGAACTATGGAGTCTGAATGCAAAGCAAAGCATGATATTTTCTGTTTTGTTTTGTTTTGTTTCTTTCTCTCAGGTCCTCTTACTTATTCTAATTCTTCTATACAACATGACTAATGTGAAAATATGTTTAATAAGAATGCATATGTAGAGCTTATATCAGATTGCATGCCATCTTGGGTAGGGGGGAGGAGAGAGAGGAGAAAATTTAAAACTTATGGAAGTGAATGTTGAAACTAAAAATAAATTAAATTTTGAAAAAAAGATTCAAGGGGTTATAATATTTGTTTTCAGCTGTCATTTGGGAGAAAGTTCTGTTTGACCCTTTGGACATTACTAGGAACACTGGATAGAAGGTACAAAAGGGCCAATTTAGGCTAGATTTCAGGAAAAACTTTCAATCATGAAAACTATCCATAGTTGGAATGTGAGAGGTAGTTCTCCAACCAAAGGATGGATGACAATTCATCACTTGTATAGTACCGAAGATTCTTTTTCAGGCAAAGTTTATATATCATGAACACTGAGGTCCCATACAACTTTGGAATTCTGATTCTGAGAAACAAGGTCCAAAATAGTAAAATAGTCATATAATTTCTCACAAAGTTTTGTTTTATAAAGCCAACTGGACCAGACTACTGTGCTTTAGGAAGATGAATCTGGCAAAATTGTGTCAAATGACCTGGATTACGAAGAGAACAGAAGTAGGGAGACCCCTAGGACACTAATGCAATTTATCTAGGAAAAAGGAGCTAGAAAAGACCTGACTGGGGTGGTGGCCATAGAAGTCTTAGTGAAGACTTTCTGGTTGGTCTTCCTGCCTCAAGTTTGTTTTTCCTCCATTCCAGTCCAACCTCCACTTCACTGTCAAATCCATCTTTCTAAAGTGCAGATCTGACCATCAAATCCTATTCATTAAACTCTAGTGTCTCCCTATTATCTGCATAATCCACTATAAAATCATATTTGGCATTCAGAACTGTTTACAATTTGACCTTCTCCCAACTTTCCATTCTTTTTACACCTTATTCCCTCAAATATTCTGTGATCCAGTGACAATGATCTCCTTACTTTTTCTTACTGTGACATACAAAAAGTTCAAGAGACACAGTCTTTGAGTAATTAATCATTTTATTAATCATGCTAGCTGATAATGTCAAACTCAAATTTTAAAACACAATCTGTTCTAAGAGATAAATGAAGTTAGGGTGCTTGTGTCCACATTTTAATTTCTCTCAAGCTGGCTTGACCTGCATTGCATGGGACTTACAGTCCAGAAGTAGCCCTCCCCTCCCAATGGGGGCCATTCCAGAACTGGCTCCCTTTGGAATTTGGGGATACAGGGTTATGTGCCCTTCAAAGAGGAGGTATTCCCAAGGGGTGCCAATCAACTCTAATTGGTCAACACACTGGGAGGTGGGCTATATTAAAATGAGATCTTAAGTATGTGACTTAGATCACTTAATCTTGGTACATTACCTTTTCAACAAGGGCTGAATTTGACTCAAGTTGTGGAATTCCAACAACCATCATTCAGTCTCCAGATAGAGGAAATACCTGTTCTATCAGAACAGCCCCCCATCATACCAGACCACTCCCAGTCTTGGGCTATCTAGGCAGGAGAATTTATCTCCTCCTAAACTGAGCAGAATAATCAATTCAGGCTTGTGTTGGAGTTTGACCTGGAGAAGAAGATTCAATGCAATCTCATCATCAGAAATTTCCTTCTAAAGGAGTGACTAAATTTGTAAGAGGGAGGAGGGGTGGGGGAAAATTCTGAGTCTCCAAGACACTTATTACTAAGATTTAAAATCATTTTTTCACATTAATAAAAGGGTCAGTGGCACTCTCAAATGTCAAAGATTCTTCACGGAACCTCCTCAATGCTTATTATTCCCTTGGGAGAGCGGTTGTTCTTGAAGATGGCAAACAGGGTTGAATGACTAGTCCAAGGTTTCACAGCTAATGTAGGCCAAATTTGAACTCAGAAAGAGGAGTCTATCTGATTACAAGCCTGGTACTCTATTCATCTGGGAATCCCCTTGAGCTCTGATTGAATGTCCCCTTTGATGAGGCATTTGCATAAGGCTTAAGCCTTTCATTGTGGCTCTGCCCAAACCTTAGTTACTAGCTTGTCCATCTACTTCCCACCCCTGAGCCTATCAAAATATCAATCCACCCTAGAACTGGCCTAGCCTACCATTGTCTGTTGGCTCCAGGTATCCTCCAGCAAAGTCCCATTTTTAATCACTCATTTACCTCATTAACTCCTCCTAAAGACCCCTCCCCAAACTCCTCTTCTACACCACCCCTAAATTCCTACCCCCTGGACTTTTCTATATATATGACAAATCTTGCCTCCATGTGGAGTGAGAGTTGAATTTTCTAACACAGACTTACTCGGTGTCCAATTTAGGCTGTTAATAAGCTTTGCTTTTCTTTGGCTGAGAGAAGACTTGAGTCGAATTCATTTGGCAGGACCAAGGATGTTGGTATTTGGGGGTCTCGAGCACCCCTAACCCTATACCTCTTCATCTCTTCATAGAGATCTGACAAGATTTGGTGACTGGTTGTAGAAGAAAAAGAAATGGGAGGAAGTCATCAAAGGTAAGGCTAGGATTTTGAGCTTGAAATGACTAAGAGAAAGATTTTTCAGGTAGATCATAATAAGTTCCGTTTGAGACACAGTAAAGTAAGGTATGATATTGATTGGGAGTGAAATATCAATGCTGTTTGAGCATTTAATTAATAATATATTGTACTTATGCCTGAGGCTTTTTAAACAAAAGTTGCAGCTTTTAAAATGGGGGGGAAATGAATCTAAATAGTGTACAAGTTACAAATAATTCAGTAGAAATAGAGAAGAATATTTCCCCAATTGCATATTCCATTAAAATTCTAAGAGGAGTAAGTAGGCCTATCTATCATACAGTTTGTTCAATATAATGCAATTATAAACTGGATGAACCCTAACAGTACAGGGTTTTTTTCTCTCTTAAGTGGCCTCAATATGAGAGAGGAGGATAATTCACAATAACTTATAATCCTAAAGATGCACCTTCACGTAGTGGAGAGAGAACTTACCTCAGACTTCAGGAGACCTGGGTTCTAGTCCTGCTCCTGGACATATACTGTGTGACCATGGGTCAGGTTATCAAACCTTTCATTGCCCATAGAGAAATATCTGAGACAATAAACTGTGGAGCAGCTACCGATTTGCATTGGTAGATGAAATTTGCTCACCTAGAGTCTCCCCAGAAATTATGTATGTGTATGTACGTATGTATGTATGTAACATATATATATATATACATATACATATATACATACACACAAATGTCTGTTCGTATATCACAAACCAGCAATCATTCCTTTTTTTTCTTCTACTGTTTGACTTTGGATTGGGAAAAGGGCTTGTGCCTCCTACCTTAGAAGTGAACAACATTTATGATATTCTAAAGGCAAACTTAAACTAAAATGTCTCTCCCTATTGTTACTTTATTGTCATCAAACTCATCAGATTTCTTTAAGGTTCTGAGCCTATAGATCAATTATAGTGTTTTATAGCTAAAGAGCTGAGAGAACAAAGTCTTAGAAATCCAGATCCCACAAATTTGGAATTTATGATAAATCAGCTTTAGGAGTAAGGGAGCTTACTTTCACATTATCTGTAAAGAATTAACTTGATTAGCAAATCCTTAGTGTAAACAAGGTTTACTGGGAATGTTTAGGCTTCTTAAGAGAACCAGCTCTTTTTAAGGACTTTAGCATACTAATTGTTTGAATACAAACCGATGATGCTAAGTACCAACTATATATCCTTTCCTTTGAAGATTCTGGGGTGTGACAGAAAGAAAGCTAAATCTAAAGTCACAAGACCTAGATTGGGATCCAGGTCTAACTGCTTACTAGCAATGTAACCCTGGGCAATTCACTTTTAGCAAACTAAAGTCCAGATACCTCCATTTCCTTGGGTGTAAAATAAAAGGGTTTATTTAGATGATCTCTGAGGTATGTTAAGGGGAACACTTTTTAAAGTGCTTGCTGTGTACTAGAATTCAGGAGTTCTTAACCTGGGATCATAATTTTAAAAAATATTTTGATAATTTTATTTCAATATAATTGGCTTCCTTCGTAACCTTAAGTATTTTATCTTTTTTGTAAGAATTTTCTCTTATGCATTTAGAAACATTATTCTGAGAATGGATCCATAGGTTTCACTACATTTCCACAAAGATTAATCACATATATAGGGGTGGCTCAGTGGCACAGTAAATAGAGCATGGGCCCTGGAGTCAGAAGGACCTGAGTTCAAATACTGCCTCAGACACTTGACACACTAGCCATGTAAACTTGGACAAGTCACTTAACCCCAATTGCCCTGACTTCCCCCCTCCAAAAAAAAAAAAAAAAAAGCTCACACACACACACAATCTCTGTGCTAGACACTGGGGTTACAAATACTGAGAATGGAATATTTGATGAGGGAAAGGTGATAGTTAATGGGGGAGAGGGTAATAGGTTCTACTAGAGACCCTGATCACTATTAGTGACCAGAAACCTTGCAATTCAGTCTGGAAAGAATTTACCAGGCTCAAGCAAACTTTGAAGCCGAGATTGTAAAGTTTATTGTTACACTGCACAAGGACAGCGGGCAAGGATTCTTAGGGAACCTGCAAACTTAAAGAATAGTTTTAAGGAGTCAAGACAGTAAATCAGGTGCCAATTATGCTAACTAGGTGAGTAAGGGTGGGATCAGGGAGGAGTTAAGGAGTGGTCAGTGCTTAAAGGAACATGCACTTTTAATATCAACTGCGCAGGCGTATTGCCCATAATTCACTGGGAAATAGCCCAAGAAGGGGCTACCTGGAGGTTTGGTTTTAGGCCTGACAAGTCACTAAAGTCAATCCTAGGTCACAGCCACTGAGGAGTGCCCAGTCTGCCATCCATCAAAGTCAAGCTTGACAAGATGGATGTTGGGAACCAAGGCCATCAGAGACACAGTATGGGTATAATTGGCTAAGGAGTTAACCTATAGATAGGGCACTGAAGGGTTCATGGTGCAGCTGGCCACTCTAACTAAGGGAGATAACATTTGCCTAAGCTAAAATATTTATAGATAGTTTAGTGAAGGATTCATAGGTAGCTTGTTATTGTTTCAAACAGAGATAAACAGTTCATGAGTTGTTGCTGGGCAGAGTGCTGGCAGGGGGAAAGGGCAGAGTTAATGCTTTGAGACTGGGGAGAGGGAAGTGTGATTTTACAGACTGCTTTTACAAATTGATTTTACAGACATAGATCCCAAAGCACCCCATTTACAAACTGATGTTACAGATTGATATTACAGACTGATGTTACAAACATAGATCGATGTTACAAACATATATACATCCCAAGCACCCCGTCACATTCTCTTCTCTCAACAAATATGTCTTCTTTCAGGAAAGGCCAGGAAATATATGAGAGTAGTGGGGGACTTGTTCATGTTCAGATCATCAGGGATACTTGTCTCTCCACAGAGAGAATGAATGATAGGGAGCTGACAGAATGACATGAGAAACATGAGACTGTTAGGGAAGTACCTTGGAGTGACCAATTGTGGAGCATGGGAGGATCTTGGGTAACTGGTTCTGGTCAGCTAATGTTCAGATGAAAAGGAAGCTCTTCAATTACCCATGGAGTTAATAGTCCTGTCTTCTTGTTCTTCTTGGCCTCAACACTTTTACAGGATCTTGGCAACCAGTGATGAGCATGGACCCTATGATGTCTGGCACCCCACAGTTCCAAAATTAGAGTTTGTAGTCAACCCAGTATCAATGTCCCAAGGCATGAAGACAGTGGTCTCCTTTAGTATCCCCTCATTTTAGAGTCCAGGTTTCACAGTTAGCATGGCACTAAACCCCTGAGGAACTAGGAGAGACATTTGGAAATAACTTTCAGGAACCCAGTCCAACAGGGACAGAGATACACCGTGCTTTATCTAAAAGTCATGCTGTTTCTGGACATGAACTTGGTGGGATCAATGCTATTTAGGAACTGAGATAAATGTTGAGATTAACTCTTCCCCTACTCCCTTTCCCGAAAGACCAAGGTAGTATTTTGAGGGGTTTTGTCCAAAGGTATTGGGGACAAATCTGTATAGTTTACTCTATCATCTGTGAAATAAATTTCCCTTTGTAAAACTATGGATTTTTAAATTTTATTTATTTTATTTGTAATTTATGAAATAAAACAAGCATTTCCATAGCATAATAAAATAAAAAAATTATGGCACATAAAACTGCAAATCTATTATATACAACTTGATATTCCTCTTAAGTATATAATAAAGTCATCATTTATCTTTTTTTCTTCTTTTTTTCTTCCCTCTGGTTAAGTGGAACAAGGGTGCTAGTCACTGGCCCCATAATAAATTAGATCAACATAATTAGTGGTGGCTCCAGACAAAGTCAAAGAAAAGAGATACCCTAAACTCCTCAGGGTACCTGAGGATCTTCAAAGGGGAAAAAGAACAGGTCTGGCACTGACAGAGTGGGTCCAGAACATATAACATGTTACATAAGTATATGTTCAGAATAAAGAAGAGAAAAATATGAATCAGTGCAACATAGTTAATGGCCCCTGTCGATTCTGCAGTTTAGAAACCTATATGGGTAAATCTGAAATTCTGTGTACTGACCTCTGCCCAGTAAGGTAGCATTAATAAGGTATTGTGCCATATCTATATATTATGTGACACAGAGGAAAAGGACAATGGATTTTAAGTCAGAAAATCTAGTTCAAATCTTGGCTTTCCTACTCATTACCTCTGTGACCTTTGGCAAGACTTTAAAGCCTTTAGTCTCCTCATCTGTATGATGAATGGGCTGGACTAACTGGCTTCTCAGGTCTCCTAAATCTACCAATGTATCCTTTAAACATGGAACACCATTTCTAGTTGCAACCAACTTTTGCTTAGCTTAGAGCATTCCCTTTTAAGATGAGTGTTAGGCCATAGACTTCATACTGACTGACCAAATGGGGAGACAGTCACTTACTGAAGTACTGGAATTATTTTAAGCACCTGAGTTTTCTTATGAGCTTGGAGAGACAAAAAAGTATGACTGGGCCTGACCCTAGCTAATATATGAAATTAGAAAGATCACAGCTGTAAGTAACACTGAACTATTTTGAGCTGAGTGTATTTTAGAAAACACATGCTTAACAGTTTTAAAATCATCTTCCCCTAGCTGTCAAATACTTCCACTCTGGCCTCTCCTTTGGATTTTTTCCTCAGCACTCAGATTGAGTGTTTTCATGGACTTCTCCGTTCCTACAAGTCTCTGTAATTATTCTGACAGACTTGTGGTAAGTAGGTAAAAAAAAATATTTCTTAGGTCTATGAAGAAGTTTAAGGATTCAATAACATTGGGATAGCCTGAAACCCTGGAAAACAATGACTGTTTCATGATGACTAAAGTTGTTTGTTCAGTCATTCAATCATGTCCAACTCAGTGACCCATAGACCATAGCATGCCAAGCCCTTCTATCTCACATTATCTCCTGAAATCTATCCAAGCTCATATTCACTGCTTCCATGAAACTATCTCTCCATCTCATCCTCTGCCGTCCTCTTTTCCTTTTGCCTTTAATCTTTCCCAACAACAGGGTCTTTTCCAATGAGTCTTATCTTCTTATTAAGTGGTCAAAGAATTTAAGCTTCAGTATTTGACCTTCCAGTGAATGGTCTGAATTAATTTCTTTAAACATTGACTCATTTGATCTCCTTACTATCCAAGGGACTCTCAAAAGTCATCTTCCACATCACAATTTGGAAATGTTGATTCTGCAGTCCTCAGCTTTCTTTATAATCCAACTCTTAAAGTCATACATTGCTATTCGAAAAAACCATACCTTTGCATATGCAGACCTTTGTCAGGGAGGTGATAGCTATGTCTTTTAGTATGCTACCCAGATTTGCTATAGTTTTCCTTCTAAGGAGCAAGTATCTTTTCATTTCTTGGCTGCTTTTGCCATCTGTTGTGATCTTTGAGTCCAAGAATGTAATATCTGACACTGTTTCCATTTCTTCTCCCTCTATTTGCCAGGAAGTGATAGGACCAGTTGCCAAGATCTTAGGTTTGTTTTTTTTTTTTTTTTATGTTAAGCTTCAAGCCAGCTTTTACACTCTCCTCTCATCCTCATCAAGAGGCTTCTTAATTCTTCACTTTCTGCCATCAGAGTAGTATCATTTGCATATCTATGATTGTTGATATTACTCTAAGGACCTTCAATTCCAGTTTTTGATTGATCCAGCCTGACATTTTCCATTATTTTCTCTGTATATAAGTTAAATAAACAAGGTGACAATATATGGCCTTGTCATACTCCTTTTCCAATCTTAAACCAATCAGTTGTTGCATGTTCAGTTTTCACTGTTGCTTCTTGGCTCACATACAGGTTCATCAGGAAATAAGTAAGATGATCTGGTACTCCCATCTCTTTGAGGACTCGTCACATTTTATGTGATCCACACAGTCAAAGGCTTTACTGTAGTGTAATCATAAGCAAGGTGGGATTTTTTTATTGAGGTCTTTTTTGTATTTTTTTTAGTTCAGTTTCCCAGGTCATGCTGAATTGCAAACATCTGAGGGGTTAATCTCCTTTGAATCCTGGTAATTCACAGCTGTAGGCTCTTAGCCAGTCCTGTACTGAGTCACATAGGTTTTGTGCCTTCTGGCTCTGAACCTATTAGTCAAAAGTATATATATGTACTGAGGTGTTGAGCCTTAGGGGCTCACTCATGAGAAGAATGCTATCCCAGACAAAACTCTAGATAGTGCTTTTTAAGGGCTCCCCAGCTGAGCTTGGAAAGGAAGCTGATTCATTAGCACTAGAGCTAGTTGTAGTTTCCCTCCATTCTTTCCCAGTCGCATATTGGACACCTTCCAACTTGAGGAGCTCATCTTCAGCATCATATATTGTTTTTTTTTTTACTTTGTTCATAGTGTTTTCTAGGCAAAGGTATTGGAGTGGTTTGCCATTTCCTTCTCCAGTGGATCAACTTTTGTCAGAACTCTTCATTATGACCTATTTATCCATCTTGAGTAACCCTGTACAGTATAACTCATAATTTCACTGAGCTATGCAAGCCCCTCTAACATGACAAGGAAATGATCCAGGAGGGGTTGATGACTAATAAACTTTGACATTAAAGCTAATTGTACAACAGATCCAATTGCAAGAATTTAATTTAATCACTTGAATCATTGCTGGGCACCCATCCACTATTTCCTGATTGAATAAAGGTAGCTTGACTATACCAAATATTGATACATTGCACAGATAGAGCCTCTCACTTGTGCCATAATTGGTTAAAACATTTATACTGCTTTTCATTTAAAAAAAAATCAAGAAGCTTGCAGAACAAAACTAGTGTTTTACAATAAACTATATGGGGATAATTCAGTTTGAGTGCTTTCTGGTTATGTTAGATTTCTATCCTTCCACCAAAAACAAAAAGTAAAAACAAAAACCTTGCTAAGTACTCTAGTCTGCATATTCTCCTTTCTTTGAATATCTATATCACTTATTTTCCAGATCTGAGTCTAGTGCTAAAATTACATGTTTTCCCTCACCTCACATATATAAACAGTTGATAAGTCTTATTTCTACCTCTACATTTTCTCTTCCATTATTCCCCTTATTTCTACACATGTGGTCTCTATCTTTGACTCTGACCCTCTTCACTTCTGACCTGGACTATTTCAATAGCCCCTGAATCCTGATTTCACAAAACATTCAAAGAAATTTTCTTGGAGCAATTGTTGTTTAGTCATTTTAGTCTTGTCTGACTCTTCATGACCCCATTTGTTTTTGTCTTTGTTTTTTTGTGAAGATGCTGGAATGACTTGCCATACGTGTGTATACATATATGTGTCTATATGCATATATATCACGAAATTAGGATTCAGGGGGTTCTCTTCATTTTTAATTTTAAATAAGGATGATGCCTAAGTTTACACTACATTTACTTTAATTTTTAATAGTTTTTAATCTGAACTTAATAGTGGGTAAAATGGATATTTTCCCATCACATTTAACACTAAATAGTGACTTTAACATGGAAAAATCATGCCTTTGCTTCATGTGATTGCATCATTGTACTTTTTAAAAAAGAATTTAGCTACAAAGGTTCAGGGATAATTGCTACTAAGATTTGATGCAAAATCAAAATGAATTTAAAATTTCACATTTGACATGGACTACTTCAGGAAATTCCATCTGATGGGGTCATTTCTAGTAATCTTTGAGAAAGTCACATATATTCCAAGTTTACAGAATTACTTAAGTGCCATCCTCTAGCCATCTATGGCATTTTCCTAACCAGAGAAACATTATTAGCAGGGATCATGTCATTTTGTAACATTTCAGCTGTCATTCTTCCTTTGGTCCTCATTATTATCTTCTTGTAGAGGAAAAAAAAACCCCTAAAATTCAAGGAGTACATAAAAAAAAAGCAGTCTAAAATGTTACAGGTCAAATAAATTGGCCAGTAACAAGTATCTTGCTGAAACTGAATTAACACTGTAGCCCCATAGGGTGAGCTTTACACAAAGGATAATAAATTTTCACTCTGTCAATCAGTCTTAGGGCTCTGGTAATAATTATGTGGAGTACTTTTTGAAGCTGCTGGTTAAGTAATTTTTATAATTCAAATAATATGACCAACTGTGTCAGATTTGGAGTCAGGAGACCCAGGATCAGATTTTGACTTTCCAATTTATTACCTATGTGATTTTGAGCAATTCATATCATCTCTGTGGGTGTTTCCTCAACTATAAAACAAAAGGATTGGACTAGACAGCTTCTAAAGTTTTTTTGAACATGAATTCAATGGCCCTAGGATCACCTGACTTTTGAAACTATGAGTTTAGATTTCACTTTTCATAGGATCTTATTAATTTAGATCTAGAAGGAATCTTAGAGATATTGAAGTCCAACATCATTCTATAGATGAAGAATTAGAGGCCCATGAAGATTAAGTTACTTGGCCAAGATCACATAGCTAGTAAGTGTATGAGTCACAGTGTGAACTTGGGTGTTCCTGACTTCAAGTCCAGTACTCTATTCACTGTTTCACGTAGTACTCTTTAACTAATTGAGAAGAAATGACAGTTACAAGAAATGACAGTTACAGTCATTCAAGACCTTCCTACATTGCTTTCTTTTATGCTGAGGGCTTGTAGACTCTACCTCTTACAGAGACCTTTGTAGACTCTAACTCTTACAGAGACCTTTAGACACAATACATTTTGAAACTTCCTTTTAATTCATTGAACACTAGTCAATTGTTATAAATAAAACTGTGGAATTACTTTTCCCCCATTCTAAAACAAGACAAAACACTTATACCAAGTAGGTTAACAACCAAAAGGCTCATTTCTTGATATAGCCTAAATTAACTCAAATCCCAAAACTGTCATGTAATTTCCACTAAGTGGTAAATTATTATCTCTGTATGTGATTGTATCTGATAACTTGATTTATTTTTTCTTATAAACCTCCCCTTATTTTCAATTCTGGCTCTTTGGTGATAGGAGTGGAGTTGGGGATTGACTTAAGAATTTGTTAAGTGAGCAACACTGAGTGGAAGATTTGACAAAAAATCATCATCATAATAATAAATTTGAATGTCAGATTACTTACAGTATACTTTTATAGAGGGTGTTCCAAAAGTCTCAGTATAATTTTAAATAGCTTTTGGGACAGCCTGCATTTGAAAAGAGCATGTGCCAGAGCACAACAGAATTTAAACTCTGCCTCATGAAAGTGATTAGAAAATATATAGGTGCATAATTTATTTTCTGTTAAATTTCACTCAAAAATGCCACCAATTTTCAAATATATCTGTTTGATAAAGAACAAGGAGAAGAAATAATTGGGGTCTTTAGATTTAGATATACTATCAGTATCTCACAGTAAATAATAATACAGCAAATATTATTAATATTCAGCCAATGGGATTCAAATTGGAAATATTGGAGTCTAAAGACTCTGCCAATTTTGAGCTTTGCCAATTATTAGCTGTGTTACCATAGCCTAAGTTTCCTTAATGCTAAAAATGGGAATAGTAATATTTGTACTAATTATGTCACAGGGTGAGAGCAGAGAGAAAGGCATCCAATATGCTGAAGGTCTTCTTTACTTCACCTGAAGGAAGTATCAGTGGAAGCCTCAAGATTTCTTATCATCCCTCATCATCACCATGTGACCAGTTCACCTTTTGTTCCTATCACACAATGCCCTGATAACATTTTTTACTACTGTTCTTCGAAATTCCTCATTGGTTATATGCTGCAGTATGCTGGCACCCACCATGCAACTCTTCATGCCCTTTGTGAGATACTCAATTTTAATTTTTCAGTGACTATTATATTCCATATCTTGATGCCATATAGCAGCACTGGTAGAATGTTGATATGAAAAAGATTGGTTTTTGTTTCCATGGGAAGATTGGGATCATTAAGGCAATTTAAGTTCCTGAAGACAATCCAGCCTGCTCTTTTCATAATCAATTCAGGACCCAATTCACTATATATCAACTCTATAAGGCATCCATTCAAATATATGTAACAACTTGTAATGATACAATACATGGTTTTCAGCTACTTCATCTTTCAGTTCAAACCCTTTAAAGTATTTGTGGTTCTCTTGCAGAGTTTGATACAACACAATACTATTTTTTAAAAAGGGGGCAGAGATCTGGAGGTAGGCTTGGTTTTGGTTTTGAGTTCAAGAGCATCATGCCTCTCTTCCAGGATAAGCTCATTACCTAAAATCTCATCAACATATAAGTGATTCAGCTTTGCTACCTTCCGAGCCCTCTCAGTTGCCTCTCTTCCCCTGATTGGAGAGCTAGAGGGAGGAGCAATAAACTCCCTAAGCTTTCCTTTATAGAGGGCTCCAACTAATTATAGAAGGTTCCAACTAATTTCTATCAGCTGCTTTGCATGGTTTCAAATCCATGTACATCATGCCCCTGTGTTGCACACCCTCTGGTGCTTCCTGCCACCTCCCTATCCCCACCCTCCACCTTCTTTTCAGTTTCTTTTTTGGGTATTATCTTCCTGCATTATTCCCTTATAAGAATATCATAAGATTATAAGATCCTTCAAGTCAGAAACTATCCTAGTTTTTCTTATTTATATCTTAAGCACTTAGAAAAGTGCCTAGCACATAATAGACACTTTAAAATGTTTATTGATTATTGACTAACCTCAGAGAAGGATATCTTTTTCAACTTAAACTCTGTACAGAATCTATCATAGTGGAAAACCACCTTTGGTAAGCATACATCTTGTTTTTTACCTCACTAAAATTTATGATCAGAGTTATTCAATAGGGTTATTTCTGTTATGTCATTCAAGGAGTCTTGAATGGTTTTGATATATGACTGAGAGACACTTTGTTGGGGGAAAATACTTTTTAAGGCAACATTGTGTTCCATCAACTCAAAAACTTATTCATAATAATCAAATAGGTCCAATGAGATTTTTTATTCTTGACATCTTTCAGTCAATACTGAAATTATAAAGATATGGTCTGTTGTTGACTATCACTTGGAAAAGTCTACTTTTTCCCTAATACCCTTAATGGAATTGTTCTCAATTTGTGTGTAGGTGGCTTAAATGTAGTTTGTTTTTTAATAGGTTGGAATTTTAGGTGTGTGTGTGTGTGTGTGTGTGTGTGTGTGTGTGTGTGTGTGTGTGTGTGTGTAAATACAGTTCAAGAACTTTTCATTTCTTTTTATCTTTTCCTTCAGAAACCTTAGAAATTGGTACCTAAAATTCTTCAGAATTGTATCTCCCCCAGCATGGATCTCCTATATTTGGTTTAATCCATTTTTTCCTATTATTATTCTTATCAGTGCTATGTTACCTCCCCACAAGCACATCTGAGATTTCTTTTTAGTTCTCATGATCTTAGGAATAAACCTGGATATCATAAGACATCTTTTTTGTTGTTCAGTCATTTTTAGTTGTATGTGACTCTTCATGACCCCATTTGGGATTTTCTTGGCAAAGATATGGGAGTGGTTTGCTATTTTTTTCCTCCAACTTATTTTTAAAGATGAGAAAACTGAGATAAACAGGGTTAAGTGATTTGCCCAGAGTTCCACAATTAGTAAGTTTCTGAGGCCAGATTTGAACTCAGGAAGATGATTCCAGGCTCTGAGTTCTACCTATTGTACCACTTAGCTGCCCCCATGAGATATTCATTTAAAATTTAATTTAATTAATTTAATTTATGCTATCATAAGGCATTAGTTTTCATTTGTAAGACCATGAAAATGAGTAATAGACATACTTCACCCGATTTTTTTTTTTAAGGAAAGTATCTACAGGTTTTGTAAGTTAATACTAAACAATATTTTTGGTCTAAATTTTGCTGCCATTTATACTACATTTCATTTGTATAAGTAAAATAATTGTTTATATTGTCTTTTGTGTTTTACTCTGTTTACTCTACATCTATATTACTTTTCAGAAATCTTAAGGCATAACTTTAATGTTCATTTTGAATATGTCATTATAAAGTTCAGTCAAAATTTACAGAATTCAAATATGAGCATGAATCCCAACCAAAAAATATTATTTTAGTTGAGGACTAGACCAAGAGAATTTAGAACTTATACTAAAAAAAATTAAGTTGAATATTCTTTCTTATAGCATAGATTTTTTAGCATTTTGGAAAATGTTTTATGTAGTTTGTAATGTTTACTATTCTAAATTTTGCAATATTGTTAAAAGAAAAAGTATTATACATAATACCCACTAGATAACATGTTACATTGTATTTCAATTTTTAAGTTATCATAGATTTTAGTCATACAGTAACACCAAAAGATAAAGTCATAACCATTGTATAAAATAGAAAATGTTGCCACTTATACAACTGGTGCTTATAAAGTCTATCAGTATGGGAACTCCCTCCAGTGATGCTAACTGGCAGCTTCATGATAGGTAGAAAGGGAGATAATACATTTTTTAGCAGCTTACTTTGTCTCAGACACTATGATATACATTGTGGATATGAATAAAAACAAAAAAGGATAGTCCCTTACCCCCAGGGAGCTTGCATTCTAATGGGGGAAGATGCATGAAAGGTATGGAAAGGTATTAGAAGTAAGGGACAAGGCTAATGGCAAGGAGGTAGGGGAGTCTGTTAAGTAAGAAGTAAAACCAAGATTGAAGTGACATAGAGGCCTCATGAAATTATGGTCCAGGTCAGAGATTCCCCAGTTAGAATAGAGGGTCACAGGATAGAGGCTGTGCATAATATGACCAAAAGTATATATAAAGTAACGCCCAGTCAAGTTGGATGGGAAAGGGACTGCTTTGGGGTACTTGCTGCTTGTTGCTTATGAAATGTGATTCTGGATTAATGAAGAAAATGTTAAGGGATATTGTGTTGATTAAAAGAGGGGCAAAGTTGGCAGGAGAGCTTTGAAGAGGAAAGATATTCTTTAATTTTCAGCTTCAAAAGAGTAATTACAGATCCTCTTCAAAGAAAGACCCATGGAGAGAAAAACAGATGACTTCAGAGTTAATATAATAGCAACAACAACAACATTAGTAATAATAATTATTGCATAGTACCTATATATCAGGTACCATGCTAAGAATTTTACAAATATTATCTCATTTGATCTTTATAGCAACCCATGTTGGAGAAATGTGTTTCTTCAATATGTCCCTGATATCTAGTTTGTCTTTTTAAAGACTTCAGGGAATTTCCCCTTAGGTCATCATTTAAGTGAGTGGAATATCTCATTTCCAGTAGGAAAGCTCACTAACTCTGCATTGTATGGTATACTCTATTCTACATGACCTCTCTAATTTTGGTTTGCATTATGCTTGGATAAGTGGGTTTATTTGTTCTTCACTATTTATAGTAGTCTTTCATGTAATTAGCATTTGGTGATGTAAGTTTGAGTTACTTTTTTTTCCATTTAAGATATAATGCCCAGAAAGAGCATCTTGAACAATAATAAACAAACAAACAAACAAAAGACATTTCCTAGCAGAACAATATTTAGCGGGGAGCAGATAGCTATTTTGATTTTGTTTTGGTAGCCACTCCCTCAGAGGAGAAAAGTTTGACTCCACCATGGTTTTTTCTCTTGCTCTCTTACAGGTAAGAATTAAAGCCTCCCTTGGAAAGGAGTGGATAAAATCGCAGACATAATGCTTCCTCACCAACTATACTTAGGCAATCCATGTGAACATACATGTAACTTATCTAGGCACCATAGAGATCCTATTCATGTCTCGGCTAATAACAAACTTTCTGATCATGAACTAATCCAAGTTTACCTAGGTTGTTTCTTAAAGAATCTCTCTCTTGGTTTGTACTTGAAATATTTCCAGCTTGGTAGAACTAGACAGACCTCGCAGTTCAATGACAGTCTGCATAACTTGAGTCTTCTCATGCCATGATGAGAAATATAGTTAGGAGTTTAGTGAATTAATTAGCAAACAATTAGCAAGCATTTATTAAATACTTGCTCTATGCTAGGTACTTTGCTAGGTCCTAGGGTTACAAATACAGAAATGATACAGTCCCCATTCTTTTTTTTTTTTGCCTTTTTGGAGGGCAATTGGGGTTAAGTAACTTGCCCAAGGTTACACGGCTAGGTTTTTGTTTGTGCGTTAAGTGTCTGAGGCCGGATCTGAACTCAGGTCCTTCTGACTCCAGGGCCAACGCTCTACTCACTGTGCTACCTAGCCTCCCCTACAGTCCCCATTCTTAAGACACTTCCATTCTATTAGGGATTACAGCGTATACACATAGATACACATGCACACTACCAAACCATATACCAAATAAATATAAGGCAATGAAGGAAACAAGCAGCTGGAAATAGAAAAGGTCTCATTTAGGAGCCCAGTGGCTCAGCTGAGCTTTGAAAGAAAGTAGGGCTACTAAAGTGAGAAGTGAGGGGAAGAGTATATTCTAAATATTCTGGGTGAAGACACAGGAAAAGGAGGGGGAATGTCATGTGTGAGAAACAGTTTAGCTATACTGAAGAGGGCATGGAGGGAAATAAATTATAAGGCTGAAAAGAGATTGAGACTAGGTCATGAGGAGCTTTAAGTGCCAAAGAGAGAAGTTTACATTAACCCTAGAGGTAATAGGAAGCCCATGAAGTTTATTGAGTAGTAAGGTGATATGGTCACTACTTCACTTCAAGAAAATTATTTTACAAGGTGAATGGATAGATCAGAGAAAGGTGAAACTTGAAGCAGAGAAGATTATTGCAACAGTGCAGCTGAGAGGCAATGAAAGTCTACTATGTATACATCAGTCCATAGAGGGAGTATAGGGAGATAGCTAGAGGGATTGCCTTGAAGTCAGAAAAGTACTACCTATGGCCTGTGTTGTCTGTGTGACCCTGAGCAACCTCTTGGCCCCTTGAAAACTTTTTAAGATTATTATTGTAATTGTTCAGTTGTTTTAGTCATGTTGCACTCTTTGTGACCAGATTTGAAGTTTTCTTGGCAAAGAGATTAAAGTGGTTTACCATTCTAACTCATTTTTATAGATGAGGAAACTGAGGCAAACATATTTAAGTGACTTGCCCAGTGTTACACAGCTAGTGTCTGAGGCCAGATTTGAATTTAGGAAGATGAGTCTTCCTGACTCCATGCCCAGATCTCTATCCACTATGCCACCTAGCTATCCTTTTTTATAATTGGTAGAAAAGGTACCAAGGAATTTCCTCACAAGGAACTCCCTACGCTGATGAAATTACAACTCTGGTCCAAAATAAAATCCAATTATTATTATTATTTCTTCAAGCTCAGTGGTCTACTATACCACACTGTCTCTATATACATTATGTGCATAAACCATAGAAATACTATAGTATTACAAAACAATACCTTCATTGAACTGAAAAAATAAACCCAACCAAATCCTTGCAGAAAATAAACTCTAACATCAAAAATTTCTGCATTAATTTTCATATGTTTTGCATAAGTTTCTTGTTTCCCTTTCTTTTCTTTGTATCTAGCCTCCCCATACACAATTGCCAGCAGTTAAATCTTGAAGAATGGCAAGTCTTCAGCTCTACACAAGCAGTATTCAAATCTTTTCATTTGGTTGATTAGGGAATAGGGATTAAGCACATACATATAAGGATAGACTTTTTTGTTGTTGTTGCAAGTTTGAGTTAATTGGATTTTGTGCAAAACCATTCATGTTGTGTTTCTCAAAAGGGGAGGGGCACCTTGAATCAATGTGCACACTAGACTATTATAAAGAATTCTAACAATATTGGGTGCTTTTACATCAGGGAACAGTTTTACTGAAGCAAAAAGTATCCTCTATGTGAAAATGCTTCCCCCAAATATCTTGGCTTAAAAATGCTTAAGCTCATTAAGAATACCCAGCTCTCTAGGAATTTTTCATGCTTGTCTAACTCCCTAACTCAGATCCTTTCCTCCTGGTATTGCTTTCATCCCCAAATATTTGCCTAATATTTCCACATTTAAAGTTTTGAAGCATTAGTGAAAATTTCAAATATAGTAACCAATGTTTCACATTAACATTGGTTAATGTTATTGCATATATAAATATTTTCTAAATCAAAAAGCATCCCTCTGCCTATACAATTATCTTTGGTGACATAATTTAAATTCATCCATTGCTCCCCATTCTCTACTGTCAAATCCCTTTCCAGGCATCATTACCTAATGCCTAGCTGATGCTAATTTCTTCTTGTCTCACCTCCCAGTCACTATATCAGAGGTCAGAACTGTTTCAAGAAATGGGTTGCCAACTTGTTGAGCCTTTCTCTGTGGTGGTCTAGGATAAGGAAGAATTTGGAAAGGACAAACCATACTCCATATGCTATTGACAATTTTCTTGTTTCAGATTGCTGAGGCATGTTCTAACTCTTCAGTTATATGGAACATGGCTGCCAACAAAATTTCCCACACCTGTCTTTTCAATAGTATCCTTCTACTATTTTCAATTACCCTCAGTGGTAAAGAGAAAGTAGAGGAGCAGATCCAGTATGATTGGATAGAGAGTAAAGGAAGATATCCCCAAAGCGATCAAAGCTAAACATTTTTTTTTTTTTTGCTTTTTGGAGGGCAATTGGGGTTAAGTAACTTGCCCAAGGTCACACGGCTAGGTTTTTTGTTTGTGTGTGTGTCTGAGGTCGGATCTGAACTCAGGTCCTTCTGACTCCAGGGCCTTCGTTCTACTCACTGCACCACCTAGCCACCCCAAAAGCTAAACATTTTTAATTTCCTGCTGGACACCATCACCTCAGAATGTCCGACCAGAACCTGGAATCTGATGCTAAATTCCTCATCTTATCACCTGACATTAACATAGCATTTTGAGATTTAAAAAAACATTTTACATACATTATCTGCTTTGATCCTAGCAAAATCCCTGTAAGGTTGGGATTTTCTCCATTTTATATGGACAAAACTGAGACTGAAAGAGCTGAGAGGAGGAACTATAGGGGGATATTATAAAGTGAATAATTTATGTTCTTAACAAATGCATGGACGGTTAGTGGTTCAACTTTCCATTTGATTTGGAAAAAGTCTTTTCTACTAGGGTTCCTATTTTGATTTCCTATTTCATCTGCATTTGAGAGATGGGTGAGAAGGAATCCTGAGAGTTCTAAAAATATCTTTTCCTTCAAAAGTATTTATCATCAAATAAAATTTAAGAAGGGATTTTTAATATTTTGAGTCTAGATTTAAGTCTGGATTTCTTGGTTATTCTTAGCAATCTTAGAAGTGCAACTTTCAGATAAATTTGCAGGGCTTGTTTAATTTTTCTTAATTGTTTTTCTCTGTTAAGAGGAAAGACTTTTCTCCTTTTTCTAAGGAAAAAGCTCAAAGATTCAAGATAGATTGTTTGAGACTTTCAATGGAGAGTAGGAGAATGTGTTTCAGTATCAGTTACATTTTAAGAGCAAACTCCTATCAGTAATTTGTTAATTTGTTTGTTTGTTTTCCTGGTGGTTATGCTAAGGGAGGAGAGGCATGTGGAATTGTTTCAAAATGGAACCTCTACAACTGTGGTGTTTGTGTTTTTGGAATTAGGTTATAACTGCTTTGAGGGAACAATGTTTGATTCAGCAATGGCAGTGGGGGTGGAGAGCTGTTAGTTGGTGGGGGAGAAAGCTGACATCTTACACAGTTATGAAAGGAAGTTGAGTGGGGATGTATTGAATTGTAATGGGTGAAGATAAGTGTGGATGTTTTGAAAATAAACTCAATTAATAGCTATCAAAGGAAGAAGGGATTCTATACATCTTCTAGTTCTTGATAAAACATCTTAGAAGATGGCCCTAGAGGAACCTACAACTTTAATTTGGTAGATCAGAGGTGGTTGGTGCTGTTCAATTGTGCCTGACTCTTCCTGATGCCATTTGGGTTTTTCTTGACAAAAATACAGGTGTTGTTTGTAGTTTCCTTCTCCAGATTATTTTACAGATAAGGAACTGAGTCAAACAGGGTTAAATAACTTACCCAGAGTCACATGGCTAATAAGTGTCTGAAGCCAGATTTAAACTCAGGAAGATGAGTCTTCCTGACACCTCACACTCTAGCTGTCAGACCAGAGATACTGGACCCTAAACTGCAAAACTCCCAAGTGAGATCCAAACAAGATTAAAATATAACTGGGAAATCTTTAACAAAATAAATACAATACAAAATGAATAAAATATTTATTTGTGATTTTCTAAGTCAATATGTAACCTGCTGGATCATTTCTATTTGAGCACCATTGTTAGACCACTGACCTATTTGATTAAATATGAACTGGTTAATCTGGCATTAAGGCCCTTGACAATTTGGATTAAATCTATCCTTCCAACCTTACTTTATTCTAATAAATTTCATGAACTCTCTATTCCAGGAAAACTAGACTACAAGCTATTCCCTGAATTTGACATTTCATTTGACAACCTGCATGCTTTCCATCAAGCTGCCTGTTCCCTGCCCCAAATTCCATGCCTAGAATATGTTTCTTCATGGTTTTAGAATTTCCTTCTTCCTTCAAGTTTCCATCCAGGTGCCACTTCCTCCATGAAGTCTTTCCTAATTCCCCCAAAATGTTAATGTTTTAATTTTTCTTTATCAGATTCAAATTTGTATATGTACATATACTGTATTTATATTTATATATGTGCATGTGTCATCTCCAAATAGATTTTTGGCTCTTTTTGTAGGGATTATTTTGTTTTGATCTTTTTGTAAGGGAGATTATTCCCACTCCTATTCCCACCCCTCACTCAGGTTCAAAGATTATGAGGTTTTCATCTGCTAAATAGTTATAATATTCTGACCCATTTATGATTTGTAAGCACCTTTCTGAGTCAAGAAAGGAAAAGCATGATTGATTGGAAAAAACCTCTGAGGTCTTCAAAGAGCTAACGTCTGGATGAATTTCAAATCCCAGAGGTGAAGAGATTATAAACCACAAGGTGCCTGTAGAGAAGATTCTTGCAAAGGGGAAGATAGAATTTCTCCTTCCTCTCTATGCCCCCAGTCATCCTTCTGTCTTTGAATTGTAGCTCCCATACTAGTAGGAAATATACCTCCAGAGGAGCAGAGACCCAAGCTCTAGGCAGAGATGGGTACAAAGAGACAGTCACTGAGAGTAGAAGTAGCTTCAAGGTATGTGACCTCTGGCAGTTAGACACTGAACCCAAAGGGAGCTATCTGAGGATTCTCTGAAGAAATAAAGAAATTCCAGGCCCTGAATTACCTGCAAGGTAAAGTTGTGCTAGTATCCCAGAGCCCTCAAAGCCTTATATAATAGCCTTGTATACAATAAGAATTTAATAAATGTTTATTTTTTTAAGGACAGAGCATTATAGGCCATGGTTGATTAAAGTAGATATGCAAAATATATGATGTCAAAATTTAGACAAAAACTGGTATCAGAGACTAATGAATACGAAGATAGCTTTCTTACTGCTATATATAGAATGTTGTTAATGAGAAAAAACCCTCAAAATCTAATAAGCTTCAGAAAGAAATTTATCAGATCATTTTGGTAGAAGAGAATGAGTTAGAAAGGAGGTGTGGCTCCCCTTCTTTCAGAATCTGGAAGGTTTACATTGTAAAAATTTAGACGAGAGTATCCACACATCCAGACACATACACAGTTAAGCAATTTTGCCAAAAGGGGAAATTGAAAGCAAGGTAGATTGAGTTGGTATAAGGGTGATGGAACTTAAAGATCCCCTTGTATTTGCTTGGTTTTTGGGTTGTGTTGAAACCCATAGTTTGTGAATCCCACTTGTTGGATATACTTGTTGCTGGTGCCATGGACAGAGAGGCCCAAGCAGAGAGGGGTCAGAAGAACTTTTGGGAGCAGCATCATGAGGGGGAGAGAGAGAGAGAGAGAATTGCTGGGGGCCAGAGTTGCTAAGAGAGTGAGAGAACTGCCAGCCCAAGCTACCCAGATTTCTGAGGGCCAGTTAGAGCTGCCCAGGACTTTTGAGAACTGCCACCCAGAGCTGCTGAGAACTGAGGAGGCATGACTATGGTGCTGTATTTTTTCTGTCTGTTTTGATGTTACTTTGCCAGATTTGTCTGCTGTTAAAGCACAGTGCTGTTGTTGCAGAGGTCCTGGAAACTTGCTGTTGGTTCAGAAGCCCTGAAGGGGGATTTTTTTGTTGTATGTTTACAGAAATCCTGGAGGAGAGTCTTGCTGATATTTTCAGGGGTCTTGAGACTATTCTGCAGGCAGAGAGTGAATTGATGAGGATGCTGGCAATGTGTATTGTGGCTTTGTTAAACTTTGTCTTCCCAAGAACAGGGATTGCTGAGAAATTGCCTTGGGTCAAGATGCAGAAAAGACCTCTCCTTGGGTATTGAATGCTGTGATGATATCATAACCTCGTTGTGGCTTAGGAGTAAATGGCCTTTGTGTTCTCCACTGCCTCTTTGAGAATATCCTTGGTGATAAGTGATGATAATTGTAATTCAGTTTGATGGGGGCAGGGGGAGTACTTTGATTTTTTTTGCTTTGTGACCTACCAAATGAATATACTTTGTTTATGATTGGAAACTAATCTCCAGTTGAATAGAGAGAAGACTTTGTAATTGACTAAATGAATATACTGCTCAGGGGTAGAGTACTTGGACCTTAGTACTTTGTGATTGAATTGAGGACTTACTAAATTATTGAGTTACACATGGTGAATGTTGTATTTTGATTTTCTGTGAATGTTTTGCCTTAATCTGTCACTGAGTTTTCTATGCTTGTAATCTGAACCTGGAAGGTACTTGTGCTTGGCTACCATTACAGTTGGATATGAGTAAATATGAATATTCAATAAAATTTGGTCAAAGCACACAAGGGAACCAGAAATATAATCATAGGTAGGTGGACCTAAAACAAGACCTGGGTTTAGAGAATGCTTTGGGTGGTATAGCACCAATGTAATATTCATAGTGCCCACAATCACTATAAATATACCTGCATAGTGCTCAATTACAAAATATAACAGACTCTCCATATAGAAGACAGGAGCAAAACATTTATTCAGACACTAGAAAATCAAATCCTGGCACCAGGAAACCAAATCCATCACAGGAACATAGAAGTTAATGCACCACAACATAGCAGAGAGCCACATGATCCTTTAGCCTTCCCACAAACCAACACCAATATTTACTCACAAGCCTGTCTCCTGCAGAAATATCCTCTCCTCCCAAATGTCTAGCTTGCCCTGACTCCCAGATTCCTGTGGACTCTGCTCTATGCTTCAGCAAACTCCTCCCACCACAGGCTCCATGTGATTACATTCAGCTTATTATGGGGAAGAGTACATTTTCAAAGCAGGGAAGGTCTTCAAGTTCCTTTAGGTTTATTAAGGGGCAGGAAAGATCTTCAAGTTACCATTACCATTATAGGTGGATCCAGGACTTGGGAGAACCCTAAATTCTTTGGAGTCATCTTTGGCATTCCTTGAGTTACTGGGGTCAGAGCAACATTATAGGTTCAAACTATCCCTAATCACATAAAATTGGATTCAAATGGTATAATAATTAAATTTTCCAAACAATATAAAAGATGATAAATAATAATCTACAGTCCCCTCTTTAGTGCTTAAGCCAAACTTTCTCATACTAGTGAAAACAATTACAGAAGCAGAAAGCTGGGTGATGATTTTAATGGGAGTTCATTAAAATAACTCTGCTCAGTGGTGTCCTTCTCACTATGTATCTCATCTAGAATTCCTTTAAGGAGTAGGAGTAGCCACATTGGTGACAAACTTTTCCCAAAGTCTCATAATGAGCGCAAGTCTCAGGGGACTTAATTTGAGTAAGTCTCAGGGGACTTAAGCTTACAGTAGGTAACAAGAGTAGTATGGCCATGAGTATCACAAAAATCATTGTCCTATATTTCCTTCCATATCATAAAAGTTGAACAAATTTGGTTACATAGATCCATAATCTTATAAATCTCTTAAGGAGAAAAACCTTGTTAAACTAAGTCAGGTTACAGATTAAATTACAAAGGACTGATTTGAAAGGAAAGATTTACAAATCACCAGCTAGCTAGGGTAACTGGAGAATAAAGAAATCAGTTTAGGAAACTCAAACTTCCTTTTGTCAAACAGTTAATATTATTATTCCATAAATTGTCCTTATCTGTGAGGTTCCTTGAAACTTTGGAGTTCTAAAGACCTTACAAGGCTGCTAAGAGTAGAGTGAGTTTTGTCTGGTAGATTGACCTTCACTTATGAAAATTATGAAATTGCACCTATTAATAAATATTATGCATTGTAGTTACATCTTTGAACCACCTTAGTAACAATAGACCTTAGATATAAAGTTTTTATTTTACCTTAAGAGTTCATAGGTAATATAGTAGCTGTTATTCTGGAATCTTATGATAGTCAGCATTTTTCTGGAGTTTTGAGTAAACTATCTTGTAACATTGTATTTTGAAATTCTATAATGTGATTATTCTTAATTCCTAATTCCTGATAGTTTTAACTATAAAGGATAAATTAAGGTCTTTTATGTGCTTATATGTAATTATATGTCTTCTTATTGTTAACTGTTATTGCAACAACATGAGAAAATAGTCTAGTCCTGAGATTAGTAAAATTTTGCTATTTCCAATAAAATCTTTTGATACTGTAATTTGCTATTGTTCTCTGAGTTTTGATTTCAGGTAGTCTGAACTGTCTAGTTAGAAGGCAATTGGGGTTGAGTGATATGTCCAAGGTCCCAAAGCTAGTAAGTATGTTAAGTGTCAGAGGCCGGATTTGAACTCAGGTTATCCTGACTCCAGAGCCAGTGCTCTACTTACTGTACCACATAGCTGCTCTTGTATGCCTGGGAAAGTTGAGGAAATTACCTTGCATAGACAAAAGTAAGATCCCCTTGATACACAGTTTCCCCATTGTGCTTTTTCCTTTCAGAATAAGAAATTACTTAATTGGTTTATTCTGAGCCTGGTTATTTTATCCTGTGAATAATGTGGAATAATAGAGAACTTTGGCTAGCTGTGACTTTTTACCTGGAATCAAACACAGCTAAGAGAGCTTTTGTTTTTGTTTTCCCTTGTTATATTTGTCAGGTCAGTCTATGCCCTTAAAGGGACAGTCTTGATAGTGTTATGACCATATGCCTCTTTTTTCCTTTCATAACAAATTTTGTAGCAGGTGAACTTTAGAATATTTTGTTGTTGTAATAATAAATCTAGTAATTAATCGATTAATGCTAAAAGATCTCTGAATTGCTACAATGGGATGAAAGTATGAAAAATCTTTGAATCTGAATTTGTGGTAAACTTCCTATCCTAAGCAACTGAGTAAAATGAGTTCTTAGGCTTGTTATTTCCAGCTATTGGTTATATATTCATTAGATTGTCTAATTCTTTCAGAATTATTTGAAAACAATATGTATCTTCAAAATAGGAAGATGGGATGTAAATTTTAATGAAGTAGAAAACTTTGAGAAAGTAAAAAGATTGAACTTTTTTCTAAGAACTAGGCTATGTAGATGGCATTAGAAATAATTGGAAGCCGGGGGCGGAGCCAAGATGGCGGAGTAGAAACAGCTCATCCAAGCCACTCTGCCCCCACATTCCCCCCAAAGGATGTAAAAGGGGACTCTGAACAACTTCTGGAGCCCCAGCACCCACAGAACGACACAGAGAAGCTAAACTCCTGCTGAAGACAGCCCAGCAGCCCTGCAGGAAGGACCAGCGCAGTGGTCTGGGACCTGGCAGCGTGCAGGACGCAGAGCGCAGGAGGCGAGCCAAGCCGAGCCCAGGTCCACATGAGCCGAGGTATTAGCCCCAGGGTGGCAGGGCCAGCAGCCAGCTGGAGGAACCCCAGAACACCAGGATCTGTGGTGACTCCAGAATTATCAACATAGAATTGCCTGGGACAAAGTAAGAGGTTAGTGTCCTATGGACTTTGGGACTGGTATTAGGGAATGCGTCGGCTCCCTCCCCTGGGGGCTAGAAGCCTCTGAGGACAAACGCCATTTTGTAGTTTTCAGAGGCAGCTCCCGCTCCCAGCCTGCAAATTTGTAGGGAGATCCAGCGATCAGTCTTGGGGGTAATCGCTCTTGCTTTAACCTCCCTGGATCTGGATTGTGATCTAGGGTGGAAGTTGTGGGTGGGTTTACAGCTTGCCAGAAACGGAAGCTGCCCCCCACACGTTCGGGACGAAAATTCCTCTATCTGGCCTTAAAGCCATAGTGTGGCAACAAGCCCAAAAGTCAAGTAACTAAGTGGCAACATGCCAAGGCAAAGGAAACAGAAAAATGCAACCCTAGACTCCTATTTTGGGGGCATAGAGCGGGAAAAGGACTGTGAGGTCAGAAGTCCTGCTCCAAAAGCCCCAGGGGAAAACATGAGCGGGTTGCAGGCCATAGAGGACCTTAAGAAGGACTTTAAAAATCAAATAAGAGAAGTGGAGGAAAAATTGGAAAGAGAAATGAGAAGGATGCAGGAAAAGTATGAAATGAGGGTCAACAGCCTGACTGAGGAAAACAACACCTTAAAAAATAGGCTAACTCAAATGGCAAAGGAGGCCCAAAAGGGCAATGAGGAGAAGAATGCCTTAAAAAGTCGAATTTGCCAGATGGAAAAAGAATCTCAAAAGTTCACTGAGGAGATTCATTCCTTCAGAGTTAGACTGGAGCAAATGGAAGCTAATGACTTTATGAGAAATCAAGATGCTGTTAAGCAGATCCAAACAAATGAAAGATTAGAAGGCAATGTGAAATATCTCATGGGAAAAACCACTGACCTGGAAAATAGATCCAGGAGAGACAATTTAAAAATTATTGGACTACCTGAAAGCCATGATCAAGGAAAGAACCTAGAAATCACCCTTCAAGAAATTCTCAAGGAAAACTGCCCTGATGTTTTAGATCCAGAGGGCAAAATAGAGGTTGAAAGAATCCACAGACCACCTCCTGAAAAAGACCCCAAAAAGAAAACTCCCAGGAATATTATAGCCAGGTTCCAGAATCCCCAGATCAAGGAGAAAATACTTCAAGCAGCCAGGAAGAAACAATTTCAATATTGTGGAAACACAATCCGAATAGCCCAGGACCTGGCAGCTTCTACACTGAGGGATCAAAGGGCATGGAATATATATTCCAGAGGGCAAAAGAACTGGGAATGAACCCACGGGTCACCTACCCAGCAAAACTGCGTATTTTGTTTCAGGGGAAAATATGGTCATTCAGTGGAATAGAGGACTTTCAAGCATTCTTGAGGAAAAAACCAGAATTGAATAGAAAATTTGACATCCAGACACAAGAAGCAAGAAATGCCTGAGAAGGTAATCAGGGAAAAGAAATCAAAAGGAACTTATCAAAGCTGAACTATTTACATTCCTATATGGAAAAGCAATAACTGTGACTGATGATATCTTTCTCACTATGAAAATAATGGAAGAAGGGGCTGTGGTCATATGAATACATATGTGAATGTGTGTGTATATGGTTACAGTTATATATGGATAGAGGGCATAAGTTGAATTTGTTGGGAAGGGAGAATACTCAAGGGATGAAATTATGAGGTGAGAGAGGAAAGTGGCCAGAGGAGATGGGGAGAGACAGGGTAGTGTAAACTATCCCATGCAGAAGAAGCAAGGGGAAGTGGTTGCAAAAGAGGGGGAGAATAAGGAAGGCTAAAAAGGCAAAACCACATTCAAACTGAATTTGGTTCAGGGAGAAAATGACATACATAGTAAATAGGATATCTCAACCTGCAGCAGGATAGGGGGAAGGGGGATGGGAGGAGGGATGATGGATGGGAGGGCATCCTTGGGGGGAGGGGAGGTTGGAAGTACCCACTATAAAAGAGGGACAGGATCATGTAGGGAATGGACCAGGTGGGGGGTGGGATGAGTGGGAGGGAATTATAAGCAGCCTTGTACAATATATCTACTATGATAATGTTTTGCATAGCTAGACATGTACAATATATACTGAATTACTTATCTCCCAAGAGGGAATGGGTGACAAGGGAGGAAGGAAATGGATCTGAAATTTGAGGTCATAACATTAAATGTTTCAAATATATATAAATACTATTATTAATACTCTTTTTCTTGTAATAGGGAGATAAGATGTGCAGGCATTAGGATGCAAAGACTTACCTTCCTCTAATGGAAAAGTCGATGGGGGTATGGGAGAAGGTATGGGAGAGAGCAGATTGGAGGAAGCGATATCTTGTGGGATTACTGTTCTGGGAGGTTGGGTAGGGGAATAATGGGGGGAAAATGATTGTAACTCAAAATCTGGCAGAAATGAATGATGTAAAACAGTAGTTAATAAAGCATTTGTTTAAAAGAAATAATTGGAAGCCAATTATATATAACACTTATAAAAATACAGACTTTGAATATGTTTTAATAATAAGTTCTCAAAATTGGATTTAAGATTTTCATGTAGGATTAGCAAATATGAAGAAATTTTTTAATCTCTTTTTTTTCTATTTTGAAGTCTCTTTCTTATAATATTAAGAGACAGAAGGTCT
This sequence comes from Gymnobelideus leadbeateri, assembly GCA_011680675.1. Taxonomy (NCBI): domain Eukaryota; kingdom Metazoa; phylum Chordata; class Mammalia; order Diprotodontia; family Petauridae; genus Gymnobelideus; species Gymnobelideus leadbeateri. The sequence goes on from WOXC01001692.1 coordinate 101,445, forward strand.
CATTTCACAAGTCAGGTTCTCCTGACCTTTTTAAAGATTCTTCCTTTACCCTATTAACAGCATTATCCATATCAGGTACAGGGTTGAAGTAAAAGATAGAAAGAAGACATGGTATGCAAAAACTGATATTCTCTGAAGTTTTAGGTGACTTATAGTATCTTAACTTAATATTCTCCCTATAGCTCTTTTTTGAATAGGGTTAGCTACATAAGGTTTGAGCTATTTTTCACCACATGAACCAGTTAGCAGAAAATCAAATTTGAGCTTGCACTAAATTGTATTGTGTGTTTTTACTGGTAGATTTTAGCAACATTAAATGGGAAATTTCTGCAATTTGGGGCCAGAGAAGCAGATCTAGTAGAAGGAGCCCTCTCCTGAACTACCCTGAGAATGAGGCCCGTTCCAGAATTCTCAAAGGAAGACATTTCCATGAATCAGATGATGACATGAGAAAGCTGAGATTTAAGATGAACTGTACTGATTTAATGGACATTTGAGAGTATTCTACAAGGATACTTGGTGTTACTTAATATTCATCATCACTATTGTATTACTTTGGCTTTCATGTTTCATGATGTTTATATGTTTGCCTGAAAGAGGGGTATGCCCTAATTCCTTTTATTTACTGTTTGGGAATTAAGGTCATTCCTCCTGTTAACTTTTGGTCAATGGGAAGCCTGTTTTCCATTTTTAATAACCTCACCTCACCAAAACTTGACTTATGGAATAATAATGCTAACCCTCTGACAAAGGGAAGTTTGAGCTTTCGAAAATTATTTCATTATGCTTTAGCTACACTGGCTAACTAGTGTTATGTAAATCTCTCCTCAAATCAGTCTATTATGAGCCCTCTAAGTAGTTTAATCTGTAACCCGACTTAGTTTACATAAAGTCTGTTTAACAAAGTTTTTTTCTCCTTAAGAGATTTATGAGATTATGAATCTGCAAAACTAAGTTTGTTACCTTGTATGACTGAAGGAAGGATGGGATTATGATTTCTGTGATATTCATGGCCACATGAATATGCTTGTTTCCAAGTATAAATTTAAGTCCTGTGATTTATAACTTCTGAGATTTATTCAAATTGATCCCTCTCACTGTGAGGCTTTAGAAAAACTTTGTCACCAATCTGGCTACTATTCCTCCTTAAAGGAATTCTAGATGAGATATATAATGTGGAGGATGCCATTTAGTTGGTTTATTTTAATGAACTCCCTTTGAAATCATAACCCATCTTTCTGTTTCTATAATTACACTTTTGCTAGTATGGGAACATTGAACTTAAGCCCAAAATATGGGATTGAGGAGTATTAGTCATCATTTATTATATTGTTTGGAAAACTTGTTAATTATTATGCTATTTAAAATGAACTTTATGTGATTAGAGATTGTTTCAATCCAGAATGACACCCTGACCCCAGTAATTCCCGGGAATCAAAACAATGACTACGAGGAATTTAGGTTCTCCCAGGTCCTGGATCCACCCAAAACATTCTCTACACCCAGGTCTTGTTTTGGGTCCACCTAAACTTATGGGTTGGCTTCCCCAAATCGCTTATATTTTCTCATATACATCTCAACCTATGTTGCTTTCAAGTTGCCTTCTCGGCAAAATATATGTGTGGTTAGTATGCTTTGAACCTTGTCTAAATCCTATGTAATGTAAACCTTCCAGAGCCTGGAAGAGAGGGGGCCACACCTCCTTTTTGACTCACTCTCTTTAACAAATGACCCAATAAAATTCTAAAACTATTTCAGATTTTGGAGTTTGTTCTTATAAACAACAAAAACTAGCTCCCCACAAAATATCCTGGATGTGTGAATAAAGAATAATATTCAAGCACATTCAGAACCAGGAAGAAGAAAAAGAAAGAGAAATGATCTTTCACTTTTTAAAATCTCCAAAAAAGGGGTAGAGGTTTCTTACTCTCTGGCCAATCCTTTATGTCTCCAGAGAGAATGTCTTTGATTAATTTTCTGTTGTAGCATTTACAAAAAGGTCAGCTCAATGCAAAAAAACATTTCATGACCTTCATAACCATGAAAAAAAGAGGTAAGTTTGGGACTAAGATAGGTGAGATTTCCTCCTTGTGATTTACATGTTACCCAGAAGCCTTTGGTTTCCTGAATTTTTTAATAAAAACCTCCCTATCTCTCAGCAGTAATTGTCAAGTACTACAATTTCCACTAACATATTATTCTGATATGAAGCTCTTGCAAAGAACAGACACAGAGCCGCATGCTATTATTTGGTCTTAGATCAGATATTTTTAGATATGTTGACTTGTTGAGGGAAAGGTTTTCAGGGGAGGAGAAATGAAAAATGGAAAATTGGTAATCTAACCAAGGAAAAAAAATGCTCAGAATGTTTCTCTTATTTCTTCTTAATAGTGGGCTCATTAGCATGAAATCATAGAAATGTATAAATGTCAGTGCAAAATTGATCATTTATTTAATCACTTTTTCTTTATTCTCATTGCACACTTATTCTCCTGTTTGTAAACTCCATTAACAAACATTAAAAAAATAGAGCACTGAAGGCAAGCAAGAAGAAATCCAATTATCTTTTGTTGCAAAGCACCATATGTTGCTTCCTTTAACATCAAAGAATGAAGGCTATGAAGAGCCTCTTGATTTCCAGCAAATCTTTAATAAATTCAGCATGAATGAAAAAAGATAAGCTGGCCAAAGCACTGCAGAGGGGTCATTTATGACATAATTAATCTTACCCAAATATTTACTTCCCAATATAGGAGTCCAATAAATGAAAGTAGGTGGTATTATTTGTCATTTTTATGTTCAACATAATTTTCTATCCAGCTGTGTCACTAGAGAAGTTTGAAGCTTTGGGGGTCGAGGGTGGGAATGAAGGAAGGGAAGGGTTATACTGATCAATTATAAAGCAACCAGATGTTTATTTTGACACTTCAAATGAAATATTAACTAGAAATTTTAACTATATATACTCAGTTTATTCACTTTACTGGGGAGATGATTGTCTTTTGGATTCTGGTTTATGATTGCTAATTGTTCTCTTATTAAAAAAAGAAACCATTTCAATGTACACACTGGTTTATTTAAGAAAATATAATTCATATACACATCTTCAACTAGATGGCTAAGAATGTAAATCTTTACATTCAAAAGTTAAGTATGACTTAGTTACTGTCAGCCATCATCCTTCATCTCTTCTCCAATTCTTGGCTAAACTCCTTAAGAAATCTACCTGTACTCATTGCATCTACTGCCTTAGCTCTCATTCAGTTCTAAACTCTCTATAATCTAGCATCTGACTTCATCATTCAACCAAAGCTGCCTTATCTAAAATTACCAAGATGTCTTAAATTGCCAAGTGGAATTTTACTAATTTCTAATCCTTCTTAACACTTCTTTAGGCTTTGATGCTTTTGATCATCCTCTTGGAAATTTTCTCTTCTCAAGGTTTTTGTAATGTTGCTCTCCCTTGGTGTTCTCCCTACCTGTCTGCCCAGTCCTCCTCAGTCTTCTTTCTAGATTATTATCTAAGTCATACCCATTAAGGGAGGTTCTACCTCAAGTCTTTGTTAAGGGTCACCTTCTCTCTTCCATACTATTTTATTTAGTATTCTCCATAGGACCAGGGTTCAAGTCTCATATCACCAACTAACTTAAAGATATCTCAAAATGGATGTCCCATAGGCATCTCAAACACAGCATGTCTATAACAGAATTTATTATTTTTCCTCAAAATCATCCCCTTTTCCAAACTTTTACTTACTTTTGAGGACTTCATTACCTTCCTTTTCACCCAGGCTCATATCTTTCATGTTATCCTGTAATGCCATGCACAAGCAGCTTTCCAGAAGAATGCTACTATGAACAGCTTTTAAAGTTCTTCTGATTGCACAGTATAGTGATCACTCTATTTATTCCGTAACAAAAGCAAAACATCCACAGAAAATCAAGGTACAGCATTCGCAATATTACAACTTATCACAGAAAATCACAATATAATATTCACAACATAGTCTCAAAGTAAAATAGTCACTCTTAAGTTAATTCAATCAGTCACTTATTCAACAAAGTCTTCCACTCTTGGGGCAAAGTCTTGATTAACTCAATCAGTCACTTGTTCAGCAATCAATTACTAAGTATCATACACAAAACTCTCCACCCCTTAGGTCACTAGTAAACTATAATTCCATAATTAATCTGTACCCAAGGAAAAGTCTTTTCATCTTGACTTGCAGCCTGTTCTCAGATCCCCTGGATCCCCTTCCATGGTCCCAGATTCTACCTGGATTCACCTGGGTTCAATGGCAAACAGTTCCTAGTTCCTTGACCAGCTCTCTGGGCAGGTCCTGCTCCCCACTGAAGTTCACAGGGTCTGGTTCATGTCAGATACTTCACCATTTCTGCTCCAGGGAATTCAAGGCTCAACCAAGCCACAAACAAACAAAGTCTTAGCATCCTAGTCATGCTTCCTCAGTCACCTGGGCTTCTGGTTCCTGGGCTCCTGGGTTCCTGGCTCCGAGCTCCCATAGAGAAGAAACTCTACCACCACAAGCTCCCAGGAAATTCTGGCTCAGTTCTCCATTTTTCTGTAGCTGCTCTGCCATCAGATCTTAGTCTCAAGAAACTCTGACTGTGCCTCTCTGGGGCTTTTCTTATATACACAGCATTAGCTACTTCCTGGTTCAGCCAACCCCTTCCTATTATGTCAGCAACAGGAGACTGGAGTTCATATCTTCTGTTTCCCCAACAGAGGCTTGATCAATTACTAAATGCTAAGTACCTGCAACTTTTGCCAACACAAAGGGATCTTCAAATTCAAAATTACATTACCATTACATATCCTTACCTCTTTTCTCCTATTCACTCCACATAAATTAGGTCTTATCATTTCTACCTTGACACCATTTCTTCTATGTCCCCCATCTCCACTCAGTCACCACCTTGTTACAGTCTCTTATCACTTCATACCCATATTATTCCAATTGCTTTCTGATTGGTTTCTGAATCTCAACTTTCTTCCCATTCCAATCTATCCTTCATCTGGCTGTCAAAATGATTTTCAGAGAGTACAGATTTGACTGTATGTGTGTGATAACACCAGGACCCCCCCCCCAACTTGGATAACTACAATGGCTTCCTATTAATTCCAAGATCAAATGTAAAATTCCCTATTTCCTACTTAAACCCTCTCATAACCCATCCCATAAAGCATGCAAGCTTTCCATTCTTCTTACTCATTATTCCTAACATATCTTCTATGATACAAAAACACCAATCTTAATGTTCCTCACGCAAAACTCTCCATTCCCCTTCCTCTGGGCCTTATCACTAGCACTCCCTTTACCTAGAATATTCTCCTTTCTCACTTTGGCCTGATGGCTTTTAAGATTCCCTCAACTCAAATTCTACCATCAGTGAAAGGCTTTTTCTGGTGCCCTCTACAATTAGTGCCTTTGTTTAGAAATTACCTTCCAGCTATGTGCCTGAGTTTCCTCAACTGTAAATTAGGGAAAATAATAGTACCTATCTCTTGGAATTGATATGAGATGATATTTATAAAGTACTTAGCATAGTGCCTAACACAGAGTAGGTACCATATTACTCATTATTATTATTATTATTATTATCCACTGTATATATTGTAGATTAGAATTGTTAAGATTCATCTCCATTAAAATGTGAGCTCCAAAGATGGAGGAGTAGAAACAGGACTTCCATGGAGCTCTGGCTCCCACATCCTCCAATTCATATAAAAGGTGACTCTGAAGAAACTTTGGAACTACAGAACCCACAAAATGACACAGAGAAGCTAGCATCCTACTGGGGACAGGGCAGGTAGCAGCCAGTACTGCACTCTGGAAGCAGACACCAGCCACGCTCAAGCAGGAGGTTTTAGCCTCAAAGAGGGCCTGACCAGCCACCAGCTGTAGGGACTTCAGATCACCAGCAGCTGTGGTGGTTTCCAGAAATATCAATCCATAGATGCTAAGGACAAAGTGAGAGGTCAGTACAGGGTGGACATTGGGATCCAGTAGTTTGGGAGTGTGGTCAGCCTTTACCCCTGGGGCGAGAAGCCGCTGAGGCATGGCAGCCCTGCAGCCACTGCCACATGGCTGCTTCAGCTCCTGGTCTGTAGATTGTAGGGGGACCAAGTGTCCAGTCTGAGGGGTAATTGCTCTTGCTTTAACCTGCTTGGATCTGGATTGTGGTCTAGGGTGGAGGTCCTGGGGTGTGCGACCAGCTTGCCAGAGCATGTGGAGGCCTCAGAGAGGGCACCCGACTAATACCTTTGGCAGCTAAGAAAATCCCAGCCTTTGGTACGAAGCTCCCCTGTTTGGTGGCAGAGTTCTACTGTGGCAAACAGCCAAAAAGAAAAGTAATTGAGTGCAACATTAGCAAGCAAAGGAAGCAAAGCAAACAGAGGAACCCAACTTTACACTCCTATTTTGGGGACAAAAAGGATCAAAGCATCAAATGGGAGGAAGAAAGTGAAATCAGAACTCCTGTACCAAAAGCTTCCAAGAAAAATATGAGCTGGTTACAGACCATAGAGGACTTTAAGAAGGATTTTGAAAACCAAATAAGAGAAGTGGAAGAAAAATTGGGAAGAGAAATGAGAATGATGCAAGAAATTTATGAAATGAGAGTCAACAACCTGACTGAAGAAAGTAACACCTTAAAAATAGAATAACTCAAATGGCAAAAGAGGATCAAAAAAGCAAATGAATAGAAGAATGCCTTAAGAAGCCAAATTTGCCAGATGGAAAAAGAATCTCAAAAGCTCACGGAAGAGAATCATTTCTTCAGAATTAGATTGGAGCAAATGGAAGCTAGTGACTATATGAGAAATCAAGATACTATTAAATAGATCCAAGCAAATGAAAAAATAGAAGGCAATGTGAAAGATCTCATTGGGAAAACCACTGACCTGGAAAATAGATCCAGGAGAGACCATTTAAAAATTATTGGACTATCTGAAAGCCATGATAAAAAAAAAGAACCTAGAAATCATCCTTCAAGAAATTCTCAAGGAAAATTGCCCTGATGTTTTAGAACCAGAGGGCAAAATAGAGGTTGAAAGAATCCATCAATCACCTCCTAAAAAGATCTCAAAAAGAAAACTCCTAGGCACATTATAGCCATTTTCTTGAATTCCCATATCAAGGAGAAAATATTACAACCAGCCAGGAAAACTCAATTTCAATATTGTGGAAACACAATCAGGATAACACGGGATCTGGCAGCTTCTACAATGAGGGGTTGAAGGGCTTGTAATATGATATTCTGGAGGGAAATGAGCTGGGATTAAAACCAAGAATCACCTACACAGCAAAACCGAGTATCATGTTTCAGGGGAACATATGGTCATTCAGTGGAATAAAGGACTTTCAAGCATTCTTGAGGAAAAAAACCAGAGTTGAATAGAAAATTTGACATTCAGATACAAGAAGCAAGAGAAGCATGAGAAGGTAAACAGGGAAAAGAAATCATAAGGAACTTATCAAAAGTTGAACTATTTACATCCCTACATGGAAAAATGATAATTGTAACTTATGAAACTTTTCTCAGTATGAAAATAGTTGAAGGGAATAGAAATCACATATATATATATATATATATATATATATATATATATACATATATATATATATATACACACACACACACACACACACATACATATATACATACATATATATGTCTATATAGGAGGGTATATGTATATCTGTAATGGGCCTATGAATACATATGTGAATGTGTGTATATATGTCTACATGTATACATAGATAGAAGGCATGGGACCAACTTAATAGGAAGGGATGATAGTGAAAAGGTGAAATTAAGAGGGGAGAGAGGAAAATAATGAGAGGAGATGGGGAGAGACAGAATGGGGTAAACTATCTCATACAGAAGAGGCAAAGGAAAATGGTCACAATGGAGTGGAAGAACAGTAAGGCAAAAGGGAATGGGTCAGCCTTATTATCATTGAATGTGGCTTAGGGAGGGAATGACATACACACTAACTAGGGTATCTCACCCTACAGGAGAGTAGGGGGATAGGGGATGAAAGGGGGGATTATGGAAGGGAGGGCAGGCTTGGGGGGAGGGAAGTTGGAAGGACCCACTTTTGAAAAGGGACAGGATCAAAGTAGAGAACAGAACAAGTGAGAGGTGGGATAGGAGGGGAGGAAATGTAGTCACTCTTTTACAGTATATCCACTATGGAAATGTTTTGTGTAGCTACACATGCACAACCTATATTGAATTGCTTATCTTCCCAGTAAGAGTGTGTGATAAGGAAGGAAGGAAGGGAATGAATCTGGAATTCAAAGCTTTAAAATAAAATGTTTTAAATATATATACATATTTACATACTATTTTTCAATATTATTTTATTTGTAACTGGGAAATAAGATTTACAGGCACTGGGGCAAAGAGATCCACCATGCCCTACTGGAAAGTCAGAGGGGGTATGGGAGAAGATATGGAAGATAGCAGATGGGAGGAAGGGATATCCAGTGAGATCACTATTTTGGGGTGGTGGGTAGGGGAAAAATGGGGAGCAAATTTGTAACTTACAATCTTGTAATAAAGCATTTGATAAAAATAAAATGAAATAAAATTTGAGTTCCTTGAGGGCAAAAACCTTGAATTTGCCTTTCTTCGTATCCTCAGAGCTTAGAACCAAGTACTTAATTACTTTTCGACTGACTGTTCCATGACACCCTGCCCTTTCAAAGCCTATTGAATTTTTTCAGTATTTATTTTGTAGCAGCATTTGGGTAAGGAATGTAGAACTACAAAATTTTTTTTTTTCCTCAAGCAACTTTGAGCACGATACTTTCATTTTGTGAAGGCAGTTGCTATAATAAGAATATGATCCCTTAATGAGGAAATCCTCTGCAAAAAAACATTTCTTCCCCTCACCAAGGAACAAATTACACTCTAATCTTCTGCCACTTGACATTCATAGCACTTAATATAGTACCTAGCACATAAGAAGCACATACTAGTTTTGTTGGCTTATTGACATATCTTATTTTTAATAATTTAATTTTTGATTTTAATTTTAAGTAACCTTCTTTTCCTTTGAAACTATGTTTCAGATCAAAATAAGTAAACATTATCACCAACCAAACAATATGAAACACCTAAATAAACATTGAGTTTGTTATATGAGAGTTTCCAACCTTGAACACAATGTAATTTTGAAAAATGTGCGTTGAATTGAATAGATTAGAGCTGGATGTGAGGATTGCTCTAGTCAGATGTTGAATGCCATGTAAAACAAATTATTAATTGGTTAATTTTTCCATTTTAATTTGATTGTTCTTATCTTGTATGGACACATAGCATTCAAGTATACTTTAGCCTGCTAAATAATCTCATTGTATACAATTTTTCTTGCAAATTCTATTTTTTAAAGTTTAAGTCCTCTCCTCATCTAGATAGTGCAGTGGAGAGTGTTGGGTCTAGAGTCAAGAAGATCTGAGTTGAAATCTGGCCTTTGACACATGCAATTCTAGGCAAGTTGCTTAACCTCTGTTTGCTTCAGTTTCTTCATCTGTAAAATGGGGATGATAATAACAGCTACCTCCCAGAATTATCATGAGGATCAAATGAGAAAATAATTGTAAAACATAGCCAATTACTCGACCTTAATAAGCACTATCTAAATGTCTACAATAATAATAATAATTATTGTTATTATTATTCTTATTGTTATTCAAGTTCTAAGTTTTTTAATCATTTCAAATTGAATAACCAGTAACATATATATAATGAAAAATAGCAAGAATGTAGAGAATTTATTAGAGGAGTTGTCTATTCAAGTTAATGAGTTTACAGAATGGTTAATCTTTGCTTGGGGCTTGGAGTATATTTCCCTATGAAGGATGTGAACATATCTATTGGCACTTCTTGGACAGAATTAAGGACATCCCTTTAAAGGACATCAAGGGACTTTCCTGAGCTTACAGAGTGGTGAACCTTTTAATTTTGGACTTTGTGTTTTGTCTTCCTGAGGATTGTATGGACAAGTCCCTTTGCTCCTCCTGAAGGTTAAGGCTCAGTGACTATGAATGAATTGATTAATTCCCATTCATATGGGACACAGACTACTATGAGAGGAGTCATCTTTTTGAGTTGAACAACTAGAGGGAGACTACAATAACAGCTGGAGGATCTGTTTCCTCCCTTTGGATTTTCCTTTATGGAGGACAAATCACAGAGTAGTAGCAGAGCTGAATCCTAAAGTATGATCAAGGACATGGGATCCTCATGTGTTCTTGTCCCTTGGCCAAAGAAGAGAATCATTTGGCATCAGGCTCCTGGCCCTGGCCTGGGTGGTGTTGAAGCATAATCTCTCATTCCAAGAGATGACACCATGAAGAGGATGGTCTGCATGATAGATTGCAATTCTAGTCTTCTGGAGTGGATGGGGAAGAAGAGTAGTTTCTGGCTTGTGTCAGTCTTTTGGAAAGAGAAGATACTGATGTACATGTCCTCAGAGCTTAAATTGCTGCTGGGATAACAAAGCCATGCCATGATGATCAAAACTTTGGTCTCTGCTGTTACCATGTATTATCTGGACATTACTGACAGATTGTCTTTCTGGCAACTACAAGTTCATTTTCCTTCAAAGATATTCAAACCTCAGAGAGGTGCTACAAGGGGTTCAAATTCCACCTCTGATACTTATTACCTATGTGACCTTAGACAAGTCACTTACCTTCCCTAGAATTTCAATTTCTCATCTGTAAAATAAGATTATTTCACTAACTAACTAACTAGTGTCAGTCAGGTCCCTTCTAAAACTAGGTCAATGATCCTATGAATGTTGGGGGTTGCCCCACTAGTAACCTTGAGCTGATTTCTTTTCCAGGAGGAATCTGATCCACAGGGTGGTTCTATGAGTATAGTAGTATAGAAGACTTTAGGATCTTAGAATAAATAAAGGTGTGAGAAAGAACTCATCAGAAAGGGAGGAAGAAGCTTATTGTAGATATTTTTCTGTGGAGTTGAACAAAGCCTATCCTATACCTTATAAGAGCAGCTGGGTGGCAGAGTGCCTAGAGTGCTGGGCCTGGAGTCAGAAAGACTCATCTTCCTAAATTAAAATCTGACCTCAGATGCATAATAGCTGTGTGACCCTAGGCAAATCAAGTAACCCTATTTGCCTCAGTTTACTAATCTGTAAAATGAACTGCAGTAGGACTTGACAAACTACTTTATCTTTGCCAAGAAAATCCTAAATGGGATCATGAAAAGTCTGACATGACTGAATAATAACTGAACAACAACAGTACCTTATATATACAGTGTTTATAGAATAAAGTATATAGGATCTAAGTACCCTATTGGGAGCTATATATGAACTATTATTCTGAGGGTGCCCAGAGGAAACTGTAGGGATAAAATAAAAACCTAATGGAGAATGACCAGGGGTTAACCCCCAAGACAAATCTATTCATGTAAACTAAGAGTTGACAGAGCTGGGGCCTAGGCTACAGCTAAGAGTAGTGCTAGGAATAATTTTGAAATAGGTGAAGTTTGCCTTTCTTTGGTGCCTTCAGTGTGTCTTTCTTTCTTTTTTTTTTTTTTGTTTCTGTTTGGAGGTTGGTTGGGGTTAAGTAACTTGCCCAAGGTCACAAGGCTACTAAGTGTTAAGTGTCTGAGGCCGAATTTGAACTCAGGTCCTCCTGACTCCAGGACCGGTGCTCTATTCACTGAGCCACCTAGCCTCCTCCAGTGTGTCTTTCTTTGCCCTTTTAACACTCTCCTCAAATTCATACAGTCACTACTCTCATGCTATGCTTCAGATATGCAAAATACCATCATGTAGGCCACATTTCCTACTTCCAACCCTTAGCTTCAAAATGACCTTTCTTTTCCCTTTTCCTTCTTCCCAAAATTCTCATTTCATCAGTAAGATTTTAGCTACTAGATAAAAGAAAGTAACCTGATTAAAATAATTAATACTCACTAAATAAAATACCTCCCAGGGGTATTTTCATTTTAAGTAAGAGTGCTTGTTAATCCAAATGAATGTCTAATTGTGAAATTTCAGGCAGCATAACAAAGTGAACTAAAACATTTCAGGCTATGTGGGTGGCAGAAGAGAGATATTTTTGGTTAGGGGGTTCTTCCAGATTTTTTTCAAAAATCACACCCACAGGCAACCACCTATCTATAAGGATGATTCTGCTTAATAGCTTACATATATTATCCATTTCAGAACCATATTTTGATTATCCTCTCATATTCTGTTCTGTCTATAAGTTTGACTTAAATCTCTGCAGTATTTTTCTTCCATTTTTTCTTTCCTAAAATGTGTGAGTACAACAGTAATTGATCAAAAATCCAGGCATCTGCATCTGCAATAACTAGAGCCCCTGTGGACACTTCCAGAAGCTTGTTTTAATTTTATGCCAGAAGCAGCTATGTGGCACAGTTGTGCGGATAAAATGAGATAAGTGCTACAAACATTTTAGCTACTATAATAAGTTATCATTAATGAAAAACATCAATGTGGACTATGTGATACATTATAGCCAAAGTGTATTATACTCATCTTGAAGCTCAAAGATAGACCCTAGAAGGACCCTAGAAGAAAAGTCCTTGTGACATAGAAGTATGGAAACACAATATTTGAAATAAAATGCTGGTCTTGGCTAGAGTTCCTCATAAAGATGTTTATGAGGAGACACTATTAATTTAATTTAAGAGGTCTTATTAATATTTTTTATATTTTATTCCTTTATGAATATCTCCCCTCCATTTCCTACCAGGAGCCTTCCATTGTAACAAACAAAAAATAATTAAACAAAAACAAACAGCACACCATCTCATCTGATAGTATATGAGACATTTTACATCTATGGTCCCCTACCTTTCAGCTGAAAAGGGGGAGGTACTTTCTTTACTCTGGAGCAAAGACTGATCATTATAATTACTTAATGGCCAACTTAATTTCTTATTATTATTAATGTGAGTAAAGTAATTCTGTATATTGTTCTCTTTACTCTGCTCACTTAAAAAAGGACACATCTATAAAGCTATTTTCTAAACTTTAAATGTTCTATAAATGCTAGCTATTATTATTACTAGTGATAGTATTACTTCAGCTACTACTACTATTATTACTACTACCACTATTACTATTACCATTACTACTTCACTTTGAATCAGTTAATACATCTTCCTTTCCTGGAATTTTTGTTTTATTATTTTAATAATTATATTCCTTTGCCTTTATATAATACAATTTTTTCAGTCATTCCCTCTTAATGACTATTCACTTTGTTTTCAGATTTTTTGCTGCTATAAAAATGTTCTGGATGTTTTGGTTTATGTAGTTTTTGTTCTTTTATTATCCTCTTTGGCCCTTCTTGGGTTATATGCTAAATAGTGGGATCTCTGGGTCAAAGGTTTTAATAATCGAGTGATTTTTTTTTTTGCACTATTCCAAATTATTTTCTAGTTGTGATCACTTCATAGCTCCACTCATAGTATATTAGTATAGTATATCAGTTTTCCTTCATCCATTACTTTTATTTCTTTATAATTCCTCAACATCAAGGAAGAATGTGTTATTTAGTAAATGGATGGCATCTCGATAATTCAATAACTCTGACATAATTTTTTAAGATATTAAAATCTCTACTTCCCTTCACTTGTGACTGTTAGTGAACCACCTTGACATTGATGACACATCTTCAATTTCCTCCGAAGGTAATGTCAAAATCCTTCCTTTATCAGTCAATCAACCTGTCAACATTATTTGCTCTGCCCATTCTGAGAATTCTTATCCCATTGATAATTAATTAGGACATGAATAATAGGACTAAGGGTTCTAAATGGTCACCTTCTCTATGACATCATGAGTATTGCTCCCAGACAGAAGTCAGAAACAGACCATGACTACAAGACAATTATTGCTGCCCATTAACAGGTGTCCATTTTGTAGTCATATTCAGACTAAGAGATAATAATACCCCTTGATTGACTGATTTCCATCTAGAGATTTAAAGAAAAATTGAAACCCTGAAGGCAATGGAAATGGATTAAGGAAAGTGAGCAAAGAAGGAAGATTTCTGTTTCAGACTCTTTCAAAATTAATGAATACACCCCCTGACTTCTTCCTTCACTCTCATTTTTTTTTAATTTGAATTTCTTTAATCAATAGTCTACTTAATCCTGCAAAAACTTCTAAAGCACATAAGTCTTCTGTGAGGAACTACTTAAGAAGGTAGTCATTCACTTAAGGATTGATACTTCTATGCTAGAAAAAGGTTTAATAAAAGAAGAGACAAAATGTTAAGGAAAGGGAAGAAACATTCATAGGGTATCCCAGCTGGAAAGGATCTAAGAGGTCATCTAGGACATCTTATCCTTTAACTGGAATCCCTTATACAATACCCCTAACTAGCATTCTTCTTGCTTCAACTTGATTTTCATTCTTCTATTTATATTCCTGCAACAGGATAGTCTCTGGGTTATAGGAAATATATTTTTTTAAACTGGCTTATACCTGATATCTATATTGTATACTTACCTCTATTTTAGGAAAAGCCTAAACATGAGCTATCTCCCAGGTTTATTTTAGAGTATTCCTTGGAACCACTCTGGGTTGGGAGCAGAACCAAAAAAAAGAAAAAAGAAAAATTATGATTCGGAGACATGAAGTCCCCTAGAATTGATATAAGACCAGAATTTTACCCTTTGGGCGTCCTACGAGCCACTGGACACATCACAGTTACAACCACCATAGGATGTCTAATTGTTGGGAAGTTTTTTGTTATAGGATGTGGGATAATCAATAAGCCCATGATTGAGATTCAATGAATAGAATTTTGGATCTGAAACCAGGAAGACATGTCAAATCCTACAAATATTTACTAGCTAGGTGACGCTTGACAAGTCACTAAGTTTCTCTAGGCTTCAGTTTCTCCATGTTGTAAGGGCTAAATAAGTTAACATATGCAAAATGCTTTGCAAAACTTAAAGTGCTATATAAATGCTTGTGATTATTGTTTTTGTTCTTGTTGTTGCTATTTCATTGGTATAGAAAACTCCAAAATGAGGAAACTGTACCTGTAAAAGTTAGAACATTAACAGCGGTCTACAATTTTAGAGAATTGCCTGGGTCACTGAAGGGTTAAGTGACTTGCCTAGGGTTGCTTAAAATGGGACTGAACTCCTGGTCTTCCTAGCTCTGAGGCCAGCTCTCTGTCCCCTACCACACAAGAATCAAACAGCTCCTTGCACCTTCAGGAAACATGTGCCAGAAGCAGTTAAAATGTAATTGGGGAATACTTAAAATAAATAAAAATACAATAAAATATAGATGACTTAACATCTTAAAACTAAGTCAATATGTATTTGCAGCAATCCTTACGTACAGTCAATTAGTAGCCCCCATCTCTATTTGAGCTTGACACTGCTACTCTACTTTTCTGCCTCTCTTTTTATTTTGAGCCAAAGCCTGCCTCCCTCTCTGAAAATTCTACCCACTGCTCGTAAATTTTTCCCTTTTGGTCTCTGAGGCAAAGCAGACAAATCTAATCCCTTGTCCTCATGACAGATCTTCAAAGATTTTCAACCAGCAAATATTCCCCCAAGTCTTCCCTTCTCTAGGCTATACCTCACTAGTCAACTAATCTTCATATAATGTGCTCTCTAGGCTTATCTTGCTCCCTTTCCTTCTTACCCATTCTAATTTGTAAATTTTTCATAAAATGTAATGCCCAGAACTGTGCACAATACTGCAAATGTGGTTTGGCTAGGAGATAACATGATACTATCCTTTCTCCATTCTGGATGATAATTCAGGTAATGGTGGCCTAGACTATATGAGTTTTTTTTTTAATTCCATGTAACACTATTGACCAACATTGATCTTTTAACTCCACTAAACCCACCAACTCTTAGTCACTTAAACTGTTGGCTCTCTATGAATCCCTAATCATGTGAAATAGATCTTTTGAACCCATGTACAAATTTGTATTTATCCTCAATAATTTATATCTTACTGCAGTTGTTATAACCTGTCAAAATTTTTCTGGATCTTGAATCTGTTATCCAGTGTTATTCCTCTCATCTTTTAAAGGCAAATTTAATGAGTATGTTGCCTGTGTCTTTATCCAACCCACTGATAAAAATGTCAAATCTCACAGACCAAAAGCTAGAGCCCTGGGGCACTCCACTAGGTACTTGTATCCAGGTTGACATAGATGTATTATTGACATATATCTATTGGGGCATATATCTATTGAACCAGATCCAAATTCATTCACAGACTTGGCTAGTCTCTTGCTTTTCCCAGGTACATCTTTCAAAAGCAAGTAGAGTTCATTTAACATGTTTCTAAGAGTCGTTGCACAAGGTTCAAAATAGTCATAAGGGATAGAAAGCATTGCCAACTGTTAAAAACATCCAAAAGTGATTTCCCAATACAAATAAGAATTTAAAGATTAGTTATTACCAAGACCTTTAGGATTCAGATGTTTTGCTCAAGAAACATATAAACCAAATCCTTACTGACCTCTAATACTCAGTGAGAGAAGAGAATAGCACTTTCATAGTTAGTAGTTAAAGTGGAATTAATTATTTTTGTCAGAGTTTGCTGATTTGCTATAAATAGTGAAAGGCAATAAGGCTGGAGATGCAAATGCAAATGTATTCAAGAATGTATATATATACAAATCCATGACTTAGGCATTCTTGCTCTGCAATATGAATGCAAAGATTGTTGCCATTTTGGAAAAGAAAGCATAGGACTGGGGACTGGAAGGGACTCTTTTAAATTGTCTAGTACAGGCTTCTTATTTTAAAGATTAGGAAATAAGGTAGGAGAGATTAAATGACTTTCCTAAAGTTATGTAGATTCTATACAAATGTAGGAACAGAACCTATGTTCTCTGACTCCAAATCTAGGACTATTTCTACTATTCTACCCTGAATTGATCAACACCCAGGATTTGGCACCAGAGACTAGGGTTTTTCATGTCTACCTTACATTTTTTTCTTTTTAAAACAAGTGCAAAATTTTGTACTAGCTATAGTTTTCATAAAGGTTTGGGTAATGTTAAATATAAAACCCAAAGTGAAGATTTAAAGATATAGAAACTTTTTTTAAAAAATAGTAATTTTATTTGAGGGCAGCTTGGTGGCACAGTGCATAGTGTACTAGGCTTGGAATCAGAAAGACTCATACCCATGATTTCAAATCTGACCTCAGACACTTACTAGCTGTATGACCCTGGGCAAGTCACTTAACCATATTTGCCTTAGTTCCTCATAAAACAATCTGAAGAAGAAAATGGAAAATCACTCTAATATCTTTGCCAAGAAAACCCCAAATTGGGTTATGAAAAGTAGGAAATGACTACCTTACTACCAGATTGGGAAATAAGCTTTAAATGTCAAGTTGCAAAATCAACAAAATACTGCCAACTGGTGTGGGTCCTTATAGTCAGAAAGATTATTGAATTTTACCTCAAAGGAAGTAAATTCAAATTCTATCATATAATTAGAATTTGTAGGTATCCTAGATGTCGTGAAGTTCAATCTTCCTGTTGTGGTGAGGAAATAGACAAAGAAAGTTAGATAACTTGCCCAAAGTAAATATCTAACACAAGATTCCAACTCAGATCTACCCCCATCCATTTATGCTGTTCATCTCTGCCATTTACTAACTGTATGTCTTACTACTACTACTACTACTACTACTACTACTACTACTACTACTACTACTGCTGCTGCTGCTGCTGCTGCTGCTGCTGCTGCTACTGCTACTACTATACTACCATCACTATTCCTACTACTACTACTACTACTATTGATGATGATGATATAATTAAAGCTAAGGTTTATAAAGGATTTAAAGATTTGCAAAGCACTTTGTATGTTTTCTCATTTGCTATGCACAATAACCTATGAGATGGGTGCTCTTATTATCATCATCATGCAGTTAAGGAACCTTAGGCTAAAATGTCTAAGGGAATAGCAAACAATTGAGGCAAGCTTTGAATTTAGGTCTTCTTGGCTCAAAGTTGGTTGTCATCATTTGTCCTTCACGCTCAGCAAGGAGCAATGCTATCAGAATGATGAGATCAAGGTACAGTGTATCCAACTATGACTGATCAGATCAATATTAGCTTGAAAGACTCTACCATAGGTTGGGTATAAATAGTCCATTTGAACACTTAGAATGGAGTTGTCTCTGGATTCGCACATCTCATGTTTCCTTTATGCTATTGAGATGTTGCTTTGCTCACAGAGTACAGTACCTTCTTTGATGTGGACACTCCATGCTGGGTGGTTCTGTGTCAGTATCTGCAATGTCTCACAATCGATACTAAGTTTTTCAAAGAATCTCAAGCGTATCCTTTTATCACTTCTTCTGACCTCTGTGTGAGAGCTTGCCTTGCATGAGTTCTCTGTAAAATAGTCTTTTAGGTAAACATATGTTTGACATTAGAACAACATGGCCAATCCACTGAAGTTGTGCTCTCTGGAATAGAATTTGAATGCTTGGAAGTTTAGCTTGAGAAAAGACCTTGGTGTCTGCTACCCTTTCTTGCTAGGTGATCTTCAGAATCTTCCTAAGACAATTTAAATGAAAGCAGTTCCATTTTCTGGCATGGTGCTGGTAGACTGTCCAGGTTTCACAGGCATACAACAATAAGTTCAGATCAATGTTCCGTGTGTTCTGACTTGTGTTCAAAGTTTAGTGCTCTATCCATCAAGCCAACTGACTAACCTTTCTGTTTCTTCATTTTCTCATCAGATCCTCTCTTGCTTTTTCTTGCCCAGGGTCACACAAGGGTAGTAATGTTTTAGATCAAATTTGAACTCAGGTTATCTTGAATTCAGGTATACTGCTCTATCTGCTATGCTACCTAGCAAAAGATGAATTGTCAGCTACTCCACTGGGTCCAGAGAGGCTTAATAATTTTTTCAGAAAAAAAATGAGCATACATCATTCCAAACAGGCTGCTAAGGCAACACAGGAGACAATGCCTGGGATTCCCTCTAAATCCTGGAAATCTACTCCCAACCCTGAAACAACTTCCCAAGATAAATAACTGATAGAGACAACCTGGCTACCAAAGAGACCAATCCAATGAGAAATTCTAGTCAACTCCCCAGGTTGCATTCCTGTTTTGACTCTAAGTAATATTTCTGCTGCTTTTTACCCATTTCATGTCAATATGTATCCCTGACATCTGGCAACATGACTATTATTTTGATTTTCAACACCCACCCCCTTCAAAAAAAAAGGAAAAAAGAAAAATCCAGTAGAATTTATAATAATTGGAATTTAGGTAAGTATGTTACAAGGGAAGGTTCAAGACTATCTGAAAATAAGAACATTGATAATAACTATTGGAATGGGAGTTGGAGATGGGAAAGCTGATGCTGAACCCTCATAGGCTCATATCTACAGCTATGAATTGCCCCTGGATGTCATCAGTGTGATAGAAAGCATGTCCCAAACCAGCTTGAGTGAACCACTGAGGAGAAAATCAGGGACTTTCATCTTTCTCCAGGGGGATTTTGCATGTGTTGATTCTGCAGCCACCCCCCTAGTGGGCCCTAATGCTTTATTTTATTCTAAT
The DNA here is from genome assembly GCA_011680675.1 of Gymnobelideus leadbeateri. Classification (NCBI taxonomy): domain Eukaryota; kingdom Metazoa; phylum Chordata; class Mammalia; order Diprotodontia; family Petauridae; genus Gymnobelideus; species Gymnobelideus leadbeateri. Next base: position 121,064 of record WOXC01001692.1, read on the forward strand.
TTTAAAGGAAAGCTTTGAGTACAGGTGACTTGCATGCTGAGATTCTGATGGACTTAAGATTTTAGTATTCAGATAATTATGGAAATCATATAGAAGCTAGAAAATGGGAACTTTTATTGTTGTACACCATGAAAGTCTAATCAGACAACACTTTCCAAATTAGCATTATATTGAAATTAGTTTTTGCTTGCTCAACTCCTGTTCCTGTGTGAAAGAAAATGTCATGCTTTGGACTAAAGTGAATATCATATAGTTTATAATATGCAATTAAAATATGGCAATATGGTGAACTATACAACCCCCAACATTTTGCTTTATAGTTTACTTTTTCTTGTTATCTCCTCCAATGATATGGAATAAGACATCCAACTTCTCATTATCAAATATTTATTGGTCACCTGCCATGTACAAGTCACTATTGGACACAGTCTACATATTATTCAACCTATTAAAATAGTAAATGAGGAAAAGGGAAAAAAAGAAAATTTTAAAACATAAGCTTATGATTTTACTTTTTAGAGGTATTTGCAAAAAAAAAAGAAATTAAGAGTAACTTTTAGTGGAAAGAAATAGAAGACAGATGGTGACTTGTGAAATTAACAGAAAGATCTAAGAGCATTCATTAATGGTGACATGTATTAAAAATCCGTTTAGTTTACTTATTAACTATAGATATACATTATATTGAATCTGAAACTAGATTAGAAATTATCTAGGATTTAAAGGCATAATTTTTCCAGCAACCCACTTACTTTCTTTAGAAGAAATATGGAATATGGAGGGGGGAAATCCTCCTTCCAAGCCACCAACATCAAGGAATTCAGCCTCTGATAGGAAATTCATATTATTATACACAATATATAAAATATGTATACATATACATACACACATATATTTCATACATATACATATGTGTTGTGTATGTGTAATATGTGCATATGTGTAGGCATGTGTATATTGGTTGCCATTTATCTACTAGTGAATATGCTTCAGTCTAGAGCAGAGTTTTTTTTAACGTGTGTGTGTGTGTGTGTGTATGTGTGTGTGTGTGTGTGTGTGTGTGTGTGTGTGTGTGTGTGTGTGTGTGTGAGGAACACTGGAAGTCTGGGCAAGCCTATGAAACCCTTCCCAGAATAATATTTTTAAATAATTGAAGGGGAAAAAAAACAAAATTTCAGTGAAAAGCTAGTGAAAGTAAAGATATTTTTTTCCATTCAAGTTCATATTCCCCCTGAAATCTGTTTATGAACTCCTTGGTCCCCAGGTTTAGAATATTGGTCTAAAGTTAACTTTCCTGGTTCTGAGCTCTATCACTCTCCGTCCCCATTTCTGGTTATAGGATTAAGGAAGTCACAGAGCACCTTTTCCACTGCTGTTCTTTTATCCAAAAGGAGTTTAGTCTACAGATGATGAAGTAATGATAGTATCATTGGGAGCTAATAAGTCCATTTAGTCTAACCCTTTCATTTTATAGTGTGGCATAGTGGATAAAAATTGAATTCTGCCTTAGACAATAGCTTTGTGACCCTAGGAGAGTCATCTAACTTCTCTCATTTTCCTCATCTGTAAAATGGGGACAATTATAGGGTTATTATCAGTATCAAACAAAATCATCTATGTAAAGTACTTTGTAAAACTGAAATCACTAAGTAAATAATAGCTATTAGAGCTGAGGAAAGTGGGGCCCATGGAGGTTAAAGTATTTTCCCCAAAGACATACACACAGGTAGTAAGTGTTAGTCTTTCCACTTCTTCCTTATGCTTATATTTTCATAGCTTACCATGAGCTTTCCACAGGGTTTACAACTCTGGGACTTGAGGCTCAGTATCCCATCTATGGTGCCACCTAACTTCCTACAAATAGTATCTTATTTAATCCTCAAAACAACCCTATGAAGTTTATATTTTTTATTTTTATTATTTTTTATTGGTGGCTATTAAATCTTATGTGATTTTTTATTTGTCCTTTTTAATTATTATTATTATTATTCTCATTTTACACTCAAGGAAATCAAGGCTGACAAAAACATATTATTGGAGAGGCGGCTAGGTGGCGCAGTGAGTAGAGCGCTGGCCCTGGAGTCAGAAGGACCTGAGTTTGGATCCGGCCTCAGACACTTAACCCACACAAACAAAAACCTAGCCATGTGACCTTGGGCAAGTTACTTAACCCCAATTGCCCTAAAGGGGCAGCTAGGTGGCACAGTGAGTAAGAGCGCTGGCCTCGGAGTTGGGATGACCTGAGATCAAATCCGGCCTCAGAAAATGAGCACCCACACATAAATAATGACTAGCCGTGTAACCTTGAGCAAGTTACTTAACCGCAATTGCTTAAAAATATATATATATTATTGGAAAAGGATGTGGATCAGTCATGTGAAAGCCCAAACACTTCATGGAATACACAGAATGTTAAAGAGCTAAAGAAAGAGTTCTAGCATTTGGGGTGTATCTTCTCTAAAAAATCTTTGGGAAAATATAGAATCACACAGAATGAGGAAATATAAATGGGCTGTGATGTCCTTCATTAGTAAGAAACTCCTAATCTGTGGAATCACAGATCCATTAAATTATTGAAGTATAATAAAAACTAGTTACTTAGAATGTAAATTTCCTTGAGAGTATGTATTACTTCATTCATTGTAAACTATCCTCAGGCTCATGATAGGTGTGTAATTAATCACTTACTGATTGACTGATTGGTTAACATCTTAGATTTAATATAAGATAATGATTTTTTTTTTACTTTACAATATGATTTGCAATAAATTTTAATTTTAGGTGCAAATAGGAGCATTAAAATATAGTTACATATGAGAAGTCTCTGAAATGCGTACCTGACATGATGATTTAAGTGCATTTAACCAAAAGGGTTAAACCTTAGAATTCATCCTCAGTCCCAAAGTCATTACTCCAAAGCCAAGCAACAAAGAACAAATAAAAAGATTTAACCAGACATGAACATGATGAGCGATGAGGGAGGGGGAGTGGAGACACACACACACACACACACACACACACACACACACACCACACACACACACCACACACACACAGGAAAAGGGGAAGGAATCCTTTCACTTAATGGCAAATACCTTAATTGGGGGGGAAAAGGAATTCAGAAAATTGAATGTGAAGTTTTCTTGCAAACTGAATACTAAAATGAACTAGCACAACATGTTTCCAGTTATTTTCAAGTTTCTGGAGATATTATATGTGCATATTTATTTATTTCATTATATTTATCATATAAAGCATATATTCATTTGTTTATTTGTATGTTTTCTCTCCTATTAGAATGTGAGTTCCTTAAGAGCAGGGACCATGTGTTTGCTTTTCTTTGCATCCTCTATGTTTAGCATAGTTCCTGATAAACAAGAAACATTTAATAAATGCTTATTAACTTAGCAATCTTATTTTCCCCAGTGAAATGAAAGCAAATTAGCCTATAGCTAAATCAATATTGCATTCTTCAAAATCAGAAGCCATCTTTCTGAAAGGGTTTTTTGTGCTGTTAGTTAAACCAGACACACTTGTGGTTTCATTACTATAAAGAACTCTTAGTGAGACAAGTTGACATCAGTTCTGCATTTAATTGTCTTAAAGAATGACCTAGGGCACTAAGAAGCAAAGTGGCTTTCCAAGGGTTACAAAGTCAGTATGTTTTTCAAGGCTAGACTTGAACCTAGGTCTTTCTGACTCCAAAGCTGCTGTCTACCAAGTTCCATTATCTGTCATTCTTCAGAACTTTTATGAAATGTGGTGTTTCTGACACATAACCAACTAGAAAAGGCTTTGTGTATCAGAGAAAATATATAATTGGTAGAATTTTTAAAATAAGACAGTGCTATCTTTTCAGATAGGTCATCATGATAGAGGATGAAAGGAAATAAAGGACAGGAAAGGGCCTCAAGCAAAACGATACTAATTAATTTTATCTCCACTCTATCTCACTTGTCATAAGAAAGCTATTTTTTAACTCCATTATATTAAAAAAATCTGTCTAAAATTCTTTTAGACTATTACCTTGTATGACCTGTTTTGATAAATTGGCATTTATCAAGATGAGCATTATGTACATAAGTATAAACAATATTATGTATTATATATACATACCCACATATACAATATTATATACATACATATATGTATGCATATATCTTATATACCATTGTCACATATATGCATATATATATAAATATGGATTTATTGGTCTATATTATTGCATACTTTTACTTACAGATTTGTTCACTAATGATAATAGCTTTCATTTATATTTGACACATCCATCAGAAACTCCCTCTTATAGTTTTAGAAAACTTCTGACTGATCTCTCCAGAGATTTCACCACTTTGAGATCACTAAAAATTTCAGGCTCTTAGACTGATCTGTGAAATCAGTAGAAAGACATAAAAGGTCAGAAAATGGGGCCAGACATCCCCCTCTATCCCAAAAGTACATAGGACCCAGAACTATTATAAGGTCCAAAGTCAAGAAGTAGGCCAGAAAAAAGGAAATAAACAGTGCCTCCTACCTAAAGAGTTAATCTGGTAACAGGGAAGCTCAATACAAAAACATAAGATTACTTGAAATCATCTACAAGCAAAGCCTCCAAGGGAAAAAAAATGCAGATTGGACATAAGCCCAACAAGAATTTCTGAAGGAGTTAAAGAAAAAGTGTTTTTTAAAAGATTTTTAAAAATAAATGACAGCTATGGATGAAAGATTTGAAAAGGGAATTAATAGGTTGGTAAAAAGAGGTGCAAAAGTTTATTGAAGAAAATAATTCCTTGAAAATCAGAACTAGCAAATGCAAACTGTCTCCATAATACATTAAGAAATAATAGAGTCAAAAGACTTTTTGAAAATGAAAGAAAATGTAAAATATCTCATAGAGAAAGCAATTAACCTGCACAATAGATTGAGGAGAGCTAATTTAAGAATTCTTGGACTATCTGAAAATCATGAACGAAAAAGAGCCTAGATATCATACACCAAAAATGCATAAAGGAAAACTGTCCAGATATCCTAGAACTAGATGACAAAATAAAAATTGAAAGAATCCACCAGCCATCCTCTAAAAGAAATCCCAAAATGAAAAGGGATCCCACGTCAAAAAAAATTGCATGGAGTCAGAAAGAATTTAAATACTGAGGAGTCACAGTCAGGATCACATAAGATTTAACAGCCACCAATAAAATGAAAGAAATCATGAAATATGACAGTCTAGAAGTCAAAGGATCTAGGCTTATAACCAAATACAACCTCCTCAGAAAACCTGAGTATAATTCAGGGATGAGGGTGAGGGGCACTGACTTCTAATGAAATAAAAGATTTTCAAACATTTGTAATGAAAAGACCAGAGCTGGGTAGAAATTTTGAAATACAAACATACAATTAAAAGAAGCATAAAAAAGTAAACATGAGTGAGAAATCATAATGGACTAAACAAAGTTAAACTATTTACATTCTTATATGAGAAGATGATACATGTAACTCCTCAGAAATTTATCATCACCAAAGGTCTTAGAGGGAGTCTAATTAAACAAAGGACAAGGGTGTTATTCTATTATGTTTGGAGAATATAAAGAGAAAAATAGAAGGGTGGGGAAGAATGATGCATAGGGAGGGGAGAAGGGAACAGAAAAAATGGGAAAATCGTAAATGTGATGCACAAATAGGAGATTATACAACAAAGAGGGAGAAGTGGAGGTGGGGGGGGGGAGATGGACAACATTTGTACCCCAGTCTCATCTCTGAACTCGTTAAAGGAGAAAATCACTCATACACAGTTGGGTAAAGAAATTCATCTTACCCAACAGGGAAGAAGGAGGCAAAGGGGTTTAGAAAATAAGGGGGAGAGAGAGGTTGTCGAGGTCCAGTTGTAAACTAAGGGAAGCAATTGGAGGAAAACAAATTCTTAAAGTGGAAATGGAGAAAAAGATAATAGGAGGAAGAGAAAGACACAGTTAGCAATCACAACTGTGAATGTGAATGAGATTAAAAAAAAAAAAACCATGAAGTGGATGACAGTAGCAGAATGGATTAGAAACCAGAATCCAACAACATGTCATTTACAAGAAACATATTTGAAACAGAAAGATACATGTAGAGTAAAAATAAGGAGCTAAAGCAGACTCTTTTATGCTTCAGTTGAATTTAGCAAAAAAAAAAAAAAAAGGAGAGATAACAATTTTGATCTGAAACACAGTAAAATCAAAAATGGCCCTAGTTTAAAGAGATAACCAGGGAAACTATATTTTGTTAAAACAAAAAAAAAGTATCATGGACAATGAATCAATAGCACTATTAGAGATATAATAGGGTCAAAATTCTCAAAGGAAAAGTTAAATTAGTTACAAGGGGAAATAAATGGTAAAACTAGAATCATCGTGAACCTCAATATCCTCTCTCAGATCTAAATAAAATTAACTATAGAATAAACAAGAAATAAGTTAAGGACATCAGTAGAATTTTAGAAAAGTTACCTATGATAGATCTCTAGAAAACACTGAATAGGAATAGAAAGAATCATATCTATTTCTCAGCCATGCGTTTCACCTTCAAAAAAAAACTGACCATGGATTAGGGCATAAAAACCTCACAAACAAATATTAAGTGCATCTTTTCCCAACCATAATGTAATTAAAATTACACTTAATAAGAGACCTTTGAAGCATAAGTTGAAAGTTAATTGGAAACTAAATAACTTAATGCTAAACAACAGGTGGGACAAAGAATAAGTTGTAGAAACAATTTCATTAAAGATTATGACAGAAAATGAGACAATATACCAAAATATACAGGATTCAACTGAAGCAATACTTATGGGGAAATTTATGTCTTTAAACATTTACATCAATAAAAGAGAGAGATCGATGAATTGGGCATGCAATTAAAAAAATTAGCAAGTGGAGGAAATCTACGCAATTTACAAATATCTCATTTGATTATCACAACAATCCCACAAAAAAAGGTATTGTTTATTATCCCCATTTTGTAGTTGAAGAAACTGAAGTAGTGTTTAAGTGATTTGGCCAGGGTTACATAGTTAGTAAGTACCTGAGGCTGAATTTGAACTCTGGTCTTCCTGACTCCAAGCCCAGCACTCTCCACTACACCAAAAACAAATTTAAAACCCCAATTAAAAACCAACATAAAAAATCAAAAAAGATTAGCAAAATTAAAAATATATTTTAATTCTATTGAATATTTCAATAGATCAAAAAAAAAGCTTTTGATAAAATGATACTCATTCCTATTAAAAAAAATAGAAAGCACAGGAATAAATAGAACTTTCCTTGAAATTATAAGAAGTATCAATCTAAGACCAAATATTAGCATTATCTATAATAGTGACTAGTTAGAAGCCTTTTAGTAAGACTAGAAGTAAAGCAAGAATGTCCTTTATTATCATTAATGTTCGACATTTTACTGAAAATGCCATCTATAGCAATAAGAGAATTAATGGAATAAGTATAGGCAAAGAGAAAATAAAACTATAACTGTTTTTAGTAGATTATATGATAGTTTATTTAAAAAAACTTAATTGAAAACTACTTGAAGCATTTAACAACTTCAGCAAAGTTGCAGGATATAAAATAAACACACAAATAATTAGTCTTTCTAGAGATTACCAACAAAATCTAGGAGGAACAGATAGAAAGAGAAATCCCATTTCATAATAGTGAGTCTAACCACCAAGACATATATAAGAACTTTATGAACACAATCACCAAATACTTTTTACACAAATAAAAATGGATCTAAATAATTAGAGAGCTATTAATTGCTTATGAATAGACCAAGCCAATATAATAAAAATACTACTTAAATTAATTTACTTATTCAATGCCATGCCAATCAAGCTACAAAAGACTACTCTCTAGAGTTAGGAAAGGCAAGATTCATTTGAAGGAATGAAAGATCAAATATCAAGAAACAATGGGGAAAAAATGAGAAGGAAGGGAGTCTAGCAGTTCTTGATCTCAAACTACAAAGTTTACAAAATTTTATACTACAAATTTATAACTGTCATGGCAATTTGGTGCTGGATAAGAAGCAGAGAGGTTGATCCAGGGAACAGATTAAGTATATATTATATAAAAACAAATCAGCATTTTAACACAGTTTGATACACCTAAAGATCCCAGCTTTCAGGGCAAGAAGTTAAAATTTAACAAAAATTGTTGTGAAACCTAGAAAAAACTGACAGAAAATATAGACCAATACCTCTCACTATATATGAAGATAAAATACAAAGGGGTTCATTATCTAGACATAAAGAACATCACAAGCAATTTAGAGGAACACAGAAGAAATTACCTATCAGATCTATGTATATACAGGGGAAGAATTCATGAACATACAAGAAATATAAAGGTTTGGGAAAGGCTAGATGGCTCAGTGAATAGAGCACTGGCCCTGGAGTCAGGAGGACTTGAGCTCAAATCCGGCCTCAGACACTTAATACTTACTAGCTATGTGACCTTGGGCAAGTCACTTAACCCCAATTGCCCTTCCTTCCTCCCCTCCAAAAATGACAAAAAAAAAAAACATAAACAAATAAAAAGAAATATAAAGGTTCATAGTAGATAAAATGGACAATTTTATCACATGAAATTTAAAAGTTTTCACGCAAACAAAATCAGTACAGATAAAATTAGAAGAGCAAGAAATTGGGGGGCATGAATATTTGCATCCAGTTTATCAAATAAAGGTCCCATTTCTAAAATATGTAGGAAACTGAGTCAAATTTAGAAGAATGAAACCTATTCTCCAAATCACCAAAGAATATGAATAGGAAGCTTTCAGTGGAAGAAATCCAAGCTATAAATAATCATATGTAAAAATGCTCTCAATGACTAGTAATTAGAGAAAAGTAAATTAAAATGAATCTGAGGCACTACCTTACACCGAACAAACTGGCTAAATTGACAAAAAATGGAAATGACGAGTGCTGGAGTGGCTATGGGGAAACAGATCCTTTAATGCACTGTTGGTGGAGCTGTGAAATGCAACAGCCATATTGGAAAGCAATTTGAAACAATGCTCCAAAAGTGCTTAAACTGTGTACCCCCTTTGACCCAGAGATCTCAATACCAGGTCTATACCCCCAAAGAAAGCAGGAAAGGACCCACATGTACCAAAAATATAGTAGCGTTTTTGTTTTTGTTTGGTTTTTTTTTTTTTGGTAAGCTCCAAAGTGGGCAGAAAAGGACTCATGAACAAAAATATTTATAGTGGTTTTTTGGTAGCAGAGTTAAGAACTATGGGGATGCCCATTAGTTAGAGAATGGTAATTAAGTTATGGTATATGAATATGATGGAATACTGTTGTTCTGTAAGGGATGATGAGAGGTATGGTTTTAGAGTAACCTGGGAAGGCTTACATGAACTTGTAGAAAATGAAGTAAGCAGAACTAGGAGAATAATTTATACAATAATGACAATAAAGACAATCAACTCTGAAAGACTAAGGAGATTTAATCAACACATGATCAACCAGAATTCCAAAGGACTCACGATGAAACAAAGTATCCACTTCCAGATGGAAAAGCGATGGACTCAGTATAGATTGCATTATATGATCTTTTCCTTCTTTCATTTCTTTTTAGAAAAAAATTTTGACATGGTTAATGCAGAAATTTGTTTTGATGACTAAACATTTTGTAATGGGCTTTGTTTTTCTTGCCTTCTCAATTGGTAGGAGAGGAAAGGGGGAAGGAGAGAATGTGGAAATGAGACTCAAAGAGAAAAAGAGAAAAAAATTCCTTAAAAATCATCTTTATAGTGAGGAAACTGGGACCCAGAGAAGTAAAATGACTTACCCAAAGTTCCACAGTTAGTAGATAGAAGGACCGGTATTTGTACCCATATCAGAGGGATTGCTTTAGGAGCCAGCTGACCAAGCTGGATGTAACATAGCTAATTAATAGCAGAACAGAAATTTGGAACCTAGGTTTTCTGTTGACAAAACTAGTGACATGTTCATGATGTAGATGTCAATAAGGTAGAAAGTATAGTGAAAAGGGCCACCATGATGCTGAACAGCTTTAAATCCATTCTAAATGAGGAAAATGGAAGAAACTGGCTAAATTACTCCCTCTAGCTATGTTCTACTCAGGATCATTGATCCAAATCATAAACTTGTTGCCATTTAAGCTGAAAGGACCTTAGAGATCACCTAAGGTGGGGTTCTTGCCCTTTTTTTGTGTGTTATGGACCCCTTCAGCAGTCTGGTGCTCAGTGCTACATCTTGCACTGATGTAAACAATGCACATAATTGATTTTCTTAATTATAATCACTAGTTTATTATTCCTATGTAGGTTTCCTATTTGATACAAAGGGCAGCTAAAGGGTACAGTAAATAGAATGCTGGGTCTGAAGTCAGGAAGACTCATCTTCCTGAGTTCAAATCTATCCTCAGGTGCTTACCAGCTATATGACCCTGGGCAAAGTTACTTAACCCTCTTTGCCTCAGTTCTGTACCTATAAAACGAGCTGGAGAAAGAAATGGCAAAACACCCCAGTATCTTAGCCAATAAAACCCCAAATGAGGTCACAGAGTCAGACATGACTGAAATGACTGTACTCTTAAATGCAAATTTCATTTACTATGTGAGTACTAATGAAATCTAAAGATGTCTGAATCTGCGTAGAGTTAAGTTATATCACCTACAGTTACAAACCCTGATTTTGAGACTTTATTATATAGGTGAATTTGAGAGGAAATATAAATATTTTACAAGATCAAGTTATTTAATTTAACTTGAGAAGTTAATAATGTCTCTATCATTGGAGATAATAATAAGTCTCTATTATTTTCTTGGCAGCATATAAAATAGTGGCATATGAAAGGTTAATGCCAATTTTATTCTGCTCTTGCCCCCTTTTGAAAAATCTCTCTAGTGAGTAATGTCTCTATCCTCTTTTCATTAAGGATCTGTGGAACCTGTGATAGAAAAATGGGCTGCTTTCTGTGATTCAATCACATTAATTTCTTACATCTCTTTGCCCCTCAATCAGACTTGCCTGTTTCTGGAGTATGTTTCTTTTCTCTCCCATGCTTACTTCAGTTTCTTTCCTAAGACAGAATACTTTTAATTTCATATGTCCTTTCTACTAGATGGCATTTCAATGGCCTGTCCTGTAACTAGACTTGTCAGAAATGGCTTTTGTGACAAAAAGGGTGAGAGGTCATTAGTTTCGTTGATTTAAAATTGGGGTTCCACATTTTCTGTATCTACTATACTGCCATCTCTGCATTTGGATTGTTCATCCACAATGCACTGTTTAGAGAACACCAAAGGGGAAACAAAACAAAATACTCTTTTATGATATCAAGGAAATTCATCTTTTAGATAGTAAAAAATAACAAATTCGATGGAAATCATATTTTTTCTTCAATTTTTAAGTCACAATAAATAATAGCATCTGTAAATGAATGTGCTCATCCTACATCTATTTTAAGGATTCTGGGAAACTGAAATAGAGCAAGAACATTTCTTATCATTTTTTCCTATCTTCATTTATTAACTCATTCAACAAAAATTTAAGCACCAACTATGTGCAAGGCATATGCTAGGAAAGATACAAAGATAAATTAGGTGGACTCCCTGCTCCCACATAGCTTATAATCTATTAACAGCAATGAGAAAAGTATATATTTTTGTACATGTATACATCTAGTCAAAAACTATATACATGCACACCTATTTATATGTGCATATATGTATACATGAATGCATACACTTTTTCCAAGTTATTGCCACTTTAAACTTTAATAACTTAAAACATGTATATGATAGTCATTATGGAAGAATGAAGAGAGATCTGACCTCAGAATAAGGAAAATCTAGGTTCAAGTATCACCTCTGCTCTGGACGAGTCATTTAAACTTTCAGTGTCTTAGGCAATTCTATAAGACTAAAAATCGGGGCAGCCAGGTGACGCAGTGAGTAAGAGAGCTGGCCTCTGAGTCAGGAGGGTCCAGGATCAGTTCCAGCCTCAGAAAATTAGCACCCACACATAAATAGCCAGCCGTGGTGTAACCTTGAGCAAGTTACTTAACCCCAATTCTTTAAAAAAAAAACAACAACCTAAAAATCACAACACCATTATCTATTTCCTTACTCCTCATCAGGAGCTCTCTATACGAATAAAATCATAGGTAGGTCTAGATCAAAGAAAATTGCATATATATATATATATAATATTTGTGTATGTGCACATAAATACATACATATGTGGATGGATGTGTGTGCATGTGTGTATATAATATCTATGTGTGTGTGATTACATATCATGAGGCATGTGAAGCTATCATTGAATAGTAGATAGAGAACTGATCTTAGAACCAGGAAAACTTGAATTTGAGGTCTGCTTCTGACACACACACTGGTTGTGTGACTGGGCAAGTCACTTAGCCTCTACCTGTTCAGGACAGATTTCTAGGGTTGTAAATTGCAGATCAGTTGCCAGCCCACATTGGTAGAGGAAGTTTTCTCTTCTTGGGGTTCCCTATAACAATAAAATCAAAGGCCCAGTCCTTATCTTTGACCAAAACATAATGTTCTGGTGTTATGAGAATGGAAATTTCAGATCTTCCCTGCCCCTAGGCCCTTTGATAGACTTAAGTGTACCTAGAGCCTGTGGCAGGAGACTTGGCTTGGTTTTCAGGAATGCTTTTTGATTGGGCAGTGGGTCAAGAGGGTTGTTACATTCTCTGAGCCAGGAGAATGCTATATAAACCTTGATGTGAGGTTATGTTTTGGGGATGACTTTGAGAAGTATTGTTTGATTTGACCAGACGAGATTCTGGGCAGCCGTTGAGCCCCCAGCTTTGAAAACCCACATGTTGATGCTTCCCTCTCTGGTAACTGTGACTAGGTATGGATGTAATGGTCAGACAATTGGAGGACTGTATGCTTGAAATGTTACTCTGTCTTCCTGGAACTTGTGCTTGTAACTTCTGTCTGTATACTCTGAAGTTCAGGATGTTGACTTTTTCAACTGAACTAGGTAAATGATATGTTTGATTGATTAAAGAAAGATTGTTAACCCATTTTGAGTTGCTTTCCTTTAGAAAAGCAGATCTAAGAACCTGCATTGGCAGCCACCCTGGATATGGTGGGGTGCATGCTGTTATACCTGGCTGATTCAGATAGGCCAAATTTCTATCTACTATGCCATAATCAGCTAGCTAGCTAGATTCAAATTAGAGTGTGGTAATGTGACAAATGCATAGGAAGAGTAAAAAGCAAATATCATAAAAGCAATGTATATGCACAAAAGGATTCCTTACTGACTAAGGGTAATGATAGAGAGATAAATTGGAACCTGGCATCTAGGTTCTGTCTATGAGGGAAATTTGGTGTAAAGGGATAAATTCCAAGAGAGAGTTACTGAAGTATCAAAAGAAGTACATTATAAGACAATTTAACATTTAAGTAGCATGGATCCTGAAACCAGAATTAAATAGAACTTCCAGGTTATGTATTTGCCTATATAAAATTTTGTGTTATATTAAGTAAGATTATAATTCCTTTTTTTTTTTTTTTTGCTTTTTGGAGGGCAATTGGGGTTAAATAACTTGCACAAAGTCACATGGCTAGGTTTTTGTTTGTGTGTGTGTTAAGTGTCTGAGGCCGTATCCAAACTCAGGTCCTTCTGACTCCAGGGTCAATGCTCTACTCACTGTGCCACCTAGCCGCCCCAATTATAATTCTTAAATTTACTTTTATATAATGTTCTATTCACAAAGCATATTTTGATGACAGAAAAACAAAGTGGATGAAAAATATAAATTGCTTGGATTTATGGTCTATAGCTGGGAAGGCAGGACATTGCATATTTTCATACATGTATACATATATACATACACATTAAAAGACTTCAAATAACAAAGAAGTTTGCATTTTAGGGAGCCACTGTAGTTTATTGTGTAAGTAGTGACAAGGTCAGATTTGTGCTTTGGTAGCCGTGTGGAGGATGGGATAGAGTGTCAAGGGGCTTGAAGCAAGGAGATCAATTAGAAAGCTATAACAATAGTGCAGGTAAGAGATAATGAAAGACTGCATCAAACTGCTGTATCTAAGATCTGAGTGCTACTGGTGAAAATTATAAGAGGTATGAGTATTAAATAAAATAGTATTTCATCTGACTAAAACTCTCCTGTAAGTAAGGTCAGATGACTGGAGCTCTGACAATCCATTATCAGATAGAAACTACCTTGATTCACAACTAGTTACCAAGAATATATGGTTAGACTATGTAACTGGATAGCAAAATTACTTCTAGAATCTAAACCTAAGATGAGCTCTTCCCTGACTCAACCTTGCTTTGTTTACTCTTCTGGAAATGGTACTTTCCCAAATAAGCTGCAGCATCTCAACGTCTCTTCTCTCACAGGGCCTTGTGAACCAATCTTCCACTCAATTGAATTTGTCTTTAAATGCTGATTTAAGTTCACCATTCATGCATTTTGCCCTAGGACCATTTTTGGTTCTTTCCCCAGGAGCCAGAGTTTGCTAACTACAGCTCTGTTTATGCATAGCTATAGCATATTTGAACAAACTGATCCGGAGATGATCACCTTAGTTTCTCAGTGACTCTCTATTGCTACTATAAGCCTAATTGCTCCAAACTTAGCAATGGAAACATCTGTACTGCATTTTTCCTTTTTCCCCTTCATCTGTGTTTTTGATCCAAGAAGAAGAAGAGACAAAATGGAATTAACTCCAAATTCTAATAATTAAATGTCCACTCAAAATTTTCAAGATAAGATTGTCTTTATGCTTGTGAAGAGCTACCTGGTTTTTACTTAAGGTATTTCTAGCATTCAGAAACCTATACATCTATAACAAGAGTTTTGAATTCCAGACCCTGAATTCTTATGAAGTAGAGACTGAAATTTCAAGAATGAAATTCACAAACACTTAAAAAAATCAGGCATGCTGTATCTGAGAGAAAGTCATGATTGCCAAAAACAAAGGAGACCATTGAAACAAACAGAAGATTGCAGTTGATAATGATTATACTTCAATAGTTAAAGGCCTATGATTTCCTAAAAATGGGTATTCCCACTAACAAATCAATTAATCAATCAGCAAATATTTATTAAATGCCACCAGGCACTGTCCTAAGCTAGGGATATGATACATATAATGAAATAACCCTTAGTTAATAATGAGCTCATTCTGATGGGGGAGATAATACCATATTTAGTAAAATATCTAAATATATTAAAATGATAATAAATACAAATTATTATAGCTATTATTTATGTAATAGCACTTCATATATATTATATATTATTATAAATATATATATATATATATATATAATTTCATTTGATCCTGACAACAACCCTGGGAAGTAGGTGATATTATTATCCTCATTTAACAAATGGGGAAGTTAAGGCTAAAAGAAGTTCAGTGATTTGCCCAAGGGTCACACAGCTCTTGTGTGTAAGGCAGAATTTTAATATAGATCTCCTTCACTGTTGAGTCTAACACTCAAGCCACTCTGCTTCCTAACTGCCTCAAAATACATACAAAGTAGATTTGCAGGGAGCCTCTAAGCAGTTTCACCTTTATCATTCTTAGGCCAAGATAATATTGAACCTTGTCTATCTTAGCTAGGCTGATTATCATACAAGACCATTTCCAACAAGGTCAAACTCAAAACCATATTGGCTTAGAGAACCTGCCAGAGTGTGTTGTACTGATAAAGTCTTCCAGAATCTAGTATTACTCTGATAACATGACTAGGTTTTGAAGAGGATTTCAGTGGAATAGGACTTTAACTGATTCTAGAAATAAGTGAAAAATCATACCAAAATAAACATAGTTGCTTATAGTTATTCCCCACATATAGCTATCAGGCCTTTAACTTATAAATGTGAGCGTGAGAAAAGACAATTTGGTAGAATTGTTTCCTATTTCATATCTCAGACAAACTTACTTATCACCTGTTACTTGTGAAGACATCAACTTTTTTTATAATTTGAAAATTCTCATCTCATTCTGAAGATGTATCCTACTGTGTATCATTTTGACATTTGAAGGCATCTAGAGGCATAGAAAACCTCTTTCAAGTGAGGTCTTAGTTTTAAAGAAATGAAATGTGGAAACAACACAATTATCCCATATCATCAGGGGAATGAGACATTGTGCATATGTGAATTTTTCAGATAACTAATGATTGTTCTTTGGACATTACAGCTCTTTTCTTTCAAATGTTTACCATTTTGGATAGGATTGTTTCGATAGTATTGCACACTTCACTACCTTTTATATATATTTCTATTTTTTGAAAAAAAATTTTAAAGTATGCTTCAATCTGTATTCAGATACCATCAGTTCTCTCTCTGGAGATGGATAGTATTTTTCATCATAAGTCCTTCAAAGTTGTCTTGGATCATTGTATTTCTGAGAAAATCAATTAACAACTATTCATTCTATATTGCTGTTACTTTGTACAAAGTACATTTCACTTTGAATCAGTCCATGCAAGCCTTTTCAGGTTTTGCTAAGAACATCCTGCTCATCATTTCTTTTTTTTTTTTTAAGTTATATATATTTAGTGTATGTACACATAGAAGAGAATTCACTGTCTGATCCTGCCCAGCAGAAAACATGCACAAACTCATGGTATATGGATGGGGAGGGGGCCTGGGCCCCACAATAGTGGTTGGGATGGTGCAATCCTGCCAGTCACAGCTGCAGGACAGTAGAGAGCTGGACTGAGCTGCTGGGTGGACCATGGCCCTGTAGAAGTTAGAATAAGCATGCGCCACAACCAAAGGTCTGTTTGATGATCTCAAAATAGTACTGCTGACAGCCCTGTCTTGTCTGTTCCTCCTCTGGTGATGGGATACTTTTGCCCTCCATGAAAAGCTCTGTCTCTCTGTCTTTGTCAATAAAGGTCAAGATAATGGTAGCAAAGTGTCCATCAGGCCAAGACTTAAACCTCCATTTCATCACAATCTAAGAACTCCCCGGTGACATTGCCATCCAGCAAGTGGAACTTTCCCCCTTTATCTGCTTCTAACACAGCAGGAGCATGGGTGAAAGCCTGAACCATCTCCTGGGTGACAAACACCCTAAAGCGCTCCTCTGGTGATGTTAAGAAAGTGTCCTTCAAAACAATCTTGCAGGTAGGGATCTTGACACCAACAGTTTTAGACTAACTTGACAAAGTACCAGATTTGACTTTGGACTCCTCAGCTTTCACTGGCAGCTGAGGGGCTGGATATACTGTCTCGCCATTCAGAGTAGGTAAGATCATGGCCTGCATGAATTCTGTGTTAAGAGTCCTGATAGAAGTTTCCAATGCATTTTGGAACTTTGTTGCACCTTCTTTCTTCATTAAGGCCAACAGGGTTATGTCAGGCTCATCTTTGGCAAGACTCACACTAACCTCCACTTCATTGACATCATTTTCATCCAACAAGTTGGGGATCTCCACATTTCCCTTGTATTTCAATCCTGACTTTGAAGTACCTATCCAGTTCAGTTTAATGGTCCACTCATAGAAGAAGATGAGTTTGCCTTTTTGATTGTTGATTGATGCCTCTCCATCAGCTTGCTCACTTCTGTCACCTCACAGTTGCCCTCCTCGCCTTGCTCTTAGCTTGCCAGAAACAGGGATTTCAGTTTATCAGTGGACCAGTTTGAAGCATCCCTCTCAGTCCAGTGCCAGTTACTGACGTTAGTAGCATCTTCCCACTCCTCCATGATCCAGAGTGGGTCACCTTCAACCCACTTGGCCATCTGGTCTCAGATTCTGCCACTGCAGGCTCCTGTTTGGCCTGGCCCCAGCCTCCCAGAAGTGGCAACGCCTGGAAATTTCTAGAAGTGGGCACAGCTTCTCCCAGCTCGCTTTTCCCTCCACCTTTCCACCCCCAACCCAACCTTCTCCCATCATTCCTTATAGTACAATAGTATTTCATCATAATCATACCACAATTTGTTCAGCCATTCCCTAATTTATGGGCATCCCCTCAATTTCTAATTCTTTACCCCCAGAAAAGAGCTGCTATAAATATTTTTGTACATATAGGTCCTTTTCCTTTTAGTTTTCTATCTGTTTGGGGATACAGACCTAGTAGTGTTATTGCTAGGTCGAAGGGTATGCAGGTTTTATAGCCCTTTGGATTTAGTTCCAAATTGCTCTACAGAAGGTTGAATCAGGTTACAACTCTACCAACAATGCATTAATGTCTCATTTTTCCCACATACACTCCATCATTTGTCATTTTCCTTTTCTGACCTATCTGCCAATCCAACAGGCATGAGGCAGTACCTCAGAATTGTTTTAG
This sequence comes from Gymnobelideus leadbeateri, assembly GCA_011680675.1. Lineage (NCBI taxonomy): Eukaryota > Metazoa > Chordata > Mammalia > Diprotodontia > Petauridae > Gymnobelideus > Gymnobelideus leadbeateri. Next base: position 139,390 of record WOXC01001692.1, read on the forward strand.
TTTTCATTCTTCCAATCAATAGTGAATTAAAGTATTTTTATAGGTTATAAATAGCTTTGATTACTTCTTCTGAAAACTGATCATACCTTTTGATTATTTATAAATTGGGGAAGGGCTCTTATTTTTATAAATTTGACTCAGTCCTCTAAATGATTGAGAAATGAAGCCTTCATTAGAGAAACTTGCTTCAAAATTTTTTTCACAGTTACTGTTGCTAACTGTATTTCCCTCCATCCTATTCCCACACTCCACCCTCCTTATATTCTATTCTCTCTCTCTTATTTCACCCAATGTGTGTGGGATCTGGACAGGCCTCTACCCTGGTGATAATGACCTGTCTCATTGACATCCTAAGTTTTCTTGGGCCAAAAAAAAAAGTTTCTCACCCTGACCTATTGTTAACTTTGACACTCCAAAAGGTGATTTGAGGCATCATTTTATAGTTCCTTGGAGAGGTTACTGAGAACATACTGAGCTGTTGTCTCCAATCCATTGTCTTGCCTTCTAGCTACTTATACTCTGTAACCCTTTATATACAAATGCCTGGGCTAGGACCTGGGATCTGCTTCCACTACTGCCTCCCTCACTTTATCCTCACCAAATAAAGCTCATAGTTTTGGTGAGCTTCTAGCTTCACAGAGATCCCTTTACCTTCTGTAACTACCAAGAAGAAGGGGTGAGTTGAACTAATAAAAGATTAGTCTTGGAGTGGGAGAGCAGTAGAGTTTTTGACTAATTTAACCACCCGAGGCAAGGAGTGGACTAGCCACAAAGCCCTCTGGGATTTGTAGTTCTTCCCACTTTGGAGAAGAGAGTAAATTAATGAAGATCAGCCTCAGACCTAGAGAGTAAAGTTTTGACTGATAGTGGCGGACAGTGAGGAAACAGGTGGATTGAAGAGGAAAAAAAAGGTAGATGATTACAGCTGCTCAACCACAACTTCAGAAGGTGAGAGATGGATGACCTCTACATGAACAAGTGGAAGAGCATTTGATAAGAGTAAAATATCCCCCCTTGTCTTGTTGTTGTTTAATTGTTCAGTTGTATCTGACTCTTCATGGCCCCATTTGGGGTTTTCTTAGCAAAGACAGTGGAGAGGTTTGCTGTTTCCTTCTCCAGCTCATTTAACAGGGGAGGAAACTGAGGCAAAAAGTAATTAAGGGATTTATCCAGGATCACACAGGTAGTAAGTATCTGAAGTCAGATTTGAACTCAGAAAGATAAGTCTTCTGGACTTCAGGTCCAGCACTCTATCCACTGTGCCACCTAGCTGCCTAATTTAGCCTGTCTTACAACTATTTAATTTTTTTGAAGACTATATTTTTAATATTAATTTTATAAACACCTGTGATTAATCTTGTCTTTGAGTTGCCTGGTGCCCTTTGTAGCAGAAGGCTGTGGGAGAGCAATGGGAGTGGCTCAAGAGATAGGGCCTTTTCTTAGCAGAGGACTAGAAGTGAAAACTCCAGTCCATTATTAGAAAGTTCTGCTTTCTAACTGGGAGGAACACGGAGAGAAGTTTGGCCTCTGACAAATGGGAACATTATTGGCAGTATTTAATTTTTGAGCTTAACTGATTTTTCTAAATATCTTCTCTTGTGTTGCATAAAGTCACTTCCTGGAATCTAGTTATACAAGAAGCACCCCTCTGAGTTCTCACTTCTCCCTTGGGTACTTTCAGCTTTTGAAAGGCTTTCAGATTGTTTATGGTCCTAGAAAGAGGGCAAAGCTAACTACATTTACAAATATGTACATTAATTGCCTCTCATTTTGCAGTACTGTCCATAGATTCATTTTTAAAAATGATGTGATAATGAGTTAGTCCCTGATCCACATTAACATTAATGCTTTTAGAAACTGTTAAAATCAATGTCAACACCAACATCCTATTTGAAGAAGAAAATGGGACATAATAGGTGCTGTGAAACCATCTCATTGATTCAAGTGAATTCTCTGCCTCATTTTAAAGAATCTAAATTAAAGGGAAGTAAGCACATGGTATGTCAGAGCTGAAAACATTTTCTTCCCTTCTCCATTCTTTTCTCTCTTTTTTTTAAATTTAGCATAGGGCACAGGTACTGAGCAAAGCTTTGTCAGTGGAAGAGACATTTACTTGAGCAACAAGGCGGAACTTTGTGAACAGGTTTTTATTTTGTATAGCCTTCCTTGTATCTCAGAGGTCACGGCAAGGATGAGATCCATACAATTCTTTTTAATACTAACAGTGAGCTCTAGCTCTGTATTGGACGCTCATATTGAGATTGTGCCTACATGGTGTCAAATTTTCCTGATGAAAAATGGATATTTCACATTGTGGAGCTAAATATTATTTTTGTATCAGTGATGCCGTCAGGGGTCAGGGCTCCATTTCAGGGACTTTCATACTTACTTGACTGGTCCTACAAAAAGAATCATCCTGCCCACAGTCTAGAGCCAACTCCACACGTGTAAGGACTTGGACAATTATATTTCAGAACAAAGTTTTATGGAAACAAAACAAACAAGCAAGTGATCTTTCTTTGCAAAGTTTTTTTACGTATGTTACTTATAGTATAATGCTAGATGAACTTAAAGTCAGGGAAACATAAGTGGAAATTTCTTTATCACTTACTAACTGTATGTCATTTAACTTCTTTCTGTCTCAGTTTGCTCATCTGTAAAATAGGGATAATAGTAGCACTTACATCACAGGGTTGTTGTGCAAGCATGAAAGGTCTTGCTGTTTTCCAACTCCATTTCTCATCAATTCCATGTTCTATGCAAATGATTTCTTGGGCTTGCCATTTACTTGCTATTAGTTATATATTCATGAATAAAATCAGGTCCTCAAAGTGTCTCATTTGTTCTTTCAGGGTGATATGGGAGATAATATCTTCAAAAATGGAAAAAAAAGATTTAAAAGTTTTCTAATTAAATGGAGCAGAAAGCAACAGAATCAAACTGTTTTTTCTGGTAATGATAATTAGGAGGCATATGAGAGGCAGCATGATATAGTGGATAGGTAGATGGTCTCCAAATCTAGAAAATATGGGTTGAAGTTCTGCTTCTAACACAGGATGACTGGGAATACTGTGCAAGTCAGAATTTCTCAGTGTCCCAACAAACTCTTTAAGGCTATAAATTTTAGAGAAAGTGCTGATTTACATTCTTAGAGGAAGTACCTTATAGAAGTACCTCAAACCAATGAAATGCCAGGTCCAGTCTAATAACAACAAAAATAAAAATAATAGTCATATAGTGCCTTATGTTTCCAAAGCACTAGCACTTTACTTACATTCTCATTTGAGATTTGCAATAACCATGTGAGATAAGTAGTAATATCCTCATTTTCTTGAAATCAAAGATGAAATTACAAACTGACATATTAAAAAGCAAGGAAATGAAATTTTTTCTCTAAAATACCATTCTTTCAAGCTAAGAAACAATGAAAAAAAAAGATGGATTTTCAGCAAGAGGAAAGAATCTGAGTCTTTCATTCAGAATAAATCAAAGATCAGCTAGTCATTTGATATGAACATTCATCCAACAAAAGAAACAAAAAAGTTAAAGGAGGTTATATGGCAAGAAAAGACCAAGCAGTTAAACAAATGCTTATATCCTTCTATTGCATTTTGGAACTTTCACCTTGTTTGCAGATCACTGAGAGAAAAGGGGAAAAAATTATCTTTTGATAAATTTCAAAAGGAATGTCATAGGAACAGAGAAGAGGGGAAGGATGATAAAGTGAATTTATATTTCTTGGACTATAATTCATGTTACCTAATTCACGAATTAATTTTTCCAGACTTAAGTATGAGTGTGCAGAGTCCTTTCTTCAAATATGAAAATGAAGAAAGCAAGGACCTGTTTACCATAAAGGATCTGTGGAGAGAATTGGAAGGGAATAGGGGAGTGGGAATGGGAATGAAGTTCCTTTTGTAAGTGAGGAATATTCTCTGAAGACTTCACAATGTTTTCCCATGAAATATAGTAGAAAGTCAAAGACCTCACTACAGATTTCAATCATTGGGAGGAGAGATTTCAGGCACATTTCTGAATATGTGAAGCTCTGTTTAGGACTACATCCCACAACAGGAAAAGAGAAATCTGAATTCCTAGGTATTCAGACACAAAGGACAAGTAGAAGGTATAGAGGGGGGGTCTCAGAGAGGATATAGATGACTCTTAGATGTACAAGTGATAAATGAAAGGTTCAGCTCATGTCCCAGTATTTTTAGCAAAGAAATCAATGACTATATTTCTCTTAGCACACTCCACTATCTTCATTTTATTAAAAAAAATTTATAATAAATTTATTCATTTATTAATATTTTGGGAAATGGGACAGCTTGGGGATGGATATTCAAGTGAAGAAATATGGAGATCCCTACTTGTACTAGTAATTGGACAGGATAGAGCAGGGGACACAGTTTTTTTTGCCTTAAGTGAGAATCATAGAGAAAATAATGTTTTCTGCAAAGCCCAAGAATGGAAAGATTAGATTCTAGAGAAATCTAGTAAAAAGGAGTAAGGAATTAATATTCTTGGAAAGCATTCCAGAAATCAATACTATTTATACTAAGAGATCAGGATTGTGGGGGTAGAAGGTGGCCCAGGGAAGATTCTGAACCATACTTTTTTTCCAATTTGAGGAAGAAGAGAAAGAGATGAAAACAAAGACAGAAACAAAGAGAGAATGAAAACAAAATTAGATTCAAGGAATTAGGGTTTAAGATAATGGGAGGAGACTGTGGTCAAATCACTGTTAGTAAAGCCAATCTTAATGACCTAAAGCTATTCTAAAAAGAGAAAAAAGTAATAATATAGCAAAATCTAATATAGAAAAATAAAAAATTATAAACTATAATACTAGATGTGAAAGAATTAAACTTCTCAATAAAGCAATAAAGATTGGCAGAATGGCTAAGAAAATAAAACCAAATAATTACTTGCTTTATAAAAAACGTCTAAACTGCAAAAGCATATATGGAATGAGAAGGGTGTGTGGCAATAACGTTTATTATGATGATCTTAAAAAGGAGCTGCAATTGCTTCAGATATGACAATAAATATCAATACTGTCAGAGACAAAAAGAAACTGCATTATTCTTAGGCAATATCCTAATTAAATAGATTTAAATTGGGGCTCCTCTTTCGAAAGAGGCGGGCGACGGGCACCGGGCGATGGGCCCGAAGCCGCGGGAGGGCCAGGATGGTCTCTGGAGGACCCTCGCCGCCCCCGGGACCCGGTGTTTCACCACCGTCCACCCACGCGTGAAGCAAGAGACAGTGTAATGGCAGAGAAGGCGCCTGGGGGCATTAGCCCCCTGCAGCAGATGGTGGTATCAGGGACCGGGGCCCTTGTTACCTCTATTTTCATGACCCCGCTGGATGTGGTAAAAGTCCGACTACAGTCCCAGCGCCGTTCTCCCACCAGTGGGCTGGCACAGTCCCAGGGATCCTGGAGCATCCCCTATACTAAATGGAAATGTATGCTTTACTGCAATGGCATTCTGGAGCCTTTTGATGTGGTGAAAACTAAGCGTCAGATGGAGTTGGGAAGTGTGGGAGCCTTAAGAGTAACATCCCCACGTTCTCCTTCCACCTGGCTGCTGCTTCGACGAATTCAAGCTGAGTCTGGGGCCAGAGGACTTTTTGCAGGCTTCCTCCCACGGATCATCAAAGCAGCCCCCTCCTGTGCCATCATGATCAGCACCGATGAATTTAGCAAAAATTTTTTCCAGAGACTGAACCTGGAAAAATGCCCTCGGGGACCCTGAGGGGAGAGTGGGAGAGAGCAATGGAAGATAACCTCCAGGGTCTCCTGAGGAGACCAGCTACTACCCTCAGCAGGAAGAGGGGACTTAAACCAAACTTTCCTTATCTTGGGGGCTTTGAAGCAGAGTGTCATCCTGTGCTCTGTATGGCTGAGGGTGAGCAAGAAGCCCACTCTACCTTCCCTCCTACTGGCACTGTACAGGGAACAAAACTCCCCTCTTTTTCCATGTTTTCTTCCCACTTTCCTACAGACCAAATGCCCCCAGATCTTGGTTCACCCCCTTCTCCTTCCTTAGAAACAGAATCTGCTGTTGTCCCTTTGTTTTTCCCTCTGGACATCTATCTCAGCCCTTGGTCCTGCTTTGTCTTGATCTCCCTCTTGTTGAATCCTTTAGATCCAAAGATGATGTTTTGCTGTAAAATAAATAAATAAATAGATTTAAATTCTCAAAGGAAAAGCTAATTGAACAAACAAACTGATAGCTATACAGTAACTCTAGATGACTTTAATATTCCTCTTTGAGAGCTGAGTTAATCCAACCAAAAGCTAAACTGGAAAGAAACTGAACAGTTAGAAAAATTTAGATATCTAATGCCTCTTTCTCTTTCCTCTCAGAATTAGATGACACCTTTACAAAAATCAATCCTATGCTAAGACATAAAGAAATCATTTACAAATGTAGAAAGGCAGAAATATTAAATGGATTTTTAAATATAATAAGATATAGTAATCAGCAAAAGAAATAGGAACAAAAAATATAGACTTCAGAGGAAGGGAAAAGGGGTGATTTAAGGGGTAACAGATGAGATAACACCAACAAAAATCAATAAAATATTTTTATAAAAATGTAGACGTAAATGGAGACTAAATGACAAAAGATAATGTGAAATAATATAGCAATATCTGTGGGATACAGTTAATGTAAATCTTAGGAAAATTTTTATTGCCTAAAAAATGTTTAGAAAGATAAAAGGGGTTCATTTATTATGTTTTTTTAACTAAAAAACTTATGAATGGACAACCCTAATTTAAAAAAAAAAGAAATCTGAGGACAGATAAATATGAAAATAGAAAGACTGCCGAACTAATAAATAAAACAAAGCTGTTTTTTGCGGGTTGGCGGGGCCTGAGGCGGCAGCACCATGAAGGCCTCGGGCACCCTGAGAGAGGATAAGGTAGTTGGGCGCTGCCTGCCCACTCCCAAGAGCCTGGTGCCGCCGCTTTATCGCATGGGTATCTTTGCTCCTAATCACGTTGTGGCCAAGTCCCGGTTCTGGTACTTCGTGTCCCAGCTGAAGAAGATGAAGAAGTCTTCTGGAGAGATTGTGTACTGAGGCCAGGTCTTTGAAAAGTCTCCTCTTAGAGTGAAGAACTTTGGCATCTGGCTGTGTTACGATTCCAGGAGTGGGACCCACAACATGTACAGGGAGTACAGGGACCTGACTACTGCTGGTGCTGTCACTCAGTGCTACCGAGATATGGGAGCCCGTCACCGTGCCCGGGCCCACTCTATCCAGATCATGAAAGTGGAAGAAATTCCTGCCAGCAAATGCCGACGGCCCGCAGTCAAGCAGTTTCACGACTCCAAAATCAAGTTCCCTCTGCCCCACAGAGTTCTGCGTCGCCAGCACAAGCCACGCTTTACTACCAAGAGGCCCAACACGTTCTTCTAAGCTTAGAGACAATGAGACACCTATTTGATTTAAATAAATTTCTCAGTTGGAAAAAAAAATAAAACAAAGCTGTTTTCAAGAGACTAACAAAATCTGTAAATCATTATCAGCTCATTTTATTTAAAGAAAATGAAAAATTAAATTGCCAATATTTTAAAAAATGGAAGAAGGGGTAGCTAGGTGGTACAGTGAATTGAATACTGGCTTTGGAGTTAGGAGTACCCAAGTTCATATCTGGCCTCAGACACTTAACACAAAACTAGCCATGTGACCTTGGGCAAGTTACTTGTGACAAATTACTAACCCCAATTGCCCTGCCTTCCCCCACTCCAAAAAGCAAAAAAAATAAATAAAATAAATTTTAAAAATAAAAAATGAAAGAAGTTAATTTCATAATAATAAAGAAATGAAGAGAATTATAGGACACTACTATGAACCAGTAAATAGTACACAGAGGAAAATGTAAGTTATCTATTTTTTTTTAAATACACAGATTAAAATAATACAAAGTCCTAAGCAAAACTTCAGAAAAATGAATTCAAATAAGAAATAAACTACCATCTGTCATTAATTATAAAAGTAAGGGGTATTCCCAAATAGATAAGTGGCCAAAGCAAATTGTTTTCTAGTGAAAAATGTAAGTAAATAATTTGAAAAAAATGTTCCAAATAATTAAAAATAAGAGAAATAAAATTAAAACAACTCTGTGATTTCATGCCCTACCAAGCGAGCACATTGGTAAAAATGTCAAAATGAAGAAATATTCCAGGTTAAATGGATTGTAAAAAGATGAGAATTTTCTTACAATTTTTATGGAACTATGAATTGGTCTAAACTGTTCTGAAAAAAAAATTTTGAATCCTTTAAGAAAAATTACCATTCTATTTGTATCCTTTGACTCAGTCAATCTCACCAGGGTAATTAACCTCACTTGAAGGTGTGCTTCAAGGAGGTTAGTGGTAGAAAAATGTTCCTGTTAATATAAAAAATTGTCATAGCAGCATTTTTGTAGCAACAATAAGCTGAAAACAAAGTACATGTCATGGATTGGAGAATGGTCAAACAAATAATGGTAGATGACTGTAATGCAGTATCATCATGCCAGGAAACAACAATATAAAGAATTCAGAGAAACATAGAAGAACATAGATCAAAGAAAGCAGAACCCAAAGAATGTACACGATGACACAATAAAAATCAAATCAATTACAGACCAATTTGTTACACAAAACTATGCTAACCATACTTCCCTGTTAGATATCATAACTATGAGTGGAATGTTACATGCTGTACTAATTTAAATTACTTTTTCTGACATCTTTATTGAACATTTGTTGAATACAGGCTGTTAAAGGTATTCTTACAGGCAGGAGACAATGTTTAGAAACGACAATTGTATGAAAACAACATACAACACTAAAACTTTTTTTAAGAAAAAAGTAGCCTATACTTTAAGTAAGTAGCAGAGATTTTGGGGGAGTATTGGGCAAATGAAAACTTGAATAATTTCAGTCAAGTACTTAAAAGAACTCATTCAGAAATGGTCAGAATGTTTAAAAAGTCCTAACCAATTTGTGAATATCCTATACTGAAAAATAAATAGCCCTCTCAGGTATCAGAGAAGGGAGGATGGTCACAAGTTGGCATCTTATCTGGACCTGGAGTCTCAATAATGACTTGTTGAAAGCTAAAAAGTAAATGAAAATCCGTCTTTTGTAACAACCTTTTGTGAAAACCAGGGCAATAGAAAAGGTGAATAATTGAGTCTAGTACATTGTCTTTAGAGTTGGTATACAAAACTAACTTTTGCCAGACCATACAAACAAGTGTTAGAGTAAACATTAGAGATCTCTACTTCAGGGGATTGGATTTCATTATTCAGATGATGATAGTGAGATTGAAAAGAGTTAAGTAACCCACAGCATCTGGATTTGAACCTAAGTCCTCAGTCTCCTAATTCAATACTACCCCCCTGCATCCCCCAATAAGCTATAAAGCAAAGTCCTGTTTCCCCTAGTGACAAAGACTTTGCCAACAACAAAGGAAGCTTCTTACAGCTGACTTCAACAGAATGGTTCTGGTTTGGTTTTTTTTTTTTTTTTGCTTTGTTTTGCCTAACCAATTGTTATGCTGAGAAAGCAGCACTGGTACATCCCCTCCCCTTAGTAAAGGAGACTGTTGGAGATGGGAGAGGGGAAGATTTCTTGCAAAAGTATCAGCCAGACTAGCAGACTGAGAGTAGCATCCAAAACCATCTGCTAGAAACTATAGTGGAAAAAGAATCATCGCATCCTAAGTACCTAGGAACTTATTTACATAAGATGGGGTTGCTTACTAATGGGTTCTGTTCATTTTCCAAAGATTCTGATTTGTTTTCCTCAGTCTTTTAACAAATTGTGTTTCCTTCCTGTATATATGAAGTTATATGGAGTCTAATATATGTGTGCATATATATATATATGTATATATCTAGCTATAGATACATATATACATAGAGAAAAAGAGGGGAGACAAAAATACAGACAGAAAGACAGAGGGGTGAAAGACAGACAAATAGAAAGACAGACAAAGGAGGGAAAGATAGAGAGACAGAACTGCATGCCTATAAGAACTGATTTTAGGTGAAGATTTTCACAGATTTTCTAGGCAAGGGCTACAAGTCAGAGAAATAAGAAAAGCTCTAATGTATACCTTGGCTTTTCATGTTGCAAAAGCCTCTGCACAAGGATTATATAAGCATAGATGGATGTCAAAATATTACACCAGGGGGCAGCTAGGTGGCGCAGTGAGTAGAGCATCACCCCTGGAGTCAGAGGGATCTGAGTTTGGTTCCGGCCTCAGACACTTAACGCACACACAAACAAAAACCTAGCCGTGTGACCTTGGGCAAGTTACTTAACCCCAATTGCCTTCCAAAAAAGAAAAAAAATATATATATGTGTGTGTGTGTGTGTGTGTGTGTGTGTGTATGTATATATATGTGTGTGTATGTATATATATGTGTGTGTATGTATATGTGTGTGTGTGTGTGTGTATATATATATTTACACCAACTCTAACATCCAGAGCTGGTATTTGACATGTGGAAGACTGCTAGAGAGAAAAAAGAAAGAAGACATAAATCTAGGACTGCAGAAATATGTATCTTTTTTTAAATTAGAAAATGGATAATTCTCACCCAGAGCATGTTCAAGCAGAGTTCGGTTTCCATTTGAAAAAAAATTTGTGCCATATGTCACCTAATCCTCTATGTAATATGGGAAGGTGAAAGTCCATATTTTGAACCAGGAAAAAAATAACACGGCCTGAATCATCAGTTTTAAGGCTCAACCAGAGAAAATCTGAGACATATTTAAAGGTTGGGGGTTGGGGGGTGAGTCATTTTAAATGAGTATACCTTCAGGCATTTGCCTCAAAAAAATAAAAGATGGGTTTATCTTACCTTATCTTATATTTAAAAGAACCAATATCTGTTAGCTTTCTAGGCTGATGAGATTTCTACTTGTAATTTTATAGGGAAAGCAAAATAACACAATTAAGGGAAGAATACACATTTGTTTTAAAAACAAATCAGATTTCTACTTTTGCATTTAAAAACCCCACTTCTACAAATAGCATCAGAGATATAATAAATTTCCAAAACTAATCGGTTTTACACAAGCCCAGCTAATGAGTGTCATTTGGGTCATATCCTCACATTGCAAATAAATGTTATCGTTTATCAACCTAACACTTTCTTCAATAAACTTTCTGCATGGCTATCTTACTTTCCCCATTTGTCATTTAATATTCCTTTTCTGATTTAGCAAACTACTTTCTCTTGTATCTTCCCTACACCTAATGGAAACTTTTAAATGCTAATAGTAGCTAATTTCCAGATCTTGTAATTGAAAACTAAGCCAGAAGGAAGACGAGATTTCAAAGACACTGACACTATCATTCTTCATAACCCCAAAATAGATCTACCCCTTGAGATACTACAGATTCTGTGGATATGAAGCTCTGTCTGAGGAAAATCCCCAGTGCAACTCACAAAGAAGCATTTATCTGCATTCTTGTGACAAAGATTATCCTTTCTCCAGCCCAACCATGTAAGTAGCATGATTTCTACTTCTAATGATTCATGGGGTATTAGTGCATTTAATCCCCTTGAATTCCAACTTGATTTATGAACTATCTTTTCTATTCTATCAAGCCATTAAATTAAGCATATTATAACATTTAGGATATGTATATAGGTAACAATGGTAAATGTCATACAGAAGATTAGGGTAATGGTGGCCAGGGAAGGGAATTTTGATCTTGAGAGTCATAGGAATGATAAATCATACTCTTTCCAGAAGTAAGAATATTATTGATTTCATTTATTTAATTAATGAAACAAGGGAAGGAAGCAAAAATAAGTAGAAGAGTGATTCATGGCAAGCAGATGACGAGATGTTCTGGGTAAACAACTAAATGATTGAAAGAGATGCAAAGGTAAAGCATATGCTAGTGTCTAGGGCCAATCAGGAGTTAGAAAAAGAAGTTACATTCTTTCTACTTTGCATTCACTCAGTCACTGAACAACTTGTTGGACTTCAGGGTAGGAACTCCAACAATGAGTGAAATAACTTCTCCCAGAGATTGGGGCAAGGATTTTGGAGGTCCAGGATACAGAGGTGCAGATCTGGTGTAGAGGATGCTATTCCAGGACAGTGGACAGTGTTAGGAGGTCAGTGGCAAGAAAATGGGAAGATGATGATTGATCTCAATGGCTGGAGATATAAAGGTGAAGCCCATGAAACATTTCATTTAGTACCAATGAACCCTCTTTCCTAAAATTCTTCCTTTGCACTGAGTGACACTGTGGCGGTTTCTTTTGTTTTACTTTGTTTTCCTCTTACCTACCTGGATACCCCTTCTTTGTCTTCTCAAGTGATTCTTCTTCTTGTTCCAGCCCCCTGAAAACTAATGCTTCTCATTCTTTATGTCTTTACCTGTATATCCTATAAACACCTGAACCCTAAAATATCAACCGCCAAATATATCTTCCTTCAAAAATGTCCTCCTATCTTCCTTAATTCTGTTAATGATACCACTATCCTCCCAATAACTTATGATGGCAGAATCATCTTTGACAACTTTTCCTCCCCCCACCCCAATTCAGTTCAACCATCACTAAGTTCTTCCATTTCTGTCTGCAATATTGCTAACATCTATCCCCATCTATCTTATCTCCATTTGTGCCACCACTACCCAGGTTCAAAGTCCTGTCATTTCTTGCCTTTCTTCTTGCAATAGCCTTCAAATTCTTCTCCCTTATCCTATTCTCTTGACTTGCTTGAGTTTATCCCAAATAGCTCTGCCAAATGAAGTTTTCTAAAGGGGGCCTCTGAATTTACTGCTTCAAACCCATCAATGTTTACTCATCATCTACCAAATAAGGTCCATTATCTGTTGTCTAATTTTCAAGGTCTTCTAAAACTCAGCTCCAGCCTGCCTTTACTAGTGGGTCATCAATAGTCATTGTGACCTTTCTTTTGCCACTAGACTTTGATAACTCTGGAGGAGAGTGAGACTGAGAACTTTGCACAGCTCTGCTTCACTTAAATCTAATCCATGAGCAAATCAAGATATCACCTTCATGGTGTCATTGGTCCTCTTCAAAAATGAAGCAACAACAACAACAACAACAACAATCTTTACTCATTTAATGTCCCACTACCTCTTCCTCCTTTTGCACATCTCATAGTCTAGTCAAAAAGGACTACTTAATTATTCTCTTTGAACGTACACTATACTTTTTTAAACTTTGTGTCTTTGCTCCACCATGTCCTCCTAGAATGCATTCCTTCTCCTCTCTTCTCCCAAGTTCTTCTGATTATTTTTTTTGTTTTAGCTCAAAACTCAGTTCAAGTGTCATCTCCTTCAGTACACTGATCAGCCTCAGAGAAAGTGATCTCTTCCTCTTAGAAGAAATATCAGAGCTCAGCTATTCTAACCCTTTACTTGAAGAATCAATCCTCCCTCCTACATCTCTGACAAGTGGTCATTCAATCTTGTCTCTCTTCTTCTCTAGATTTTTTTTTCTATCATTATGATTAATAGGATTCAAAGAGAGATCTGCTTTAGCTCCCAATGACCAACTCCATTTGTGTATAGGAATTCCTTGGTGCATTTCTGGGATTGACTCTTGAGGACAAAGACTCATTCTTTTTGGACGTTGTATCTCTAGTGTCTAGGACAGTGCACAAGTTAGTGCTGAATAAGTTCTTACTGAATTAAATCAATTTATTAGGATTATTGTAATTTCCATAGTATATATAGCATAGTGTTAACACCTATATTCAGAGTCATGAAGACTTGGGCTCAAATACATACATTAATGAATACTGTTTCTGTGGCCCTAGGCAAGTCACTTAACATCTCAATTGGCCAGGCAACTCCTTAAGCCTATAAATTGCAAAAATGTACAAATCTCTTCCATAGCCTGTCCTAGGTCTCTAGAGCACTGTATATTATATTGCTTGTCATTTTTCATGCACTTCCCCTCCAAGAATATAATCACCACCTTACAGAAACTCCTTAAATCCCTTATATAATGATCATACACTGTCCATTTCAGTAATTTAATTTAAAATATCAATCATAATCATCATCATAATCCACTTTTATTGAGAAATTGCTATATTAAGTAGGGAATGTTTCTAATTGCACTACTTGTCAGTCACTTAGCTATTACTAGGAAAAGAAATTTAATTACATAACTCCATTTTCACAAATAAGGCTTTATAATTTCAGTCAGTCAAACAATGTAATTTCTCAAACAAAATAAAGCGTATATATGATAGAGCAGGTAAAGTTTCAGAAAAACAGTTTATCCAAAAGGTTTTCTGCTAATTTAAAACCTTGAGGAGTTTATTTTGGCCATTTCAACCTTCTCATTTTTCACCCATCTATCCTCTCAGAGTTAGCTTTATAAGGAGACAAAAATCAACTTGATCTGACAACTTCTAAGAAGTCTCTAATCCTCCTTCTCCACCACCCCACCATATAGCCTTCACTTTGTCTGTAATTCCACTATTCATTCTTTCATGCTAATCATTATTCTTCCCCTTTGTAACTCTTTTGGAACCCTTGTGGAAATCCTCTTGAGAGGCTTAACACTTAAAGTCACAGCTATCTTAGTGCAAACTAATTTAACTTAGTTGAACATTCTCTCTTGTCCAAGATGGAAGCATGGCAAGACTATTGAACATTTGAGTAGAGAAAGAAGGTTGAAGATGAAAGAGTGGGGTGGTCAAATAGAGGGCAACAACAGATAGCTAAAACAAACTTTCTTTGCTTCATAATTTTGCCTGAAGCCAAAGTCATATCATCCTTCTTTCATACTCTCTTCCAAGCCTTCACTTTTCCTCTCTCTGTCAATCCTTGCAAAACTATCACTGCAGCCTAATCAGGGGTTGTTCAACTCTAAAAGCATGGCAGTAATGAGATGAGATTAGCATTTCCAATCCCTGAGGATGCAGAGTAGAGAGAAGTTTGCAGCTCATAAAAACAATCCTAAGAAATCTGGAGGTGAGTGATCCACATCTAGGCTGCTCTTCTTATCAAAAAGAGGAATGATGGTGAAATGAGCTGTACAACTAGTAAAAAGCAAACCAGGTACTCATTGAAAGTGTCGGGAAAGGAAATGATAGACTGAATATATAGCCAAGGGGCCTCCCACCATGAAGACAAATAATGATCCAATGACACTTAGGCTAGATTGGGATGAAAGTGGGATGTGTGAAATTCTTCTCTTTCTATCTGATTGAGAGCTAAAAAGAAAATGAGAGAAGGGATTACTAAAGAAAAAGTCCAGGCAGTTAAGCAATTTTAGGAATGATTCATTATAAGATTTTCTCATCAATTATTTATAAGGTTTAATAAATAGATTTACAAGCAGGAGGTACATAGAATCTAGTAATAAATAAATGCTTCACAAATTATTTACAATTCAGATCAGTCATAACACATCAACTAGTACTGAAAACACCATTTACTTGATTTTGAAACTTGCACCATAAAATAAAAATGGACTTGATGTGGAGCATCAGCCATTTGTAATGCACTCTGCAATTTTGAAAATCAAGTAAATGCATTTTCGCTATAGTTGCTGACCACTTGGGCTAATTTAATAAGCACCCCAAGTACACTATTTGTAGATATATAGATCATAACTATTTAATGTTTTTTATACTGAGAGCCCAACTCTGAAGTGCAACAATACCATAAAACAAATTTAGCACATTTTGTTAGGAATCAAAGGTTTAAAATATAAACAAGTGCTTTTGCTAAGGCAAGTCAGATTACCTGCTCACTTTCTCCTGAAAGTAGGTTCCATTTCCTCATTTCTACTTCAATTTATGTTTTCCATAATCCTCCTCTGTGAATCCTCTCTTACAATGTGCCTCATTTTATGCCAATAAACAAATCACCCCATTCATTGGCCTCTACACCTCTTTATTTGGCCAAGAGTCAACTCATATCATTCCTCTGTTGTCTTCCTCTTGTACAATAAATCTAATCATACTATGTCTCTAATTTTTTGCCTAAACAGACCCTTAGTTCGAATTCTCAGCCTTGCTGAATAGCTAGTAAACCTGGCTGTTGCCCTCTTTGTGCCATTATATGTACACACATAAAGGCTTCCTCACAATAATAATGAGTTCATTCTGTTGAACTGAACATGTACATAAACTTATGGAAATCATTTTCACCACACAGTATATCATAGCAATGTTTTTCAAAGCTGCTGTCTTAGGGGTAATAATGTAATTCTAGATTTGTGAATTAATATTTACCTTAACCTACCATCCACAGAATGTCTTTCATTTGCATATATTCTTTCATATACCATTTTGTTAACTCCTTCACACCTATCTTCCTTGACTATAATCTCTAATTTGGCATTTGCTATACCCTACATTTTTTTGTTAAGGCTGGGGTTTTTGTCTTTTATTTTATAATTTCTATACAATATAACTTAAATGTAGTTTGGTGTGCTTTCCCCTCCTATAAGTCACTATTGCTTTTTCTCTGGTGGCCTGTGTCAGAAATTATCCATAATTCTTGAATTATCAAGCAAACTACACTAAACTTCCTTCTATTAATTCACAATTCCCTATATTCTTCATAAGTTCCCAAGAGATTCTGTATAATTATTTACAATGAATCCAGAAAGAATTATTACCTTAGGAAATACTGTTTGCTATTAATATGATTATCCTAAGTGAGCTTGCTTTTCTTTAAGGGATGGAAAACAGAACATGTTTATGTAGTAATCACAAAATGGACATTTTATGCATGTGAAAATTAGGAAAGAATTAGTTTTATTCCATCTTGAGCCTTTTGGGCCAATTTCAGTTTATCCTTTTGTTCCTATAAGCCTGGCTCGATGGAGGGGGACTTTTAAGTGACAGCTCATTTATCCCCTGTACCAGCCAGCCAATTAAAGGACCTTTACCAAGGTTGTTAGACTTTCAAATTTACATAATTTGACAGTTGGCTCATTTGATAACCCTACTTTAAGGATTTCATTTTTGCTGGTCGTCTATTTTTTTTTTTAAATTATGACCATGGTATTGAATATTCTATGAAAAATGCATCGGAATCTCACAATATGAATGTGAGTAAAGGTTAGAGATACTGTATCCACATGGACTAGCCATTTATATGGAAGAGAAGTGGAATTTCCTAAAGTGATTGGAAGGGTAGAAATGATTAACTGGGAAGACATCACAGCCTTTATGGGAGAGGTAAAAGGTACAGAGATTGTTTTGAAGTAGGAAAGTAGAAAAATGACTTCTAGTGCATGTCTTTTGACAGAACAAACTCTGAGTCCTAGGTAAGTAGAGAATCCAAGGTTTTGGTCATCCTGTTGATGAATAGACGGTAAAATGAGTTGACAATTAGGTGTCTAAGAAAATAATTTATGAAACCAAGTCACATTTAAAAGGATTCATTCCTGGCCCCATGGTTAGAAGAGCAAGGATGTTTATCAAACAAACTATGTCAAGCAAAACATAGGGGAAACAACAGAATAATAATATAAACTTTAGACTTTATCCACAGAGTAGTGGATAAAGCCTTGGACTTGGGAAGCCAGTGTTTGAATCCTGCCTCATTCAGTAAGTCATTTGAGTTCTGAGGCTTAGGTTTACCCTCTGTAAAATGGGGATTATAAAAGGACTTCCCTCACAAGGCTGCTTTGAAGATCAAATGATCTAAGGTATACAGTGTTTGGGAAACTTCAAGCACTATAGTAATGCAGGCTGTTGTTATCCTGGGTTGAAGTATAGAAATAACAAAGGCATTAATAAAAAAGCTCTCTCATTGTTTCAAGATACATGCCCTCCATGTAGCCTCTAAGTCTAAAATGCAACAAAATATGGATTGATCCTCTGTTGCATGTGCTAATTTTGCCCTAACAGTTAATCCCCCCCCCAAAAAATAGAGGTTCTCCATTTCATCAAACCACCCATGTGTGGAACCATCGTTTACAGCAAATGTAGACATTTTAAATGCTTTGGATGAGTTCATTTATCTTGACAGTATGCTTCCCTGAGATGTACGCATAGATGATGAGGTAGATGCACACATTGCCAGAGCTAGTTCAGTGTTTGGGAGGCTCCAAGGGAAAGTGTGGGAGAGAAGAAGTATGACTGATTACCAAACTGAGAGTCTACAGAGCCATTATGTGGACCTCATTGTTGTATGCCTATGAAACCTGGACAGTATACCATCTCCATACCAGGAAACTGAATTACTTCCATTTGAATGGTTTTCTGATTCTGAAGAACAAGATACTGGACACTGAGGTCCTCTCTTTAGCTGAATTGCCAAGCATTCAAACTCTACTGCAAAGAGCACAACTCCAATGGACTTACAAGGTTGTTCAAATGCTAAACACATGTTTGCTTACAGGATTGTTTTGCAGAGAATTCACATGCACTCACATGGAAGAAATGATACAAAGACACTCTCAAGATCTTTCTGAAGAACTTTAGAATTGATTGTGAAACATGGGAGACACTGGCACAAAACCACCCAAGGGTATCTGTATCAAGGAAGGCACTGTATTCTATGAGCAAAGCAGAATTGCAGTAGCTTAAAAGAAATGTAAGATGCACAAATTTAGATACATCTCCAGTCCAAATGTCCATATAGGCTATTTGTGCCCTATTGTAGAGACTTTTACCTATTCATAATTTCTTTTTCAAATTAAATTTTATGTTTTTTTTTAATTTACATCATTTATTTCCACAAGATTTTGAGTTACAAATTTTCTCCCCATTTTCCCCCTACCCAACACACCAAAAGAGAAATCCCACTGAATATCCCCTTCCCCAATTTGTTCTCTCCTATATCTTCCCCCATTCCCCTCTGACTTCTCTTAGGGCATAGTGCATCTCTGTGCCCCAGTGCTTGTATATCTTAATGCCCAGTTGCATGTAAAATAATAATAGTAATAATAATAATGATAATAAAAATAATAATAATATATTTTTTAAACATTTGATTTTAAAACTTTGAATTCCAGATTCTTTTCCTTCCTCCCTAGTCACCCACCTTTACTGGGAAGATAAGCAATTCAATATAGGTTGTACATATGTAACTATGCAAAATATTTCCATAGTAAATATATTGTGAAAGACTCACTATATTTCCCTCCATCCACTCCCAACCCCCCACTTGTTCTATTCTCTACTTTGATCTTGTCCCTTTTCAAAAGTGTGTGCTTCCAACTTCCCTCCCCCCCAGCCTGTCCTCCCTTCCATCATCCCCCCTCTCATCCCCTTCCTCCCTACTCTTCTGTAGGGTGAGATACCGTATTTAGTGTGTATGTCATTCCCTCCCTAAGCCAAATTCAGTAAGAGTAAGGTTGACTCATTCCCTTTTGCCTTCTTGTTCTTCCCCTGCATTGTAATAGTTTTCATTTGTTTCTTCCATATGAGATAATTTACTCCATTCTATCTCTCCCCATCTCCTCTCATTATGTTCACCTCTTAATTTCACCTTTTAAGTATCACCCCTTCCTATTTAATTGGTCCTGTGCCTTCTGGCTATGTATACCTGTATACATATATGTATATATATATATATACACACACTCACATATGAATTCATATGCCCATATACCCTCCTATATAGTTATATATGTGTGTATGCATATATGTATATATGTGTGTATACACACACACACACACATTTCTACTCATTTCAACTATTCTCATACTGAGAAAAGTTTCATAATTTACAATTATTGTTTTTCACATAGGAATATAAGGAGTTCAACTTTGATAAGTTCCTTTTGATTTCTTTTCCCTGTTTACCTTCTCATAGTTCTCTTGCTTCTTGTATCTGAATGTCAAATTTTCTATTCAACTCTGGCTTTTTTCATCATGAATATTTGAAAGTCCTCTATTCCATTGAATGACCGTATTTTCCCCTGAAACATCATGCTCAGTTTTGCTGGGTAGGTGATTCTTGGTTTTAATCCCAGCTCCTTTGACCTCCAGAATATCATATTCCAAGCCCTTCAATCCCTTAGTGTAGAAGCTGTCACATCCTGTTTTATCCTGATTGTGTTTCCACAGTATTCAAATTGTTTCTTCCTGGCTGCTTGTAATATTTTCCCCTTGATCTGGGAACTCTGGAACCTGGCTATAATATTCCGAGGAGTTTTCTTTTTAGAATCTTTTTCAAGAGGTGATTGGTGGATTCTTTCAACCTCTATTTTGCCCTCTGGTTCTAAAGCATCAGGGCAATTTTCCTTGAGAATTTCTTGAAGAATGATTTCTAGGTCCTTTTTTAGATCATGTCTTTTAGGTAGTCCAATAATTTTAAAATTATCTCTCCTGGATTTATTTTCCAGGTCAGTGGTTTTTCCAATGGGATATTTCACATTGCCTTCTATTTTCTCATTTGTTTGGATCTGTTTAATAGTATCTTGATTTCTCATAAAGTCACTAGCTTCCATTTGCTCCAATCTAATTCTGAAGGAATGATTCTCTTCAGTGAGCTTTTGAGATTCTTTTTCCATCTGGCAGATTTGGCTTTTTAAGGCATTCTTCTCCTCATTGCCTTTTTGAACCTTTTGCCATTTGAGTTAGTCTATTTTTTAAAGTGTTATTTTCTTCAGTCAGGTTGTTGACTCTCATTTCATACTTTTCTTGCATCATTCTCATTTCTCATTCCAATTTTTCCTCCATTACTCTTATTTGGCTTTCAAAATCATTATTAAGCTCCTCTGTGGCCTGTAACCAGTTCATATTTTTCTTGGAAGCTTTTGGTGCAGGAGTTCTGACTTCATTGTCTTCCTCTTGTTCCATGCTTTAATCCTTGTTGTTCCTAAAATAGGAATGCAAAGTCAGATTGCTGTGCTTGCTTTGCTTCCTTTGCTTGCTCATGTTGCCACTCAATTACTTGACCTTTGAGCTTTTAGCCACAGTAGAACTCTGCTACCATAGGGGGGCACTTTGTCCCAATCACTGGGGTTTTCTCAGCTGCCAGGGCTATTAATTGGTTGTCCTCTCTGAAGCCTTCACAAGCTCTGGCAAACTGGTCACACACCTTAGGCCCTCCACCCTAGATGATGATCCAGATCCAAGCAGGTTAAAGCAAGAGGAATTACTCCTCCAACTGGTCGCTTGGTCTCCCTACAATCTGCAGGCCAGGAGCTCTGAAGCAGCCACATGGAAGCGGCTGCATAGCTGCCATGCCTCAGACACTTATCCCTCCAGGGGGCAAAGGCTGGACCATGCTCCCAGACTCCAGGTTCCCAAAGTCCACACTGCATTGACCTCTCACTTTGTCCTTAGCATCTATAGGTTGATAATTCTGGAAACACCAGAGCTACTGGTGATCTGAAGTCCCTCCAACTGGTGGCTGCTTGTGGCCACTCTGAGGCTAAAACTTCTGGCTCATGCGGGGCTGGGCTTGGCTCCCAGCTCTGTGCTGGCCCATTCCTGCTGGCCTGCCAGATTGTCTTCAGAGGAAGGTTGGTTTCTCTCTGTCATTTTGTGGGTTCTGTAGTTCCAGTGTTTGTTTAGAATCATTTTTTACATGAATTGGAGGAGGTGGAAGCAGGAGCCATGTGGACGTCCTGTTTCTACTCTGCCATCTTGGCTCCACCCCCTATTTTAGAGACTTTCAAACTCACATCAGTTTGATCAGCCAGTTTGAACATGCTGTACCTTGACCCAAACATAGTGATGTCATTTTGGTCCACTTCAAGAATGAAGGACAACAACCAACCAACAAACCAACTAACTACACAAGAACTTCCACTTGTCTCTTCTACCATACTACCCAGTCCCATTTGACTGACAGTATCAACGAGTCAGACAGTCTGTGAATATTTCAAATTTTCAGTGACCAGTGCAGGTCCATTCTCCACTGCCACAGTCACAATTCCTCTATGCCTTAGTAGACAGATTCTTGAATTTCTGGGTCTGAAAAATTCATCCCCTTTGACCTACCTGGCAATGAAGCTCTCCAAACTAGACTTATCCTTGGGAAATTAACATATAGTCTTTCATTGTTCCTAGATATAGTCAAAATCTTCTCAGCTTAATAGGGGTCCCTCAGAGCTTGAACTCAATTTGAGTAACTTTTGAAAACTCAGGGCTACAATGAGTCAACAGAATAGCAGTGTAGTAGAAATCCCACAGACTAACATAGTCCAGCAAAATAGAAAATAGATATATTTTAGATGAATTTCATTCAGTTTCAAGATATGATAGAGGATCCACAAGTCCTCAATCTGCTCCATTTCCCAACTACAGTCTGAAGAAAGGGAGCCAGTGGTACCAATCGTTAGAAAATTTCCATTCCTTTTCAGGCATAGTTACCTGACTCAGTGGGGAAGGGGGAGGAGGGTATTTTCAAAGGTTAATTCATGCCAGTGTATTTCAAATACATTTCAGCTATACACAGTGGCCACACCCTGATAAACAGTCTTGGCAGATGGGCTAAACCAAGTTGAGAGTAGTTAACAAGCCTTGAACCCATCTGTGACTTAGGAAAATGTCTACTCAAAGCACATGAAAACTTCCCCTAGAAGAATAGAAAGATGAGAACAATTTGTTCCAATGGCCATGAAGGTGGATGAAGCAGATGCCGTGGAAAGCTTATAGCTTGGACAGACATCAAAGACACCAAGGTCATCCACTGTGTCCATCCTAGGTCATCACTAATTGTCTTGACTTTTGTCCTGCCACTAGATTTCAGTGCCTGTAGAAGAGAAATCAAGGCTGAAGACTTCTTATAACTCTGCCTCTCTTAAATCCAATTCATGTGCAAGACATCACCCATCAAATCATATCAGTGCTCTTTTTCACAATAACAACAGTCAGGTAAGTGTATTTGAAGATACAGATACCTCTATCATCAATCAATTAATTGGCACTACTTGACTAAATGTGCCTAAATGACAAAGGGCAAGCAAACCTTCAGATAATTGCCTTTTGTTTAATTGCAGTGAATTTTGGGCAAAACCTCATCTTAGATGTCACTGTAGCATATAAACTCTAGTTAAGTTAAAGGAAATTAAAAAAATATATAATACCACAGAACAAAAGTCTCTGACATTTTTTTTTAAGTTATGGTAATTTTTAGTCAGTGAAATTTTATCTTTTTATAAGACTGGTTTTCCTTAGATTAATGTGTGGAGAAATAAAAGGTGATTCTACTTAGCATTTATATTGGATAAAAAAAATGAGTACTGTTTATTCCACTTTGAGGCATACTTGAAAGAACAGCACCAAAAGACTAAAGAGGAGAGGCTTCTGATAATCATGATGTCTTCAAGTTATCTTGGAGGAAAATTTTATAGATCTAACACCATATTTTGCAATGTTATCCAGAACCATTTGTAATCTGAACCTCTCCCCTTGACTTCAAATTGAGAAGCAAAATTCCACCTACATACAGTTCCATAAGTCTTAACAAAGAATAATTCTGATTAACAGAAATGCTGTTGAGCCATTTTTTAGTCATGTCCAATGCTTCATGACCGCATTTGGATTTGTTTGTTTTGGCAAAGATACCAGAATGGTTTGCCACTTCCTTCTTCAGTTCATTTTACAGATAAGGAAACTGAGGCAAACAAGGTCAAGAAATTTGCCCAGTCAGATGACTAGTAAGTGTCTGAGGCCAGAATTGATCTCAGGAAGATAAGTCCAGCATTCTATTGCACCACTTATCTGTGCCTTAAACCTAGATAGATAGATAGATAGATAGATAGATAGATAGATAGATAAATGAAGAGTAAATGCAGCAGATACAGAAAGAATATTTTGAGTCATATAAGTCCTCATTCAAATTTGATTGGGAATAATGAGGTAAGTTTTTAAATTTTGACCCATTAATCAATTTATCAAGACTCACTATCATTACTCAATACTGATTGACAAATCAAGCAATGAGAAATGTGGAGGTCATCTTACTCTCTTCAAACAACCTGCTTCTAGGCATGCTTAGTAGTTGTCTTAACTTTTATGACCTAACTAATTATTTGAGAGTCATGAAGCATAATGGTGAATAGTTTAAAGTTTCTATGATTATTTTAATTATATTATTTCCACATATTATTTTAATTATATATACATATATAAAGAATGGTTGAGTAGGAATCAACAGTATTTCTCAAAATTTTAATCAAAAGGTAAATAGGTATAATAATTAAAGTTTAATATTTTATTAAGTTCAAATTATTCTGAGGAGGACTATCCTATTCTTAGAAAGTTCTTTGCCTAAATACTACTGAAAGGTTTATTTAGTTTATTGACCAATGGTTCTTAGTTATAGGTAGGTAGTAGAAAGGATAGAGCTGTGGGCCTGGAATCAGGAATACCTGAATGCATCTTTAGCCTCAGACACTTTGAAGTTGTGTCACACTGAGCAAGTCACAAAACTTTTGTCTGCCTCAGTTTCCTCAATTGTAAAATATATGCAACAATAGCAGCTCCCTCACAGGGTTGTTATAATGCTCAAATGACATAATTTTTGTAAAAAGTTTACAACAGTGCCTGGAACACAGAAGACACTCCATAAATGCTTCTGTCCTTCCCCCACTTGCCTTTCCATGTCAAGTTAGGTGCTTTTTTAAAAATTTTTTTTAATTTATTTTTTACTTTAAATGCTTTATTAACTCCTGTTTTACACCGTTCATTTCCGCCAGATTTTGAGTTACAATTTTTCCCCCATTTTCCCCCTACCAACCATCCCAGAATAGCAGTCCCACAAAATATCCCTTCCTCCAATCTGCTCTCTCCCATATCTTCTCCCATACCCCCTTCGACTTTTCCATTAAAGCAAGGTGAATTTCTGTGCCCCAATGCCTGTACATCTTATCTCCCAATTACATGCAAAATAGTATTAATAATAGTATTTATATATATTTGAAACATTTAATTTTAAGACCTCATATTTCACATCCATTCCCTTCCTCCCTTTTCACCCATTCCCTCTGGGAAGATAAGTAATTCAGTATATGTTGTACATGTCTAGTTATGCAAAACATTACCATAGTAGATATATTGTAAAAGGCTACTTATAATTCCCTCCCACACATCCCACCCCCACCTGGTCCATTCCCTACTTTGATCCTGTCCCTCTTCTATAGTGGGTACTTCCAACCTCCCCTCCCCCCAAGAATGCCCTCCCATCCATCATCCCCCTTTCATCCCCCTTCCCCTATTCTGCTGCAGGTTGAGATATCCCATTTAGTATGTATGTCATTCTCTCCCTGAACCAAATTCAATGAGAATGTGGTTTTCCCTTTTTGCCTTCCTATTCTTCCCCTCCCCTGCAGCCACTTCCCCTTGCTTCTTCTACATGAGATAGTTTACCCTACCCTGTCTCTCCCTGTCTCCTCTTGCCACTTTCCTCTCTCACCTCATAATTTCACCCCTTGAGTATCATCCCTTCCCAACAGATTCAACCTATGCCCTCTATCCATATATAACTGTAAACATATATACACACATTCACATATGTATTCATATGACCATATACCCTTCTTCAATTATTTTCATCCTGAGAAAGGTTTCATCAGTCATAGTTATTGTTTTTCCATATAGGAATATAAATAGGTCAACTTTGATAAGTTCCTTTTGATTTCTTTTCCCTGATTACCTTCTCAGGCATCTCTTGCTTCTTGTGTCTGAATGTCAAATTGTCTATTCAACTGTTTTTTTCCTCAAGAATGCTTGAAAGTCCTCTATTCCACTGAATGACCATATTTTCCCCTGAAACAAAATACTCAGTTTTTCTGGGTAGGTGACCCTTGGGTTTAGTCCCAGCTCTTTTGCCCTCTGGAATATCATATTCCATGCCCTTCAATCTCTCATTGTAGAAGCTGCCAGGTCCTGTGCTATTCTGATTGTGTTTCCACAATATTGAAATTGTTTCTTCCTGGCTGCTTGTAGTATTTTCTCCTTGATCTGGGGATTCTGGAACATGGCTATAATATTCCTGGGAGTTTTCTTTTTGGGATCTTTTTCAGGAGGTTATCAGTGGATTCTTGCAACCTCTATTTCCCCCTCTGGGTCTAAAACATCAGGGCAGTTTTCCTTGAGAATTTCTTTAAGGATGATTTCTAGGTTCTTTCTTTGATCATGGCTTTCAGGTAGTCCAATAATTTTTAAATTGTCTCTCCTGGCTCTATTTTCCAGGTCAGTGGTTTTTCCAATGGGATATTTCACGTTGCCTTCTATTTTCTCATTTTTTTGGATCTATTTAACAGCATCTTGATTTCTCATAAAGTCACTTGCTTCCATTTGCTCCGGTCTAACTCTGAAGGAGTGAATCTTTAAGGCATTCTTCTCCTCATTGCCTTTCAGAGCCTCTTTTGCCATTTGAGTTAGTCTATTTTTTAAGGTGTTATTTTCCTCAGTCAGGCTGTTGACTGTCATTTCATACTTTTCTTGCATCTTTTTCATTTCTCTTCCCAAATTTTCCCCCACTTCTCTTATCTGCTTCTTAAGGTCCTCTATGGCTTGTAGCCAGCTTGTATTTTCATTTGGGGCTTTTGGTGCAAGAGTTCTGACCTCACAGTCCTCCTCCATGCTTTGATCCTCTTTGCCCCTAAAATAGAAGTCCAACGTTGAATTTTTCTGTTTATTTTGTTTCTTTTGCCTAGGCATGTTGCCACTTAATTACTTTATTTTGGGGCTTGTTGCCACAGTAGGACTCTGCCACCAGACAGGAGAGCTTCCATCCCAACCGTGGGGTCTTCACAACTTCCACTAGTTGGGTGGCCTCTGTAAAGCCTCTACCCACTGAGGCAAATTGGATACACACCCCAAACTTTCCCCCCAGACCACAATCCAGATCCAGGCAGTTTAAAGCAAGAGTGATTAACCCCCAGACTGATTGCTGGATCTCTCTACAGTTCGGAGACCAGGAGCTAGAGCTGCCACTGATGCTGCAAAATGGCTTCTGTGCCGTGTTTCTTCAGCAGCTTTTTGCCCCCAGGGGAGGAAGCCGATGTGTTCCCCAAATACTGGTCCCAAAGTCCATAGGGCACTAACCTCTCACTTTGTCCTAGGCATATCTGTGCTGATAATTCTGGAATCACCACAGCTGCTGGTGTTCTGGCGTCCCTCTAGCCGTCTGATGGCCCGGCCGCCCTGGGGGTAAAACCGAAGCTCAGGCGAGCCTGGGCTCAGCTCTCAGAGTGCTGCACTGTTGGTTCCCAGCGAGCTGTGCTGCCTGCTCTGAGAGCGTTGTGCTGGCCACTCCCTGCAGGGCTACTGGGTTCTCCTCAGCAGGAGGTTAGCTTCTCAGTGTAGTTCTGTGGGTTCTGGGGCTCCAGAAGTTGTTCAGAGTCCCCTTTTACATTGTTTGGAAGTTGTGTGGGGCAGAGCACCTTGGAAGTGCTGTTTCTACTCCACCATAGGTGCTTTTGATAGTCTATACCAAATAGCCCGTTATTTTTTTTAATTCCTTAAAAATCTTTTTATTATTAAAATCAATTCCAGGTCAATAAACATCCAGTGACTCTGTCCAAGGTTTTCACAGAAACAGTTACTGTACATGTAGTACATGTAGTGTGACCAAGATTTCATACTAACCATTTTCTAGAACAGTAGTAGAATCCCCCACCCCAGACATTTTAGGGGTATATCAATCATGTAGATATTTTATTAACAACTTGAATAAATCAAGAAGTATCTCTTTCATTATACACTACATATTCATATCCAATTTAAAATCTTAACCCAAATAATCCTATGATTTGACCATTCTGAAGAGAAGAGTAAGGGAGTTCTAAGACCAAAACTTTCAGTGAAGGGAGGGATCTCTGGTGATATAAGGTTTAGATATTTACATTTTAGATTAATTTTTCAATCTTGAAAACAAGCAAATGTTTATAATTATGGAACAAAAGACAAGTATAGTGACACATCAAATGATTAGACTTAGATACTCTTCACAGGGACCTAGGAATTTTCTTCTGATCTTTTGAATTGCCCCAGGAAGACCCCTGTTGTGCCCCTATTATTTATTTTTACCCAGACTTTTTTTCACCATAAAGGTTCTATTTTATCTCTTTTGTGGGGGAAAACCTGGAGAGCTTGGAATTTTCTGAACGAAGTCGCTATCTTCCCAGAATCCTCTCATCTAGCACTTCTTGAAATTATTCAATGAATACACCCATAATCAAATTATGGTATCATCTCTGGAATTCTAAAAAGTGGGTTCATCATAAAACACTGGAAAATTCTGTGACTCAAAGAAATATAAAACTGAAGAAATTTAACAAGAAATATTCATTTTTTTAAAATGTAGAATACCATTGAAAGTAATGGGGGATAAAAGGTAGGAATAAAGGGAAATTCACACTTCAACACCACAAACTATATCATAAAACAGCAACCATCAAAACCATTTAATATTGGTTTAAAAATAGAAAAGTAAATCAATGGAACATACTGAATAAGAAGAAATAAGGGGAAAATGGAACTCAATCACTCAGTTTTTGACAAACTACAAACTATAAATTATTTAGGACAGATTTAGCTATTTGATAAGAACTACAGAGAAAACTGGAAAGCAATTTGGCAGACATTAGACTTAGATCACATATTATACCATGATCTAGAATACATTCAAAATGGATATATGACCAGAATGTTAAAGATCTTACCTTAAAAAATAGGTAATTTTCACAGCTATGGGTAGGAGATAGATTCTTAAGCAAACAAGGGAGGAATGAAGGTAATCACAAAAGAAAAAAATGTCAATGTCATGAAATTGAAAGACTCTTGCACAAATAAAAATTAATGCATCTAGGTCAGGGTGGGGAACCTGTGGCCTCAAGGCCACATGTGGCCCTCTAGGACCTCAAGTGCAGCCCTTTGACTTCAGGACCACACCTGAGGACCTAGAGGACCACCTGTAGCCTTAAGGCCACAGTTTCCTCATCCCTAAAGAGGAAAATCAGTGAAATGGGGAGAAATATTTATATTAAAACTTCTCAGATAAGCTTTTGGCATCTACGATATATGACAACTAATAAACCAAAAGTCATTCCCCAATAGGTAAGTGGTAAAAAGGATATGAGAAATAATTTTCAAAAGAACTGCAAACTCTTAAGAACCATAAGAATGTTCCAAAATCACACAAAAAAGAGAGAAATGCAAATAAAAAAACCCTGAGGTTTCTTGTCCCAACCACCAAATTGACAAAGATGACAAAAGATGAAAATAGTCAATTTTGAACATATTGTTGCATGTTGTTGAATGAAGATAATGCACATTGGTGCATTGTTAGTGGAGTTGTGAATCAGTATAGTCATTTCAGAGACTAATATTTAATTATGCAAACAGAATGACTAAATCGTCCATATGCTTTAACTAAGATTTTCTGCTACTAGAGATACACCTCAATGAGGTCACTGATAAGAAGAAAGCCTTGAAAATATTTCAAGATATTTATAGTAGCACTTTGGAGAGTAGCAACGAAACAGAGTAGATGCCCATTGATTGGCAATGGCTAAACAAATTGTGATACATGAATATAATAGAGTATTACTGTGCCAAAATGAAAACAAATATGATAAATAGTTGGGGAAAGCCCATATTAACTAATAGAGAATAAAGTAAGCGGAGGCAAAAAAAATAATGTGTACAATAACTACAACAATGTAAATGGGGGTGGGGGGACACAGATGATCAAAAACAAATGTTAGAACATTACAAAGAACAAGCTTAGCTCCAAAAAAGAAATATGAGAAGATCCTTCCCCTCTACTCTTTTGTAATGGTATAAAGTCCACGAATATAGAATATTACATGTATTTTCAGATATTTTAATGTATGGATTGGTATTGCTGATTTTTTTTTCCTTTTTTCTTTAAAAATATTCTTTTTTATATGAATGTCTCTCTAGAAGTGGGAGAGGAAAAATATAGGGAAAATGCCAATAAAATATATTTTAAAAGAAGTTCTCCTCTAGGACTAATGATGGTTTAAGTATATCCAGTAGCATCATTGATAATTAGCTTTTTAAAATCATGTACATTTTAACAAATCTTTTCCCTGGTAAGAACAATAAGGAACCAATTAACTACAGGCATTGTATATAGATATTGTTTTTATTCCCTTTTAACAACACACTTGATGCCTCACCAAAATGTCATTATAGAACTAAAGTATATGTAGATTTAAAGCAGTGATGGACCTTTGAAGCCATATAATCAACCCCTATATTTTACAGTTAGGGAAATTAAGGCCTAAAAACACTAAGCAAGATCAGAACGGTAGCAAATTGCAGATGGGGGCGGGGAATGGAGAGGGGGGGGAGAGAGAAAGCTTGTCAGTTTTCAAATGGATTGATGTAATGGCGAGGAGATGCAAATCATATGACATTCATTTGCTCTTGTATATCTCATGTCTTAAGATAGCATCCTGGGATATCTGTTGACAACTTCTTAGAATCTGTTCCAATAGTATGAATGTGTCAGACATTAATAGCAAGTGGTGCAAATCAACTTCACAAGAGGTTTTTGGGTTACCCCATTGTAACTATGTGAGGAAACTTCTCTGTGAAAGGGTTATAGAACATTTATTTTGTAGCTCCCAGAAGAATCTATAGAGTCATGATCACTCTCTTGAAGAAAACCTTCTGGCCTCAGCAATATTGGCATGGTGTCTTTCTATGATATATTGTGGAAAGGTTTTTGTCTTGTTTTGTTTTTGTTAACTATAATATTGAGCTAAGAGTCTGGCACACAATAGGTACTTGATAAATGTTTGCTGAATGAATAAAAGTTGTTTTTTTTATCAATTACTGCTGCACAACAACCAATATTAACATCAACTTATACTAATGCCCACAATAACCTACATATTACTAATACTATTGGTTAGAGCTTTCTGACTGAATAGATAACACTGGTTTTAGCAGCAATTCTTTCATTTCTTTAACCTGTACTTATTTGGTTCAAGTGGCTGAGACTTTTTTTTCAGTCAGTATTAATTCTGATTCTAATTCAGTAAAGGGAAATTAGTATAGAAGTTTGTGGTGAACTCCACATAGAATGTGATTCCACAACATGGCAATTATGGATTTCTTAGTACTGTAGAGCTGAGGGAAATGGCACCCCAAGAAATATTCTCATCAGGCATCAACTGATGCTTCTGCAGTGCAGCCATGATTCCAATGGTATAGGTAATCCCTCCACAGTTGTAGAACAAATATTACTTCTTGTCCTCTTAAGTCTGCTATTTTTCTTCCATTAATCTTTGAAGTCGTATAGACTTTACTTTTGGTTAATTTTTAAAATAAGTTTCGTTCATATCTTTTGTTTTTACTTCTCCTACATTTTCCAGTACATTGCTCTCTACTTCTTTTGTCCTTCCAAAGGAACTCTCATCCTGGAACCCTTAATATGCCAAATGCTACATAACTGGCCTTTCTCTAATCCCACATATCTTTAATAATGCTTAGTATCCCACTTTTGTCACGGAAATAATTGATTACTGAATATGTTCCAGCTTACTTATGTCCACCATAGGTTTGTTTTTGTTTTTTTGTGTTTTGGGGGGGGTTGTATTTTTTGGTTCATTTGCTATTTCCATAGAGATTTAGAATTCATCTTGACCAAGTTCACACAGTTAATAAGTGACAGAGCCAAGGTATGAACCCAAATTCTCTGCCTCTGAATCCAATCATCTTTCCACTATTCCATGATTCTTCCTCTTGAGAGTGTGCTGTTTCAAAATTCACATCTCAACATGTTTGGGAGAATGTTGATGTTGAAAAAGTGGACTTTTTGACAGGGAACAGCTTTAAATCATTGTGCACAGTGAATGTTTTCTAATTTTTTTCTGCCTTCTAATAATCTTCTGATTTTCAATGTCAAGTGGGATATAAAACAAAGAAACATACTCACCAAAGGCATTTTCCAGTATAACAGAGAATGACTAGCATAAAGTCCAAATGGGAAGGGAATTTCCTATGGATAGAGAGGTTGTCCAAATTCTACTGTTTTCAGATGTGCTGAATATGCTACAGGGCCAAATCAACTAGATGAGATTATGATCTATGAACTTTTCTGGAGGCACTTGAAGTGAACATCCAATCTCTTGGAGCAGACCATTGACTATCATTTGGTTTTAAACATATAATGGAACTGCTTTCATTCAGAACAACCTGCAGATAGCTAAAGAACAAGAAGTAGAGGACCTTAAGTTCTGTGCACAGATCCAAAAATGCCACAAAGACGTAGAAAAGCAGAATTGTGGAATTGCTTGGGAAATCCAAGTGAATTGATCACCTAAGTCAAGTACAAGTACTTTCAGAAAGAGAAAGGACATAGCCCACCTAAAAGAAGACAAGAAATTGTAAGAAGATAAAAGAAAGAAATATTCAGAATCTGTTGGTGCCAACTCTTAAGACTGTAGTAGCTATCTCATAAATAGAGAATAGAGGAATGAAACAAAGTGGGGGCAAAAGCATCCATCCATAGCCATCTTCACACAGCCAACAGGGATCAGGAGTGGTCTAAGGCAAAAATTACCAAAAGCTGCAGGAAGAGCTCATAGTTGATCACGTAAACAGGAGAACAGCTTGAGTTATGTAGTATGAGATCACCCTGTGGCTCATAGTTGAAGAAAGTCTATGAGGAGAAAGGAAAAGGAGTCTTCCTTTAGCCTTGCAGATTACCTTGTGATTTATGTTGTGTTCTAGGGTTCCCAAGAGGTTAAAGTTTCTTGAGTTCATGGTCACTTTGGCCTCCTAAAGGGAGACTTCTCTAATAGCATGCTTCATGGAGAAGGTTACCCTTCACAGATGACTGGCCTAGAGCTGAAGTCATACTATGAGGGGAGAGGAGATGTGGACCTTGCCAACCTTCCATGATATTGCTGCGACTTCCTTGGATGAGTGAATTCAAGGTAAATATAAAGTATTTTCTAAGTAGTTATATAAGGTGACTTAACCTTTGAAAAGTAGTCAAAGTATGAGTATAATAGTCTACTTGAGTACTCTATGTTTCTGTACTTGTTCATGGACTCCTGTGAATCCTTGGTGTCTTGTGTGTTTTATGGGGTGGAACAAATAAATATCATTCTATACTTGATACCCACATTGAATAGTAGTTGTGCCCAGACCTTGTTTCCTCTACTTAGGGAAATCTAGACATGAGCTGTACCTAACTTTCACTTAATTTCTCTATTTATTTTATTCTGGGGTGGGGGCATCAATGAGACAATGAACCCCTTTGAAGCTTAGCTTTAAAGATCATACAAAAAGTATGAATTAAGAGTCCTCATGGGGCTGCAGATGACCTAAAAATTATAGTGACATTCAATTATGAGAACTGAAAAGGTAAGTATCCACTTGGTGGCACTGTCTGGTAGAGTTTAGGGGTTTAAGGTAGAAAAAGAAAAGGAAAGGTAGATAATATTCTTTCCTTTCTTAGGCCAATAACCCCAAAATATGGGTGTTTTCACACTCTCAACTCTCCTTAGCTGACCCTATGGGCTTGACCTTCCATTAGACAAAGACAGAACAGCTTCAAAAGAAAAGGGACCACTAGGCAGTGAACTTGCCTGAGGTTAAAGTGCCTGTGGGAACCATATCCTATTTTTACTAAGTCTGCTTATACCACCCAAATCTTTTCACTAGTGACTCCTGTATAGCCTAGGATAATGGTCAGTTAAGAGTGTCATGGTTAATGTTTCTTTGCTATTAAGGAGCTTAAAAGAAATATTAATTTTTAAAAAGTAAAAATCCATAGCAAGCTCTTCCATATGGCTCAAGCTCCTTACAGTGAGAATCCTTGACCTACCTTCAACAATCCGAAAAAAAAAATCTCTCTCTCCCTCTCCCTCTCTGTCTCCATTTCCTTCTCCCTCACCCTCTTCCTCTCCCACTCTGTCTCCTACTCTCTTCCTCTCCTTCTGTATATGGATGTATGCACACGCAGATATGTAATATGTCATGCCATCAGGCTTTCATTGGTTTTATTCTCTTTTAGGCCCTCCCTCAAGATGAAGTAAATGTATGCTATTTACATAGATGGGGGAGCTTAAATACTCTAGACACTTATGCAGATCTCCCATAGGGACAATAGTCTGTGGTAGCTTCAGACTGTTCCAGTTACACACTTCTCAGAGGTTGAAATCAGTTGAGGCAACATCTAATTAGGGGGCAAGATAGCTGAAAAACTCCTTTTCTAGTCTCTCAAAAATACCTCCTCGAGCCGTTCTTCCTTTTTCCACCTACCAGTTTACAGTGTGCCATCTCACTACTCCTGCCCTACTCCCCAAATCCTAAGCCTAGCTACCTCTGGTGCCCTTCCCACAGAATCTAGGTGCTCATTCTGACAACCACAGTCCAAGAGCTTCCATTCTGACCTGCAAACCTTCAGCTCCCATCATGCATTTCTGTTTCCCAGAGGCACTCCCAGCTGCAGGCATGAAACACAAGAGCTGGAAAACAATAAAAATGCATTATTGCACTATAATTCCCCCAGAATTTATCATCAGCTAAGCCTCAGCATAAAGCAATTAGGAAATAAAGTAATTTAGGTAGCTGATTGGGGGCCCTGAAAAGTCAACTGGAGACAATGCACCAGTGTTTTAGTTCATAGAACATGTTATTGAAGTTGGGCAAAAGATAAAATGTGTATTTAAGTAAGCATTTGCAGTTCTGGGGATTTGACAGCAGGTTTCAGAAATCCAGCCAGGTTCAAACAAAACCAGGAACCTGGGCATCAGAAGACAAGACAAGAACCCCAGTTCCTGAAACAGGGTTTCACAAGGATAGGGTGTGGTCACAGAGACTAAGTCAAGAACCCAATTATTAACACCAATTTACATCATTAAAGTGGGACCGAAAGCAAGGGTATTTGGAAATTTCTTCCATATGGCCCCTTATACTTTCCCTGACTAGAGACAAAATTAGCTCCAGACTCTATGGGTAGGACCAAGTCTATAGGTAAAACTTAAATAGTTATAAGAATGTAAGAACTTGGGGCGGCTAGGTGGCGCAGTGAATAGAGCACCGGCCCTGGAATCAGAAGGACCTGAGTTCGGAGCCGGCCTCCGACACTTAATCCGCACAAACAAAAACCTAGCCGTGTAACCTTGGGCAAGTTACTTAACCCCAATTGCCCTAAAGGGGCGGCTAGGTGGCGCAGTGAGTAAGAGCGCCGGCCTCAGAGTTTGGATGACCCAAGATCAGATCTGGCCTCAGAAAACGAGCACCCACGCATAAAATCAAATGACTAGCCGTGTAACCTTGAGCAAGTTACTTAACCCCAATTGCTTTAAAAAAAAAAAAAAGAATGTAAGAACTTGGTACCAACCAAGTCAATTAATTGCAAAGCATATTTGAGGTTTCTAATGAAAGACTATTGAATGAAGGCCTAAACATTTTGAAAATTAGCCTAGAATCCCAGATTTATGCATTAATCTTTCTAGCCCTGGAAAACTGCAGGTTTATGCTAATCCAGTGATCCAGTCATTTTTCACTGTCTTGGCCATAGTAGACCAGTCTTTGACATTGCTATTCATGCAAAATTACTCCTCAGGAAATTGTTGTGGAGAGCAAAGGGACACACTGGCACAGGTTATAGGCCCACAGGAAGTGGCCTTCACCTGTTTACCTTGATTACATTTTGCTTCAACAAGTTTCCATGAGACTTTAAAGTTTTCCATATGTAATAAGAACTTTGCCAAGGAGGAAAACAAAGCATAATATAAGCTTGGAAAAGGGACTCCAAACATCTTTAATGATGACAGACTCCCCAAGAATATGTGTACAGAACAAATCTGCATAAGCATAGGGATTTATTTACTAGGTCATCTTTTTTACATGTAAAACTTCAATGATTTAATGATGCTATACCACTTTAACACCTTGGCACAAGGAAATGGAAGTGCCTCCTGCCCAGAAGACAATTGCCAACAATGAACACCCTGGAAGGCACTAATGTAAAAGGATTAGTGAGTTAGTGCAGACAAAATGAATTATGCTTAGTACTTAAGGGTTTTCTATGGGCACTAGTAGGATAAATGAGATATTATTAGTACTGTACATTTTGTGCCAGAGGCAATATCTAGCACTAGAGAGTTTTATCCCAGTTGATATGCCAGCCTGCATGGTGTGTTAGTCCAAGTTGATGCTGATAAAGTAAAATGGAGTTGCTAACACAAGCAGAAAAAAACAATCCTCTAAGCCCTTGTTTTCCTTGGGACCAAGCAAGATAAAAATCAATACAGCATGCTAATTTGAGAGGCAAAACAAAAATGCACTGAGGATATAGGATTATTCTTTAAAATACTATTTTTTTTTCAGATTTCCTGTGCTTGTTACCACACATCAAACATTCAAAGAAGAGCACTCAATATGCCTGAAAGGACTTGGCTTTGACTTCTTCTACTTTGATCTACTTTTGCATATTTTTCTATTCTCCATTTTTCTTGCCTCCATACTGATAATAACCATATTTTGGGAGGAAGAAGAACAGAAAGGACTGTGAGGTAATATTTTTACTATCTGCATCTAACTATCCTGGGGTCAATTTGAGATAGCTTCTAATTCTGAATCTATAAGAATGATTTACAAAAAAAAAAGACTTCCCTAAAGTAATGAAATACTTTGGGTGATACTAGCAATGAATTGTGCAAGTACAAATCTAATCTTTATTGGGAAGAGTGTATTAAGGTATTCTAATAGTGAAACTAGTGACTGGTAAACCAGACCTTGGATAGGGTAGAAAGAAAGATGGAACAGAAAGGGGAGGACAAAATATGGGCTGTTTACATCAACCTGAGAGCAGTTACCTAATTACATTAAGTATCTGGACCAAACATATGTCTAGGGTTACTGGCATGTCCTTTATCTTAAGTCTTCCAATGAAGGAAATAGGAGAGTTCTATCAAGGCCAAAAGAACAAACAGAAAGAAAAATAGAGAAAGAGAATTCTGTCTGGTAGAGGACCTCAGGTTAAGAATAACATGAGATGGCTAGGAGCCAAGACAGTGGAGTAAAGCCAGAGACTCGCCTCCAATTTCACCCAAACTTTTGAAAATACCTCTAAATAATGACTCCAAACAAATTCTAGAGCAGCAGAGTGGACAGAGGACAGAGTGGAACAATTTTACAGTCCAAGACAACTAGTAAGATCAGAAAGAAAAGTCTGTTACACCAATGTGAATGAGGAGTATGGTTAGCAAAGGCCACATGCCAACATAGACCTGGCACAAGAAAATCCAGAGCAGGCCTTCAGGCGACTGAATCAGTGACAACAGTGGCAGTTTCCAGACCTCTCAGCCCACAGACACCAAAGATAACTTAGAAGGTTGGCAGGAAAGGTCTATCACACCTGAGTGAAAGAGGAGCACAGTCTGTGCCAGCACAGCCCCAGCCCCAGGAAACCAGGAATAAGCGTTGGCATCTACTGAAGCAGTAGCAGTAGCAGCTGCTTCCACAGCTTTCAGCTCACAGATGGTAAGAGTGTTGAATAACTGGTCAAAAAGAGATTACAGATATCTCTTTCCTAGCACCAAGGCAGGAGGACTCTGTTGCTTTCTCTGTATTCAGGTCTGGGTTGAAGTCCTGGGTGGCAGTCCCAGGGCTAGAAGGAACACCAGGACTTGCAGCCACAGTGGAGCCAGGACCCTTCTCAGAGTTCTAGGTCATAAAAGAGTGCTTGTAGTCATTCACAGACTAGAGCACAGGTCAGGAGAGTAGTAAACACCTCACCTTAGATCATAACACCTTGGAAGAACTGAAAACTTAACCACCCCCAGAAATACCTCTGAAAACAATTGCATAAAACCCCTGAAGCTTGGGACAGTTCACCCTCCACCCTGGAAGCAGAGTTCTACTTTAACAAAGAGTTAAAAGTCAAGTAATAGGCTAGGGAAATGAGCAAGCAATTGAGGGGAGGAAAAACTATGACTATAGAAAGTTATTATGGTGACAAGGAAGACAAAATCATACCCTCAAAAGAAGACAACAAAATCAAAGTTCCTACATCCAAAGCCTCCAAGAAAACAAAATATGAATTAGCTTCAGGCCAAGGAAGAGCTCAAAAAGGATCGTGAAAATCAAGTAAGAGAGATAGAGGAAAAACTGGGAGGAGAGGTGAAAGTAATGGAAGAAAATCATGAAAAACAAGCCAATAGCTTTGTAAAAGAGACACAAAAATATACTAAAGAAAATAACACCTTAAAAATAGATTAGGGGGGCGGCTAGGTGGTGAAGTGAGTAAGAGCGCCGGCCTCAGAGCTCAGAAAATGAGCACCCACACATAAGTAATGACTAGCCGTGTAACCTTGAGCAAGTTACTTAACCCCAATTGCCCTACAAAAAGAAAAAAAAAATAGACTAGGCCAAATGGCAAAATGAGGAGAAAATGTCTTGAAAAATAGAATTGGCTAAATAAAAACAGAGGGAAAAAAATCACTTAAGAAAAAAGCTCTTTAAAGAGTAGAATTAGCCAAATGGAAGAAGTGGTACAAAAACTCACTGAGGAAAATAATTCCTTAAAAATTAAAATTAAACAAATAGAAGCTAATAATTTTATTAGAAATCAAGGAACAATAAAACAAAAACAAAAGCAGGGTGGAGTAGAAGAAGACAATGTGAAATATCTCATTGGAAAAACAACTGACCTGGAAAATAAATTAAGGGGAGATAATTTTAAAATTATTAGACTACCTGAAAGCAAGGATCAAAAAACAAGCCTAGACATCCTCTTTCAAGAAATTATCAAGGAAAACTACCTTGATATTTCATACATAGATGGTAAAATAGAAGTTGAAAGAATCCACTGATCACCTCCTGAAAGAGATCCAAAAATGAAAACTCCCAGGAATATTATAACCAAATTCCAGAGCTCCCAGACCAAGGAGAAAATATTGCAAGCAGCCACAAAGAAACAATTCAAGTATCATGGAGCCGTAGAAAGGATAACACAAGATTTAGCAGCTTCTACATTAAAGAATTGGAGGGCTTGGAATATGATATTTCAGAGGGGAAAGGATCTAGGATTAAAACCAAGAATCACCTATTTAGCAAAACTGATTACTATTCTTAAGGGGGAAAGAAATGGATATTCAGTGAAATACAGGACTTTTTAAGCATTCTAGATGAAAAAAAAACAGAGCTGAATAGAAAAATTTGACTTTCAAATACAAGGCTCAAGAGAAGCATAAAAAGGTAAACAGAAAAAGGAAATCATAAGGGACTTAATAAGGTTAAACTGCTTATAATCCTAAATGGAAAGATGATACTTGTGACTCATAAGAACTTTCTTATTATTAGGATAGTTAGAAGGAAAATATATAGATAGAGGCTACACATATGAGTTGAATATGATGGGGTGATATCTAAAAAAGATAAAATTAAAGGGTGAGAGAGGAATGTATTGGAAAAAGGGAAAGGGAGAGGTAGAATGGGGTAAATCACTTGACATAAAAGAGGCCAAAAAATGCCTTTACAGTGGAGGGGAAGAGGGGGGAGGTGAGCAGAAGTGAGTGAACCTTACTTTCATCAGAATTAGTTCAAAGAGGGAATAACATACACATTCATTTGGGCATATAAATCTATTTTACCCTACAGGAAAGTAGAAGGGGAAGGGGATAAGAGAAAAGGGGTGAAAAAAATGAGGGCAGATTGAGGGAAGGAGTAATCAGAACAAAACACTTTTTAGGAGGGATAGGGTAAAAGGAGAAAGAGAATAGAATAAATGGGGAGATAGGATGGAGGAATTAGCAATAGTAACTGTGAAAAATATATTTTGAGGCAAGTTTCTCTGATAAAGCCCTCATTTCTCCAACACAGAGAGAACTGGGTCAAATTTATAAAAAAAAAAAATAGAAGAGCCATACCCCAATTGATGAATGACCAAAAGTTATGTAGTTTTTAGATGAAGTAATCATAGGTATGTATTACCACATTAAAAAAATGCTCTAAGCCATCTTGCCCTACTGGAAAGTCAGAGGGGGCAATGGGAGAGGATATAGGAGAGAGCATATTGGGGGAAGGGGCATACAGTAGGATCGATGTTTTGGGGTGCTGGGTAGGGGAAGGAGAGAAAGCCTATATCAGACTGCATGCCCACTTGGGGTTAGGGGAGGGGAGGCATGGGGAGAAAATTTGGAACTCAAAATCTTGTGGAAGGCAATTGTGAAAACTAAGAATTAATAAATTAGCTAACTAAAATTTAAAAAAATTAAGAAATGATGGGCCGGATGCTCTCAGAAAAACCTGGAAAGAGTTACCTGAGTTGATTCAAAGTGATTATGTGCTGTCCTACAAAATAACAGCAATATTTTAAAATGACCATCTGTAAATGACAACTATTGTCAGCAATACAATGATCCAAGACAACTCTGAAGTAGTTATGATAAAAAAAAATGTTATTCATCCCCAGAGAAAGTACTAATGACGTCTGAATACAGATTGAATGATACTTTATTTCCTTTCTTTATTTTTCATGAGCTTTTTTTGTCTGTATTTTACAATATGACCATTATGGATATGTTTTGTATGCCTACACATGTACAACCGATTCCACATTGCTTGCCTTCTCAGTGGGGTAGAGGGTAGAGAAAAGGAAATAATTTGAAATTCAAAATTTTTAAAATGAATGTTAAAAATTGTTTTTACATGTAACTAGGGGAAAATAAAATACTAAGAAATAAAAAAATGAAACATTTTTTTTTTAAAAAGAATAACACGAAAGATGTGGGATAAGACAGGATTAGTATCATGATTCTAGGACAGCCATAATTATGGTGAATTAATCAGGGCTTCCACTCAGAGCAGCAGCATCCAGATAAGCTATGCTTCTTTTCAATGCCATACCCAACCCTACCTTCATCATGACTTCTTTCTCATAGATTTTTACTTTCTCCCTAAATCCCATAGAACCTATGGTCAAAGGGGTCAGTCCATTGACCTTACTTGGTATGACAGCATATGAAATCAGACTCTCCTCTGTACTGCTTCCACTTGTCTTTCCAAATACTTTTGCCCTAAGTGAAATTAATCCTACTTTTGGACATGATCCTAGATCCTCTGGTTTGTTGAAGGGAATGATCTGAGTCTAGATGATTCAGCTTTACTTTAAAAAAAAAAAAAAAAGGAACACCAAGAGTTATACTCTAAATAGTTTCAGAGGTATATAGCACAATCAATAGACTGCTGGATGGAGAGTCAAGAAAACTTGGGCTCAATTCCAGTCTCAGATACTTACTAGCTGTGCAACATTGTGTAAGTCACTTAACCTGCCTCAGTTTCCTCAACTGAAAATAATAGCACCCACCTGCTGTGTGGATTAAATGAGATAATCTTTGGAAAGTACTTAGCACATTGCCTAGCACATAGTAGGTGCTTAATAAATGCTTGTTTCCTTCTTTCCTATCTTCCTACTTTCCTTCTTTCCTTCCCTCTTTCTTCTCAGGCAAACCAACCTTTAGAGTTCAAATTAAGGCAGAAAGAAGGAGCTACATCATTGAGATTTCCAAAAGTAAAAGGGAAATAGCATAGTATAGTAGACAGACTACTGGTTCCATAGTCAGAGGGACCTGGGTTCAAATCTCAGGTCTCCTGTTGTTTACTACCTTTGTGATTTGGGGCAAGTCATTTAATCTCTTTGAGTCTCTGTCTCCTTGTCTGTAAAGAGAGGGCACAGAACTAGATGACCTCTGAATTCCCTTCTCTAGAACAATGGTCCTATGATCCTTAGTAGCCAAGTTGAGAAAAGGCCTTAAGCCCTGGGAGGGATGACAAGGAAGGTCATATAATGGAGAAAAGAGTGAAGAGCTTCCTTAAATCCATGGCCATCAACTCTAACATGAGAGAAGTCATTGAAAGCCCAATGCAGGATTAAAGCTCAGGAACAAGTCAGCATCTTGGGAAGGGTGAAAGAATGGTGTTATCTATCACACATCAGTGGTTTTCATATTTAGACAAATCTGGGGGAAGTAAATTCCAGAGAACCTAACATACCTAACAATCTTGTCAAACTGAATCCATTATGAAAAAACCTAAAACAGGTTGAACATCCCAATCCACAGAGGAGTAGCATAATTCCAGAAAAATTCTGGAAGAAGGGAAATAGTCATCAAGAAAGGGAATTAAGATACAGTGCAGCCTAGTTTTCTGTAGTTTCCTTTTAGAATAAGAATTCACTGAAAAGACCTATAATTTGTAACATTCTCTTCTGATGCATTCACTATTTAAACCATCCTTAGTACTTAGTTAAAGAAGGGTTGTATACTTTTCCAGGGAGAAAGGTAAAGGTTTGCATTCCATCCTACAGGTTAATTGAAGCTCTAAGAAAAGCCAATCTAGCAAAAGTAACAAAAGAATACAGTGTTCTTGAGCTTAGTCCTAGAGAAGTAAGTAATAGATAGGATATTGGGGGAGGGGTGATAAGTAAAGCAATAGAGATGTCTCTATGTTTTTAATTTCTTTATAAAGATGACTTTTTTTTTTTTTTGGCAAGGCAATAGGGGCTAAGTGATTTGCCCAAAGTCACACTGCTAGTATATGTCAAGTGTCTGAGGCCTCAAGTCCTCCTAAGTCAAGGGCTGGTATTATATCCACTGCACCACCTAGCTGTCCCTTAAAGATAATGTTTAAACACAATCTGAAGAGACAAAATATCATTTTTTTTCATCTATATCAGGGATTCTTATCCTTTTTATGTGTTATTGAATACTTTGACAGATTATGGATATGGACTTTTCCCAGAATAATGTTTTTTAAAAGCATAAAATATGTAGAATTATAAATAAAACAAAATTATGTTGAAATTCATTTATCAATTTTTTTAGGTTCACAGACCCCAGATTAAGAACCCTTGATCAAATTGTATTGTCATTACACTTGATGTGCTAGGGAAAATATTGGGTTTCAGGTCATGGCTTTGGGGTTCAAATACCTACCCAGACATTGAATGGATGATTTTGAGTAAACAACTTAATTTCTATTTTTTTTTGGCCTTTTTTGGGGGGGGGGGGCAGTTGGTGTTAAGTGACTTGCCCAAGGTCACATGGCTAGTAAGTGTTAAGTATCTGAGGCCAGATTTGAACTGAGGTCCTCCTGACTCCAGAGCCGGTGCTCTATTCACTGCGCCACCTAGCCACCCCCCTCACTTAACTTCATTGAGCGTCAGTTTTCTCCTCTGTAAAATGAGGAGATTAATCTCTCGATCTCTTGGGTTCCTTCTAGCTTTAAACCCACCACTCCATGACCCCATGATCTGCCTTACCACTCTGCTTCTCATCAATACCCAGCATCCTGCCAATCAAGTAACACATGTAAAGAAGATTGGCTTGGATCTTTCTTTAAAGGTAAGCGCCCCACTTTCAGCTTTTAAAATTAGGCCCAGTAGATAGGGCAAGAATATAGTACTATTTCTAGAGTAGTACATTTTTCAGTAAATGTCCTTATGTAACATAATATATCCCCAGAATGCCTGACAATTTGTTCTACATCATCTGGAAAAAAAATACATATCTGCCTCTGGAGCAAAAGGTTTAAAATAGGTTGTGGCAGAAGATGGTACAACATGATAGAATTAGGTCCTCTTGTTTTCCTATTACTACTTTTCCTATTATCTACTTTTGTGAGAAGTTACTAGTCAGGGACCACCTCCCTGATACTTATAGGATTACAGATTTAGAGACAAAAGGGGAACTTTTGGCTGTCAAGTAAAACCCCTCCCCTTTTTGCCAATGAGGAAATTGAGTAGCCAGAGAGGTAAAGCAATTGGCCCATATCACACAGCTAGCTATTAAGAATCTGATATGGGATGTCAACCCAGGTATGGCTGATTTGAAGCCAAATGCCTTATCTGCCATTCCAGGCTATCTTTCAAATTCCACAGAAAGAGTTACGAAGACCCATCTGGCCAGGGTCCTCAGACCTCTGCTCCTTCCTGAAGGCTCTTCAGCAGAGAGCCAGCCAATGATGCATGCCCTTGAATCATATAATTCAATGCAAGGAGGGATAAAATATATCATCTAATTCATCTGGCTTGTTTTACAGATTGGGAAACTAAGCACCAAAAAGGTCGAATAGCTTTTCCTAGGTCATAAAATTAGATGGTGAAGAACCAGGAATTGACATCAAGAATGCTGATTCCTGATGGAGCTCTCTTTCCACTTTGTCATGTTGTCTCTCTGGGCACAGACTCAGATCTCTGTAGCACTTTGACTTTTGATGGGTTCGATCATAGAATCTACAGGTGGGAGACGTGTGTTGGAAGAACTTGGGATGTTAACTCCCCCATCCAAAGAAGGCCTGCTTTCAGTGCAGGGTGTCTCTGTGTGTGAGAAAATCCTGCTTTCATCCTCTGAAGCCAAACGCTCCTTTGTCACAGTTTTCCAGCAGCTTTCCTTAGCTTCTCAGGGTGTATTCATCATTTTACTTCTCACTGTCAGAGCTGACTCCTTATTTTATGGTCCTTATTTAATCTGACACTTGCAGCTCTCCGACTTCCCTGCACTCCTCACACTCCCAATTCAGCTTTGTCTGCTCATTAAAACTACAAAGGGCACCATATCCTTACATTAAATTACAGCCCTTGCCTAAATCTATGATTTGCCAACATCAAAGGCTATTTCAAGTTTCAAGGATGCAATGATTTTAGTTTTCCCTTAGGTCCATATTTTAGGATATTTTAATAATAATAAACTTACTTGAAATTTACTGTGGTATGAATACAATGATTTTAAATTGTTTTCAGGGACAGAACATGTAAGAAAAAAAAAAGATACACTAGGTTATAACTGCTTAGAGAGCATCCAGACATGAAAAATGAATATTTGCCCTGTAAACTGTCTAGTACTCTAGTCTACTATGCATTTGGTTGCTATAGTCACCAAAAACATTCTTATGGCTTCCAGCTTATCTCAGCTTTGTTGCAATATTGGTCATCCCTGACACTGATTT
This sequence comes from Gymnobelideus leadbeateri, assembly GCA_011680675.1. Lineage (NCBI taxonomy): Eukaryota > Metazoa > Chordata > Mammalia > Diprotodontia > Petauridae > Gymnobelideus > Gymnobelideus leadbeateri. The sequence goes on from WOXC01001692.1 coordinate 184,281, forward strand.
TCAAGCCTGAAGATCTCAGTTCAAACTCCACTTTTGCCCATAAGGAAGTCACTGTAGTTTTAAGGTCTCATTTTTCTCTTCTCTAAAAGAAAGGGGTAGATAGAATGATCTTTAAAGTACCTTCTAACTCAATCACATTATTATAGGATTTTCTCATGATCAGGGTCCCTAATGAATTTTCCCATGAGAGTTCTCTTCCCAAACACAATGCTGTACAGAAGCTCTACTGTCAGAGGACTCAGGTTCAACAGTTGCTCCCAACTCTTATTACCTGTATGATCTCGGGTAATCAACCAATCAATCAGTCAACAGGTATGTACTAAGAAACTATTATCTACCAGTACTTGTGTAAAAGCCCTGAGAAAGACAAAAGCAATAATATGAAATAATCCTTGCTATCAAGTTCAGATTCTATCATGGGAGAGAATATGTAAATATGTAGGTATATACAGAAAAAAATATATGTATATTTTTATATATATGTGTGTGTATATATATGTATATGTGTATATATATATGTATATATATATATATATATATATATATATACATATAAGACAAATATAGGGCAGTTAGAGCACTAGCATTTGGGAGAACCAGTAAAGGATTCATATGGCTTTGTATATGATCTTAGTTCTGATAGAAGTGAGGAATTCTATAAGGAATAGGTAAGAAAGGAGTGCATTCTAAGTATGGGGAATGCCCAGTGCAAAAGCATGGAGACTGAGACAGAGTGCTATGTTTAGAAACCAAAGAAAAACCATCTTTGGGTGGATCACAGAGCATAGAAAGTAGAGCAAAATATAATGACTAAGGGAAGAAAAAATTGGGGTCAGTCTATGAAGGACCTTAAAAACTGAACAGAAGAGCTTATATTCAGAGGTGGATATAAGGGGTGGATATATCCAGGCCTGGAGGCCACAAATGACCCTCTAGGTCCTCAAGTGGGCCCTTTGACAGAATCCAAACTTCACAAAACAAATCCCCTTAATAAAAGAATTTGTCCTGTAAAACTTGTACTCAGTCAAAGGACCACACCCAAGGACCTAGAATGCCACATGTGGCCTCTAGGCCACAGGTTTCCCACCCGTGTTTTATATCTTATCTTACAATAGAGACAATAGGGAGTCAATGGACTTCTTTGACTATAGAAATACTTGGGCTTAGGGAAAATCTCTTTGTCAGTGACATAGAAGATTGATTAGAGTAGGACGAGAATTAAAGGAGGACAAAGAATTAGGTGGCTATTGCAATAGTCCAGATGAGAAATAATGAAAGTTTGAAATAAGGATGGGACTATGTGAATAGTGAGAAGGCAATAAATAAATAAAAATTATGGAGAAGCAGAAATAGCAAGATTTGGCAACTGATTAGATATATGGAGTCAAGGAGAACGAGAAAGCAAGATTATAAACCTAGGAGACTAGAAAAATAGTGGTGTCTTTGATAAAAATAAAGCAAGTCACTTAATCTCTCTAGAACAGGAGTTCTTAACTGTTTTTTGTGTCATCGACCTCTTTGGCAGTCTGGTTAAATCCAGATAGAATAATATATTTACACGATGGAAGGAAATGCTAAATTTCATTTAGAAGTTAGTGAAAGTAAAAATGTAATTTTTTTTTCTATCCAGGTTCACAAACCCTTGAAATACATGCATGGACCCAAGGTTAAGAATGGCTGCTTTAAACCTGTTTCGAATTTGTGAAATAACAGGGTTAGAATAGTTGGCCTCCAAGTGCCCTTCAAAATAAATGATTATGTATATAAAATTTCAGTATTTCTCTTAGTTATTTATTTTAAAAATACCTCTCAGGGACTTCCAGAGAATACATCCATCCATCCCCCTTTCAAAGTTGTCTTCAGATATGACTAAATCAGAGCAATGGTGCCTGTGCTGGAGTACCATGGCCCTGAAGTAGGATTAGCAATTAGAAATTGTTGAGAAGTGTTTTGAAGAGGTGGATGGAGAGAGGATGGGAAGGGATGATCAATTTGATTTTTAAGAAAGGGGAGTTCATGAAAACACATACAATCTGTCAATAACATCCCCTTCATTGATCACAAAAGCAAAGAAGACGAGAACTTCCCTCACCACTTTCACATACACTTGCAGAATGTATGCCAGGCTTGTTTTGATTTTGTCCCTTTAAGCTGTCCCTATGATTTACTCCAGGTCCATCCCTCCTCTAAATATAGCCCTGAATTGTGCTAAGCTATATATAGGCTTTCTAACATACCTTTGAATAGCTACTCTGGACTTTGTTTTCTTAACTAGTAATTAAACATCATGAGAAATTTGTTATATTATAAAATTTTATATATATATATATACATACATATAGATATAGATACATAAAGAGGAGACAGACAGGGAGAGAGAGAGTTATTCTAATAATCAGAAAATATCACCCAAGAGGGCAGAAGATACCTTTGCAAAATTTATAAGTCACTTCACATGTAAAAAAAAATGCTTTCTTTGTGTAAATACCAAATGATAATAATCCAGGAAAGTGCTATACTTTCTCCTTATTGGTGGGATATGAAAGTAGAAGAGGTAGAGGGGGATGAATGATACTTTTTGCTACTTACTTGAAGTTTTTCTCCTACAAGCCTGAATTCTAGTAAATTATTCTCCTGGGACAAATTTGAAGGGGGAATATGAGGCACGACTCAGAAATCTGAGAGAAGTGGTTAAAGCCAGAAGCTTGGACAGAGACAGTTGTTCATTGACTTTAGGGCATGTCTGTCATCTCAGCTTTGGTAGTGAACTAAAATCCAGAAAAATTCACCAAAAACAAAGAGTAAAAGAAAAGGAAAATCAGTGGTGAGTGAGGGAATGGGGCAGAGACCTCAGCTTGGAGAAATATGGGAACATTATACTCGGGATAGGGATCAAGGAGGTCTAGCTTTGTGGTCATGTAACCTCTAAAAAAGAAGTGACAAAAATATTTCTCTTGTAGACAGGAAAGGAAGCACTTTAATACAATGCACAGAGTCAGTCATTGCCATCAAGCTAGATTTCTTTCATGCCAATCAACTAAAACAAAGACAATGAATCAAGAGAGAGCTTCTGGATTTTAGAGGACTAAAATGTATAGGAGAGTGAGGAAACTAGGGAAGGTGATCAAAAGGTAGAGGCAATATGTATGGAGGCCATATTATTCTAATATAAGGAAGTAGGCACATCATAAATAATCTCATTATCCCACCCGATTCCATCAGCTTTGGTACTCTATCTCCTCATCATCCTTGGCCTCTCTGATTGGAGGGTGGAGCCAAAAACTTCAAACCTCCACTTAAGGAGAGATGTAAGATTAGGCATCTCTTCATTTCTCATCTGCATATCCTACTATTACTTTCTAACAGTCTTCTCTGCCATGCTCCCACATTTGGTAACTACTCTTTCTCCTTATCCACCCCCCACCTTAAGTTTCCTTTTTTTGTGTTGTCTTCCTCTAAGGATGCTTCTTTTTTTTTTAAACAAATGCTTTATTAACTTCTGTTTTCCATCATTCATTTCTGCCAGATTTTGAGTTACAATCATTTTCCACCCATTATTCCCCTACCCAACCTCCCAGAATAGTAGTCCCACAAGATATCGCTTCCTCCAATCTGCTCTCTCCCATACCTTCTCCCATACCCCTATCGATTTTTCCATTAGAGGAAGGTGAATCTTTGTGTCCCAATGCATGCACATCTTATCTCCCTATTACAAGCAAAAGAGTATTAGTAATAGTATTATTATATATTTGGAACATTTAATGTTACGACCTCGAATTTCAGGTCCATTTCCTTCCTCCCTTGTCACCCATTCCCTTTTGGGAGATAAGTAATTCAGTATATGTTGTACATGTCTAGCTATGCAAAACATTATCATAGTAGATATATTGTACAAGGCTGCTTATAATTACCTCCCACTCATCCCACCCCCAACCTGGTCCATTCCCTACTTGATCCTGTCCCTCTTCTATAGTGGGTACTTCCAACCTCCCCTCCCCCCAAGGATGCCCTCCCATCCATCATCCCCCCTTTCATCCCCCTTCCCCTATTCTGCTGCAGGTTGAGATATCCCATTTAGTATGTATGTCATTCTCTCCCTGAATCAAATTCAATGAGAATGTGGCTTTCCCTTTTTGCCTTCCTATTCTTCCCCTCCCTTGCAACCACTTCCCCTTGCTTCTTCTACATGGGATAGTTTACCCTACCCTATCTCTCCCCATCTCCTCTTACTACTTTCCTCTCTCACCTCATAATTTCATCCCTTGAGTATTCTCCCTTCCCAACAAATTCAACCTATGCCCTCTATCCATATATAACTGTAACCATATACACACACATTCACATATGTATTCATATGACCACACCCCTTCTTCCATTATTTTCATAGTGAGAAAGATATCATCAGTCACTGTTATTGCTTTTCCATATAGGAATGTAAATAGTTCAACTTTGATGAGTTCCTTTTGATTTCTTTTCCCTGATTACCTTCTCAGGCATCTCTTCCTTCTTGTGTCTGTATGTCAAATTTTCTATTCAATTCTGGTTTTTTCCTCAAGAATGCTTGAAAGTCCTCTATTCCACTGAATGACCATATTTTCCCCTGAAACAAAATACTCAGTTTTGCTGGGTAGGTGACCCTTGGGTTCATTCCCAGTTCTTTTGCCCTCTGGAATATCATATTCCATGCCCTTCGATCCCTCAGTGTAGAAGCTGCCAGGTCCTGGGCTATTCTGATTGTGTTTCCACAATATTGAAATTGTTTCTTCCTGGCTGCTTGTAGTATTTTCTCCTTGATCTGGGGATTCTGGAACCTGGCTATAATATTCCTGGGAGTTTTCTTTTTGGGATCTTTTTCAGGAGGTGATCAGTGGATTCTTTCAACCTCTTTTTTGCCCTCTGGGTCTAAAACATCAGGGTACTTTTCCTTGAGAATTTCTTGAAGGGTGATTTCTAGTTCTTTCTTTGATCATGGCTTTCAGGTAGTCCAATAATTTTTAAATTGTCTCTCCTGGATCTATTTTCCAGGTCAGTGGTTTTTCCCATGAGATATTTCACATTGCCTTCTAATCTTTCATTTGTTTGGATCTGCTTAACAGCATCTTGATTTCTCATAAAGTCATTAGCTTCCATTTGCTCCAGTCTAACTCTGAAGGAATGAATCTCCTCAGTGAACTTTTGAGATTCTTTTTCCATCTGGCAAATTCGACTTTTTAAGGCATTCTTCTCCTCATTACCCTTTTGGGCCTCCTTTGCCATTTGAGTTAGTCTATTTTTTAAGGTGTTGTTTTCCTCAGTCAGGCTGTTGACCCTCATTTCATACTTTTCCTGCATCCTTCTCATTTCTCTTACCAATTTTTCCTCCACTTCTCTTATTTGATTTTTAAAGTCCTTCTTAAGGTCCTCTATGGCCTGCAACCCGCTCATGTTTTCCCCTGGGGCTTTTGGAGCAGGACTTCTGACCTCACAGTCCTTTTCCGCTCTATGCCCCCAAAATAGGAGTCTAGGGTTGCATTTTTCTGTTTCCTTTGCCTTGGCATGTTGCCACTTAATTACTTGACTTTTGGGCTTGTTGCCACACTATGGCTTTAAGGCCAGATAGAGGAATTTTCGTCCCGAACGTGTGGGGGCAACTTCCGTTTCTGGCAAGCTGTAAACCCACCCACAACTTCCACCCTAGATCACAATCCAGATCCAGGGAGGTTAAAGCAAGAGCGATTACCCCCCAAGACTGATCGCTGGATCTCCCTACGATTTGGAGGCCGGGAGCTGGAGCCGCCTCTGAAAACTGCAAAATAGCGTGTCTCCTCAGTGGCTTCTAGCCCCCAGGGGAGGGAGCCGACGAATTCCCTAAATACCAGTCCCAAAGTCCATAGGAGACCAACCTCTTACTTTGTCCTAGGCATGTCTATGTTGATAATTCTGGAGTCGCCACAGCTCCTGGAGTTCTGGGGTTCCTCCAGCCGGCTGCTGGCCCTGCCGCCCTGGGGCTAAAACCTCGGCTCATGGGGACCTGTGCTCGGCTCGGCTCCTGTGCTCTGCGCCCTGCGCGCTGCCAGGTCCCAGACCACTGTGCTGGTCCTTCCTGCAGGGCTGCTGGGCTGTCCTCAGTGGGAGGTTAGCTTCTCTGTGTCGTTCTGTGGGTGCTGGGGCTCCAGAAGTTGTTCAGAGTCCCCTTTTACATAGTTTGGGGGGAATATGGGGGCAGAGTGGCTTGGATGAGCTGTTTCTACTCCGCCATCTTGGCTCCGCCACCCCTCTAAGGATGCTTCTTGAGGCAGGGTTTGTTTTTGTTCTCCTTTTTATATTTGTGTCTCCAGAACTTTGCATAGTGCCTGGAACATAATAGATACTGAATAAATGTTTAGCAAGGAATTAGCAATTAGCAAGGAAGGGCTCTCCCATTTCCATATTGAAGGATTCTAGGACAAAGTAGGCAATTATAAGTTTCCAGTATGCTGGGAGATCAAGAGAAAAACTTCCTAAGCATGTTATAGAAAGGGGAAATAGGCTAAGGACTTCCACCTTTGAATCTAAGGGTTCAGTTAATCAGCTTCTAAAAGGAATGAGATATCTACCAGCTTTGCAATTCAATTCAATAAACATCTTACTAAGTGCCTGTATCCAGGGTACTGGTGATACAAAGACAAAACCAAAGCTGTCCCCATCAAGTAAATATAAAGTGATTTGATATGGAAGCTAGCACTAACACGCCGGAACTCAGGAAAGCCCTCTTGTAGAAAGTGGCACCTGAGTTCTGCTTTGAAGGAAGACGGATATCATTAGAGGCAGAGATGAGGAGTTACTGTATTCTAGTCATGGGGGACACCCTATGCAAAAGTACAGAGACAGAAAATGACATGATGAGTACAGAAGGTTGAATTGATAGCAGATCAATTTGTCTGGAACATAGAGTGCATGAAAGAGAGAAATATGAACTGTCTGGAAAGGAAGATTAGAATCTGTTTGTAAAGCATAAGCCTTAAATGCCAGACTGAAGAGTTCACATTATATTCTAAAAGCAACTAGAAAATTTTGAGTAAGGGAGGGAAATGTTTAAACATTCTTATCAGACAGGACTGTAATGAATGATTCCAAGGGCAACAAGCTAACTCACTCTAGTAGGGCATGCATTTTTAACTGTATGTACAGGGATAAACTGTATGTACAAGGATGGAGACAAGTTGCATGGATCTATCCACAAACTCTCCTCTGGTTGCCCTTGTCACAACATTACATGTAGTCATTGGCTATGAGATGAAGCAAAACAAATGACTCATTTTAGCATTAAATATAACTATGGCCTTACTAACCAATCCCACACTAGTATAATCATAGGATTAAACAGAGTTCCATTTCCTTTCCAATTAATCATAACACACTATCCCATTTGGGGGGAGAGGGTAAGGAGCCCTCCATATCCTCTTCCCTCTCCCATCTCATCCTCACTGCTCCCTTTTCCCCCTTTACATACACACATACAATCCAGGCTTGCATCTGTCAAATGTGACTAAGCCAATACTACTTGATAGTGAACAAAGCCAAAACTCTCATGGTTAATTGTTTGTTTGTTTTTTATGATTTACTAGTTATGACTATTGTCTCAATCCTCCTTGTGGACAAGGTGGAATGCTATAGCCCCCCTTATTGTACTGTGGGGACATAAACAAACATAGTAGAAAAATGCCCACACAGAATCATGAGGTTCTTGGCATTTTCGTTTCCCTTCCTCCTCTTGAGCTGTGTAAATGCCCAGGTGATAACCATTATATCTCTTCACAGATTCCTGATGACATATTTCCTCCTCCCCACACACAGATATACAACCCACCAGGGGTAGGAGAGAGGTAAAAGGAAAAAAAAGATTTAGATCCTAATTCTAGTACATTTTGAATTGGGAACATCTCTGAGCCCAAATTTACAGAAATTCATCTTTATGATTTTTCTTCCCTCTACCTGGGTGAGATTTTCTAACAGATATTTATATCTTCAGGACATAGCTTCTCCCTTGTGTAGAGAATACATTTGCAGATGACCTCGAACAAGTCTCCTTTGGATTTTGGCTTCAGTGATACAAACAACAAAAAGAACACCAACTTATTTCCTTACATTTTGTAATCCCCTAGCAAACCACAGTGCATAGTATTTGGGGATACAGAGACTGAACACATCATATGTGGATTTCCATTTCTCTTGCCCAACTGTGCCTATAAAAAAGCAAACTATTATTATTCATTTAATAAGCAAGTGTTTGAGTGTCTAACAACTACATTGTAATCTTGCAGAGATAACACAGGTGTTTTGCAGAGATATCAGCCTCCCATCCCACCACTGTCATGCCTGTCTTTCCAATATACATTCCAGTCTTCCAGTTTTCTAATCCCCATTATCCAGAATTACCACCATAGGAGTAAACACCATTTCTTTGCTAATTCCTGTTATTTCTATCCAATTCCAATCCTACCTCCCCTGAAGTGCATTTCACTTCTACCTTCCCCTCTTCTCAATATCTTTACTGTGTCCTTTGAAATCATCTTTTTTTACATTCTATTGATTGGCCAAGGATTTCTTCTACTTTCTTCCAATAACAAAACCCTGGGGGCGGCTAGGTGGCGCAGTGAGTAGAGCGCTGGCCCTGGAGTCAGAAGGACCTGAGTTCAGATCTGGCCTCAGACACTTAACACACACAAACAAAAACCTAGCCATGTGACCTTGGGCAAGTCACTTAACCCCAATTGCCCTAAAAAAAAAAAAAAAAAAAAGCAATAACAAAACCCTGCTTTTCCCAAAAGAAAGCATCTCCCTAGCAGGATTCTTCAATGAAGACCTATCTTCCTTCTCCTAGGAATAGGAGAAAGAGCAGAATATTCTTTGTTCCTCATGAACCTTTCCTGACCATTGTTTACTTGTTATCTCTCACCAATCTCTCTTGCTTTGACATTCCTATTCCTATTTCTATTTTATCACTCTCTTCACAAGTTCATCATCTTACTGACAAAGGTCCATGTAGTCCAAGCTATCACTTTTGTAATAGCCATGTATGGTTGTGAGAGTTGGACTACAAGGAAAGCTGGCTACCACAGAATCTACACTTTTGAACTGTGGTGCTGGAGAAGTCTTTTGAGAATCTCTTGGACATCAAGGAGGTCAAGTCAGGCAACACCTAAATAAATTAATTCAGGCTATTCACTGGAGGGTCATATACTTTAATCTGGAGCAAAATACTTTGGCAACATAATGAGAAGATGTAACTCCCTGGAAAAGCCCCTGATACGGGGAAGGATTGAGGGCAAAAGGAAAAGGGGATGGCAGAGGATGAGATGGATAGATAGTATCATGGAACAATGAATATGAACTTGGACAGACCTCAAGAGATAGTGGAGGATAGAAGAGTCTGGCATGCTATGGTCCATAGGGCCATGAAGAGTCACAGAGCACTGAATGACTGAACAACAGCAACAAAAGCAACTTCATCGTAGTCATTAACTCCTCCAGTCTTCCATACAGATCTCTAAGACACACTTCCACCTTCTTCAAGAATTTTAGCAAAAGGGTCATTGCCTTCCACTCCACCTCATCCCTTGACATCTTTTTTTTTTCAATTTCCATACATATATTGATCATCTAACACTGTGATTTCAGACTTTGACTATTCTATCTTTTCGATTGCAACCTCTGATACTTAATTTTTTTCATCCACATGCATCCACACCAAAACAACCACACTCTAGATATCACCACCACCAGACCTGTTTTCCTTTCCATAATCCTAAGATTTGTAGGTCATCTCTCTGATCCACAGTTTCCTGTCCTACCATTGCCTTCCTAGATCCTAATGAACCTTATCTTCATCTTATTATTATGTCAGACCTCACATAATAATACCTACCTCACAAAGTTTTTGTGATGATCAAATGAGATAATGTATGGGAAATTTTTTGTGAACCTTAAAAGACTATATAAATTAAATATTGTTTCTATTACTGTTATGACTATTTTTGCCCAACCTATCACATCTCTTCCTAGCTTCACATGCCTCCATGGTCAATCTACTCCCCATAGTAAGCAACTCAATGAATTACTAACCACCAAAATCAAGCTGAATTTTACATGGAAATTAGAAAAGAAGTTAGAAGATTATCTAGTAAATTCCTTCATTTTGCATTTTCACACTCCTTGGATTCTCCATAATTATTTCCCTATAAATAGTGTCTTCTACCATTTGTCTTCTCTACTCCAGGATGCTCATTTTTTTTAAATGAAACATAACCAATTTTTTTTTCAAATTCACAATATTTCAGGTTCTCTCTAGAACTAAATATTTTGTACAATACGTTTTAAGTGGGAATTTTTCAATGTGTTCCTCTTCCAAAGTATTTTAGTAGAAACCAGAGTCTTGAGTAGCCCACTTAGGAGACTCTGACTTACTATTCTGCTCATTATTGCTGGTAAAAGAAAAAATCACAAAATCAAGCAGATTGGACTCAGCATAAATTATATAATTACAGAATCTTGAAGTTTGAAGAGAACTAGTCATCTATTTTAAGCTGTATTTTGAATAAGAATTCTTTTTATTCCATACTCCACAAGTTACCATCCTGTCTTTGAAGACCTGAGTGAAGGAGAATACATTACTTCTTGTACTTTGTACAAGAACATTATACTTTTAGGTTATCTTAATGCTTATGAATTTTTCCCCTTATATTGAGCCAAAATCTGCTTTTCTGTAGCTTCAACCCATTGCTTCTAGTTCTGACCTCTGAGTACAAAAAAGAACAAGTGCAATCTCTCTTCCATTCTAGAGCCTTTCATATACTTGATGATGGTTATCACCCAACAACCTCCATACACACTCACACTCACACACACACACACACACACACACACACAGGAACATCTTCCATTCTTCAGGATAAACATCACCATCTCTTTCAACTGATTCACATGTGACATTAGCTCAACACTCTTTGCCCTTCTTTTTATACTAAACTTTATTGTTTGTTTAACAACTTTCTTTTGCAACTATTATCAAATCCTCATTATATTCTCTACAGTTACTGTTAACAAAAGTTTTCACCCTATTTAAGGTCCAGCCCCAACCCTACCCCCAACACTTTCAGCAGATGATTTATCTTCCTACTTTGATGAGTGAAGCTACCTGATATGAACTCCAGCACTTTGCCTCTCCCAGACCTCAAAGTATTTCTGTATCTTTATCCATTCTATCTTATTTCTATCCCCTCTCAGCAATATAAAAAGTGAATTTCTCTCCTTTCCTACTATGCCCTTTATCTTATTGCCTCTTACATCACCTTCTATGCTACCATGCCCCACCGTGAATTATATTTTTTCATCTTCAATCTCCTATTTTCCATTGCTTCTGTCCTTTCTGCCTATACACATGTTCAGATTTTTATTTTTTAAAACACACACAAACACACACACACACACACACACACACACACATATATATATATATGTACAAACCTTTCCTTGACCCTGCTACCTATCCTCTGCAAAGCTTCTTAAAAGCATATGCTATATTTGTTGCTTCTACTTCATCACCGCCCACACACTCACTGAGCCTTTGTAATATGGTTTCTGTCCATACCAATCTACTAAAATTGTTTGGTATAGTGAAAAAGTCCCTCGATTTAAAGTCAGAGAATCTGGTTTCAATTCCCAGCTTAACTTCCTACTTCCTGTGTTATCTTAGGAAAGTTAATTAACTTTCTGGATATCAGTTCTCACACATGTAAAACTAGAGAGTTGAATTATATAACCTTGAACAGTCCTTCCCACTCTAGATCCTATCATTCTATATCTCCCCACCCTCAATTGCCAAAGATGATGATCTTTTCTCAGCACTCTTCTCTCAGAACTCTATAACATATGACACTATTGAGTATAGTTCCTTTTTGGTTTGCACTTTTTCCTTGTATTCTCTTGGCTTTCTAACTATGTCCACAACCATTTCTTTTCTCTGTTCACTGATTCATTTGTCTCTTCTCAAACCTCTATGTGTATACACTTGGAAGGATCTTTCCCCAATCTCGACACTACCTGTCTTATTGTTCTCATCTATCCTGTCGTATTGTGCTCAAATTCCTTCAGTAGTTAGTTTTTTATCTTGACGGTTTTAAATTCTACCTTGTTTTCAAGGTCCTCAATGCCTTTCCTACATTATTTCTCTCCATTCTCCAAAATGGAAATTTCCAACTAACATTTGAAATAATAGCAAATTCAAGGTAGTATATGAATAAATACCAGACTATATGGCATAGATTTAGATAAGTTTTGTTCAGGCTCAGAGGTTGGGGCTCAGAAGAAAGGGAAATTAATGCAGGTTGGAGGAGGCAGGTAAAGTTTCACAGATAGAAGTGACCTGGAGGAAGATGAGAAGGGTTTGAATCAGTGAAGAGAAAAAGTAAGGTGATTCCATCATAGATTGGGGAAATGATTTGGGCATGAGGCAGACAGTCTAGAAATGCACTTGAGTCTAATAGAAGAAGTATGTTGAGAATTAGTCCAAAATGATATGACAGAAAATTATTGAAGTATATTCTTCTGTTGCTGGTGCTACTATATGGCTGCAAATCATGAAACCCTGAAATCTCTGAAGAATTGAAATTATGGGTTATCCAAAAGAGAATAAAGAAATGCATGGTGGGCCTATGTAGAATTTTTTTTGGCAAGGCAATCAGGGTTAAGTGACTTGCCCAGGGTCACTCAGATAATTAAGTGTCAAGTGTCTGAGGCCATATTTGAACTCAGGTACCCCTGATTTCCAGGGTCAGTGCTCTAGCTACTGTGTCACCTAACTGACCCCATATAAAATGCATTGCCAATATTGACTTGTGCATAAGAATTGTTTAAAAAAGACATAATCCAGGAGACATCAGAAAATGAGGTTTATAAGTCATATATTGAGAGCAAGGAATAACAAAAGAACACTCATAGTACTATACCAACATAACGCTAAAAGTCCTAGAGGAAGATTGTGAATACATTGGATAGATTATCTATGGAATATTTATGGAAGGACATGAATAAGTATGATTCAGGGTATGATTGTGTTGATAAGTTGTGATCTCCACTGTTGGAGGAAAGCATCTTCATCAATGTGATCACTGAGCCATTGAATTAGGCACATTGGCAGAAGTCTGTAAAGAATATGGAAGAGCAGAGATAATCACTTGCCACTAATAAACTACATGAGCTTAGGCAAGTTAGTTAAACCTCTCCAGGCCTCTTGTAATAATCTATAAAATAAAGAGTCAAACAAAGTAATATCTAATGACCTTTCTAGCTCTAACACTATATGACTCTTCACTCAGAGTCCAGGTATGAGGCTATTGTAATAATGCTGACTTTGGGAGACAAGAGAGGTCATGGGCTTGAATGGTGGCAGTGGGGGTGTAGAGGAAGGGATAGATATGACGCATTTGTGAAAGGAGAAATCAATGACATACATATAGAGAAAAGAGTAGAACTAGGTTGAGGTATGGGCAGCTCAATTTTCACATTCTACGGAGAGATGTAATGGACCCTTTCATTAGGAAAAGGACTGAAGAGGTCTGTTCCTATAGGAAAATTTTCCCTGTGTGAGAAAATGAATACTCTCTATCTTATAAAATATATCAAGGTAAGTAACAATTTGTCATGGGGAAGAGGGACTTTTCTGAAAACCAACTAGTAATCTGATCTAGGTCTAATAACCAAGAATGTCTTTGTATTTAAAGATAAAATCCTAGAAATTTATTACAGTAGAGAAACTATACCTATAGCGTGTCTTTACATCATTATAGAACTTATAATACTAATGTGATATACCACCATCCATCAGAAGTTGGCAAGAAAAAAGAGTTATGTGCCTGAATCTCCAAGCATTCAATGAAAAACAAATGCTTCACAGTTTTCTTATTCTAATCAAAATTTGTTCTGTGCATGTGTGCCAGATGTACTTCAGACCTCTCTCATTCATACTTCTGTTCTGGTCCCCAGATGTCTATTGCATTCTGATTGTGTCAGCCTCTGCTACAAAACTGGATACAAAGGTAGCCAGATAATTAATCACACTCGGTGCTTATTGTGTGTCTATGCACAATATCTACTATGATGTGTGGGCTCATTCTATCCAACTCCTCACACAGAAATGCAAGGAAGCAAGCAAATACCTTACTTTTATCAATGTATTCCTTCCAAGACAGGCTTTCATACAGATTGTAAATCCAAAACACATACATCAAGAAAAGGGACTTCTGAGAATCAAATAACCTTTTATACTCCCAGTTCCATGATAGCCACTTGTCCTGGACAATAATAACCCAATATTTCCTCCTACCTTAGGGTGGAGAGTAGTTATCCCTCAATAGCAGCATTCAAACGCTATTCACAACCACACAAAATATAGGTTTGGGCCTTTCTCTTGTGCTCAACACATAGTGTTGGCCCTAATGGTTACTTCCTTTTGCCTTTGCTTTTGAAGACATACTGGAAATTGTCACCTGATTTTAAAGTTACTTTTCCCTCGGGATTTTTATGGTTGCATCGTCTTTTGTAAATCCTGCTTCTCTTCTTGGCAGACATTTTACCTGCGTGGGTTTTTAGAAGAACAGAAGCCCTGTCATTTTGATTCTTCCCTCCCTGTTGCACCAAAATTATTGCTGATAAGAGCAGGAATCTGCAATTGCTTTGGAAGTAGTCACATTTAACTCTTGTGCAGGCACAGGAGAGAGAACCAGGAGCAGGAGTATCTTGTTTTCTTGCCCTTCTTTTTACAAAATGACCCCCTTAGAAATACCATTGTTCTTTTTAGGAACATCATTCTATGTAACTAATATGGTAACTTCTTAACTCCAATAAACATAATTAAACTCTGGAATAGGGTAACAAAGTATGGAATTTTTATTTCTGTGTATATCCTCAAGACTATTAACCATGCATTTCAAATGACTTTGGTGTTTGCCTGCAAGGGGCTTTTCCAGATGACCTGCTGAGGATCTTTCAAGGATAAAAGTATGAGCTAATTGTAAACCTATTCTCATTACTTAAGGGTTTTTAATTTTATTTCTTTATTCATTGCATCTGACAATCAAAAAGATTGGGGGGAGGAGTGTTAATAGATATTTTCTAACGGTATATGTTGGGATTGAGATGTTTGAACAAACTGCAAAATTAGAGTGGGTCATATTCAAAAGAGGAAGTCAAATTTATAGAATTAAAGTGAGTCATATTCAAAAGAGGAAGTCAAATTTATAGAATACATGTTAGTAAAACATCGATCCTTCCTTTTATCCACAATTTTTTTAAACAAATGCTTTATTAACTTCTGTTTTACATCATTCATTTCCACCATATTTTGAGTTACAATTATTTTTCCCCCCTGTTTTTCCCCTACCCACCCTCCCAGAATAGCAGTCCCACAAGATATCGCTTCCTCCAATCTGCTCTCTCCCATACCTTCTCCCATACCCCCTTTGACTTTTCCATTAGAGGAAGGTGAATCTCTGTGTCCCGATGCCTGCACATCTTATCTCCCAATTACAAGCAAAAGAGTATTAAGAATAATATTTATATATATTTGAAACATTTAATCTTAAGACCTGGAATTTCAGATCCATTCCCTTCCTCCCTTGTCACCCATTCCCTCTGGGAAGAGAAGTAATTCAGTATATGTTGTACATGTCTAGCTATGCAAAACATTACCATAGTAGATATATTTGTACAAGGCTGCTTATAATTACCTCCCACTCATCCCACCCCCAACCTGGTCCATTCCCTACTTGATCCTGTCCCTCTTCTATAGTGGGTACTTCCAACCTCCCCTCCCCCCAAGGATGCCCTCCCATCCATCATCCCCCCTTTCATCCCCCTTCCCCTATTCTGCTGCAGGTTGAGATATCCCATTTAGTATGTATGTCATTCTCTCCCTGAATCAAATTCAATGAGAATGTGGCTTTCCCTTTTTGCCTTCCTATTCTTCCCCTCCCTTGCAACCACTTCCCCTTGCTTCTTCTACATGAGATAGTTTACCCTACCCTGTCTCTCCCTATCTCCTCTTGCCACTTTCCTCTCTCACCTCATAATTTCACCTTGAGTATCATCCCTTCCCAACAGATTTCAACCTATGCCCTCTATCCATATATAACTGTAAACATATATACACACATTCACATGAATTCATATGACCATACACCCTTCTTCCATTATTTTCATACTGAGAAAGATTTCATCAATCACAGTTATTGCTTTTCCATATAGGAATGTAAATAGTTCAACTTTGATAAGTTCCTTTTGATTTCTTTTCCCTGATTACCTTCTCAGGCATCTCTTGCTTCTTGCATCTGGATGTCAAATTTTCGATTCAACTCTGGTTTTTTCCTCAAGAACGCTTGAAAGTCCTCTATTCCACTGAATGACCATATTTTCCCCTGAAACAAAATACTCAGTTTTGCTGGGTAGGTGACCCTTGGGTTCATTCCCAGTTCTTTTGCCCTCTGGAATATCATATTCCATGCCCTTCAATCCCTCAGTGTAGAAGCTGCCAGGTCCTGTGCTATTCTGATTGTGTTTCCACAATATTGAAATTGTTTCTTCCTGGCTGCTTGTAGTATTTTCTCCTTGATCTGGGGATTCTGGAACCTGGCTATAATATTCCTGGGAGTTTTCTTTTTGGGATCTTTTTCAGGAGGTGATTGGTGGATTCTTTCAACCTCTATTTTGCCCTCTGGATCTAAAACATCAGGCCAATTTTCCTTGAGAATTTCTTGAAGGGTGATTTCTAGGTTCTTTCCTTGATCATGGCTTTCAGGTAGTCCAAAAATTTTTATATTATCTCTCCTGGATCTATTTTCCAGGTCAGTGTTTTGTCCCATGAGATATTTCACATTGCCTTCTAATCTTTCATTTGTTTGGATCTGCTTAACAGCATCTTGATTTCTCATAAAGTCATCAGCTTCCATTTGCTCCAGTCTAACTCTGAAGGAATGAATCTCCTCAGTGAACTTTTGAGATTCTTTTTCCATCTGGCAAATTTGACTTTTTAAGGCATTCTTCTCCTCATTGCCCTTTTGGGCCTCCTTTGCCATTTGAGTTAGTCTATTTTTAAGGTGTTATTTTCCTCAGTCAGGCTGTTGTAGCAGCAAGCACCCCAATATCCCCAGGGTGACTGCCAACACAGGTTCTGAGATCTGCTTTTCAAAGGAAAGCAACTCAAAATGGGTTAACAAGCTTACTTTAATCAAACAAACATACATTACCTAGTTCAGGGGAAAAAGGTCAGCACCCCGAACTTCAGAGTTACAGAACTTACAGATCAAACAGACAGGCTTCCAAACTGTCCTACCATCATATCAATACCAAATCACAGTTACCAGAGAGGGAAGCATCAACATCTGGGTTTTCAAAGCCGGGGGGGCTCTCAACAACGGCTTCCCAGAGTCTCATCTGGTCAAATCACACAACACTTCTCAAAGTGAGCCCCAAAGGAAAGCCCCTCATCAGAGTTTATATAGCCTTCTCCTGGCTCAGAGAATGTAACAACCGTCTGGACCCACTGCCCAATCACAAAGTATCAAGGTGTAGGCTTTCCTGAAAAACAAGCCTCCCACCACAGGCTCCAAGTGCACTTAAGCTAGGGGCAGGGAAGATCTTTAAATTTGCATTTCCATTACAGCTGTTGACCCTCATTTCATACTTTTCCTGCATCCTTCTCATTTCACTTCCCAATTTTTCCTCCACTTCTCTTATTTGATTTTTAAAGTCCTTCTTAAGGTCCTCTATGGCCTGCAACCCACTCATGTTTTCCCCTGGGGCTTTTGGAGCAGGACTTCTGACCTCACAGCCCTTCTCCCGCTCTATGCTTTGATCCTCTTTGCCCCTAAAGTAGGAGTCTAAGGTTGCATTTTTCTGTTTAATTTGTTTCCTTTGCCTTGGCATGTTGCCACTTAATTACTTGACTTTTGGGGCTTGTTACCAAAGTATGGCTCTGCCACCAGAGAGGGGGCCAGACAGACAGGGGAACTTTCATCCCAAACGTGTTGGGGGGGACAACTTCTGTTTCTGGCAAGCTGGAAACCTACCCACGACCTCCATCCCAGATCACAATCCAGATCCAGGGAGGTTAAAGCAAGAGCGATTACCCCCCAAGACTGATCACTGGATGTCCCTACAGTTTGCAGGCCAGGAGCTGGAGCAGCCTCTGAAAACTACAAAATGGCTTGTCTCCTCAGTGGCTTCTAGCCCCCAGGGGAAGAAGGTGATGCGTTCCCCAAATACTGGTCCCAAAGTCCATAGGGCACTAACCTCTCACTTTGTCCTAGGCATGTCTATGTTGATAATTCTGGAATCGCCACAGCTGCTGGTGTTCTGGGGTCCCTCCAGCCAGCTGCTGGCCCTGCCGCCCTGGGGCTAAAACCGCTACTCAGGCGAAACTGTGCTTGGCTCCCCGTGGGCTGCGCACTGTGCTGCCAGCTCCCAGAGCGCTGGGCTGTCCTCAGTGGGAGGTTAGTTTCTCTGCATCGTTCTGTGGGTGCTGGGGCTCCAGAAGTTGTCCCCTTTTACATAGTTTGGAGGTAATCTCGAGGGAGAGTGGCTTGGATGCGCTGTTTCTACTCCACCATCTTGGCTCCACCCCCCCTTTCATCCACAATTAATGGAATTATCTTCTATACATAGTAAGGGAAGAGAAGAACAAAATGTACATACTTTCTTTCCAGATGAAAGAAATACCTTGTACATCTTCTCCTCTTTAACTGCAATCTGCCAGACATCTTTTTCATATTATAAATAGTTCCTGAGCTCTCTTTTCTAAGGTCTTCCTGATCAGAGCCTACATATCCCCATCACTCCCACTCGTCACCTCTTTATGTATAGACATATTTGTGTAATAAGCTCACTTTCCCATCATCAGCATCCTCTGTCTCATATTATGATTCCCTAAAGACTGTTTTATGTTCTTCATTTTGAAGAGGACTGATGCCATCATGGGATGATATCTTGACTGGCACATGAAGTGGATTTAAATGTGGTAGAGTTGCACAAAGTCTTCAGCCTCATTCTCTCTTCCTGAGTCATTAAAGTCCAGTGGCAACACAAAAGATCTAGATGACTGGCGATGGCTCTGGATGCAGTAGAATGACGTCAGCATCTTCAATGTCTGACCAACCTCTAAGTATTCCACAGAGCTTGTTTCAGTCCCCTTCATGGGAATTGGAACAAATTGTTTTTACCCACTCATTCTGCCAGGGGAAGTCTCCACATATTTGGGGTAGGCATTTCCCTAACTCACCAATGGTTTTGAATCTTGTCATTTACTCTCAACCTGGTTTAGTCCATCTGCTAGGATGTGACTGTTTTAAATGCTGCAGCTTCTTGGAGCCACAGGTGAGACTTCGGTGAAATGTAGGCACCAAAAGTGGATAAGCAGCCCTAAAAAAACCTTGGCAAGCCCTCACACCAGTGTTACCAGTCCTCCCTGAATACCCCATACAGCCCTGCTTATGCCTTTTTGTTCAGTCTATTGTATTGAGAATTAAAATGTTGCGGGATATTCATATTGATGATGATGATGATGATGATGATGATGATGATGGTGATGATGATGATGATGATGATGGATAGATGGCAATTTGTCATTATTTTCTATACTATTTTATCTTTTGGAAATTTCCTGTGTAGGGTAATTAAGTTCTGTTTGCAGTTTTGTTCTTCCCACCATTCTCCTTATAGCTATGAGATTTAGAAGAACTTAGGCAGACAAAGAATGAGAGACAGAAGAAAAGTACAGTCATAAGGATTTGCCTTAGTTTTGTCTAATTGTCCCAATAATCTGCCTGGGGATTGTGCTTTGCTTGCTTACTGCTTCAGCTGAAAAGATTGGTGCATTTTTAATTGTTTTTTAAATGACATTGCATTGTGGATGCTATGGGATGTTCCAAAATGGCAATTTCTTCAAAATGTCTGTAAAAATCCCTTCAAAGTGATATTGTTCCACAGTGACACTTTGAAGGTAGAATTGCTAAGTTTTTCACTATGTAATTTGTCCCTTTACTTAAAAAAGAAATAAATACATTTGCACATACTTATTTTACAGCAAAAACAAAAAGTATCTTTGACATTGAGGTATGATTGGATGAGATGAGTAATTTGAGATCTTGGAAGATGTTGGCTTTCTTTATATGGCCAAACATCTGTGACTGCCAAATTTTACAGTTGCAAGGCACTTTAGAGACAATATAGTAGAATTGTGTCATTTCTCAAATGAGGAAACTGAGGTCCAAAGAGGTAAAAAGTCTAGAGTACTAGATTTGGATTCAGAGGACCTGGGTTTTAATCCAGCCCTGCAACTTCCTTACCATCAAGCTACTTACCTTCTCTTGGTCCCTCTTTCCTAATCTGTAAACCAAGGGTGTGATACTAGATGACCTCTGAGGCTTCCTCCAGCTCTAAATCATTATTCCTATTCATCCACTCTATCTTCTAGCCAAATTCACCCACTTAACTATTCCCTCCATGCAACGTTCCATCTCCCAAATCCATCCCTTTACCCAGGTGGTTCTTCATTTCTAGAATGTACCTCAGCTTCACTTTTACTATTTGTAATCTCTAGCTTCCTTTTAAGTTCAATTAAATGGCCACCTCCTACTTTAGGCCTTTATGACCTTCCCCTCCCCTAGGATTGTGACCCACCCTACAAAAACAAGTACTAAGGACAGCTTGATGTTAATTTTGCATGTATCTATCTGTATATACATTGTTCACGTGATAGAATGTAATCTTCCTGAGGGAAGAGATTTTCATTTTTTTCTTTGTATCCCCAGTACCTAGCATAGTTCCTGGTACAGAGTAATGGGTCAATAAATGACTATTGATTGATAGAGTGGAATAGAAAAGAATGTTGTGGTGGGTATCCCCTTCCTATGTGCCCTTGACCCTCTTTTCCCTCTTTATTCTTTGCTCAGTGCTCTGATCAGCACCCGTGAATTCAATTTTATCTCTATATTAATCATTCCCAGATCTACTTATCCCATTCTAACCTATTTCATTGCCTCTCAAATCTCCCATTGTTTTTGAACATCTCAAATTGTATGTCCTGTAGACATCTTAAATTCAACATGTCCCAAAATGAAGTTTTCCCTCAATTCCCCCCCCCCATCGCCATAACTTTCCTATTGCCATAAAAGACATCCTCCTCCTCCTCCTAGTCACCCTGTCTTACAGCCTACATGTCCTCCTCATCTCCTCTCACTCTGTTTCTGTCTCTCTGTCTCTCTCTCTGTGTCTCTCTCTCCCTCTGTCTCTCTGTCTCTCTCTCTCTGTCTGTGTGTGTGTATCTGTCTCTGTCTCTCTCTGTCTGTCTCTCTCTGTGTATCTCTCTCTGTCTCCGTCTCTGTCTCTCTGTCTCTGTCTCTGTCTCTCTCTGTCTCTGTCTCTGTCTCTCTCTGTGTGTCTCTCTCTGTCTCTGTCTCTCTCTCTCTCTCTCTGTCTCTCTCATCCTTCATATCCTGTTGGTTGCCAAGGCTTGTCGATATCACCTTTGCAACATCTCTTGCATGTATACTTATATCTCCTTTGTTATTGTCATCACCTTGGTAAATGTCCTTATCCCCTCACGCCTGGACCATTGCAGTGGCCTGCTTGTTGGTTTCCTTGTCTCAAATCTCTTCCTACTCTAATCCATCTTTTGCCAGTTATCAAACTGATCTTTCTAAAGCACAGAGATGATCATGTCACTTCTCTATCCTATGAATTCCAATGGCTCCCTATCACTTCTAGAATGAAATGCAAAATCTTTTGTTTAGGATTCAGCATAAAAAGTCATTCATAATTTAATCCTTTCCTACCTTTATGGTCTTCCTATAGCTTACTCTTACCTACCCACCCCCTTCTACTCAGTGGTATAATGACACTGTCCTCCTTGTCCTTCCTCCCACAAGGGACTCCATGTCTGACTCAGTGTATTTTTACTGACTGCCCTTTCTTCATTCCCACTTCCTGGTCTCCCTGGATTCCTGCAAGTCCCAGATAAAATGCCACTTTCTACAAGGTATCTTTTCAAATGCCTCTTAATGCTAGTGCCTTCCCTCTGTTGATTATCTCCCATTTGGCCTGTATCTATATTGTCTGTGCATAGTTGTCTGATTTTTATCACCCCCATTGAAGATGAGCTACCTGAATACAGGGATTGCTTTTGTTTGTTTGCATTTTGGCTCTTTTTCTTTCTCTACCCCACAACTTAGTATGCTAAGTACATGGAACATAGTAGGTGCTTAATCAATGCTTGTTGACCAAATGACTCATAGACTTAGAAAGGCTTTCAGAGAGTATCTAGTCCTTTTATTTATGAGGAAACCAAGACCCATGGAAGTGAAATAATTTCCCTAACATGAGCATCAAAACCAAACTGAATATTTCCCCTGATATGCTTCATCATCTATTCTCATTTTGACACTTTAGGACTATTGTTTGTTGTTGTTATTGTTGTTGTTGTTGTTGTTGTTGCAGGCTGCTATAAGATGGAAGGGAAAGACGATGTCTCTAACAACAGATTTTTTCACTGCCCTTTATATATAACTCAATCAATAAAAACTTAATAAATGTTTGTTTCATGATTATCATATGCAAGGTGCTCTACTAAACTATGTGGAAGATATAAAGAAGTTACCAAGTACAGAATTTTATGAGATAGAATACTTAAAATAGCACCCCTTAACTCGGATAATGTTTACAGCCTACTTGGTTCTTATCATTCTATGTCTCCAACTGTGATAAAAAGTATAGCGGAAAAGGTCAGAGCCAAAGGTACAACTGTCAAAAACACAGGCTTTCATTCCAGCTCCCTGAAGGGCTTTGTGTGGGTGTTTCAATATTCATTAATTGTATAATAGTCATAAGAACATTAATACATATTTTTAAAGTATTTTACCTTTACTGAATGTCTTTCACATAAAGTTCCCCAAGGATACCACAAATGAGCAATAGCCACTTTCAAGAGTCAAAATATTCCCATGAGACTGGTTAATGAGGATAGAAAGATCCCCAAATAAAGTTACTGCAAAATGAACTACAATTTTCCCAGCAGGTAAGGCTTAGTAAGAATTGGGAGCAAAGACAAATGACTGTCTCCTGATAAACCAGAATCCAAGATAACAGGCAAAATAAACACTCTAGAATTTGGTGATAAGAGATGTTTTACCAAAAAGCATAGCATGTTGTGTATGTATGCATACATGTATATGTGTATGTGAACACATATATACATTCATACCCACCCACTTACATACAACATATGTTAGAGCTGGAAGGGACATTAAATATCATTTCGTCTAATACTCTCATTTTATAGATGAGGCAACTGAAATCTTAGAAGACTTCAATTGTCACCTACAGTTTTAAGTAAAACCTAAAGGAACTCTGAAAGGCCCCAAAGGACCCTAAAACCATTTCCTTCACTCACCTGCCATCAAAACTATCTTTCCCACTTTGCTTGAAATTCCAAAGAGGCAACCCTCATTGGTAGATGCCAAAACTGAGATGCGGTCTAGAGAAGATCATGTTGAAAATCCAGATACTCTCCTTTAGAGTGAAGGGAGAGATCTGAAGTTCTTGTATCAGGTCATCTGCAAAATTAACCTTTTTCTCCTTGAAAGACATAGAAAGTCTAGCTCAGAGAATTTTAGTTGGAGGGAGAATACTGGACTAATAGAATTATTGGAGAAACACGGCTGAAGGAGATTATGCAAGGTTATGTCACAGCATCCAGGATGATCAGCTGCCCCTTTGATAGAGGAAAGCCACATGTTAATTGACTGCCACTTTTAGCATAGCAAATTTTAAAGAAGGTATACTGAAGATATGCAAATAGGTAGTAGAAACACTTTATACCAATTAGAACAAATAAGACAGGTCAGGAAAAGAGAAATGTAACATTCCCATAACTGTCCACAGATCTCCAAAATCTCCATGAGAGGGATGAGCTATATCTGTACCAATTGTGGCAGATAATATGATTCCCCAAAGGGAGTAATTGTGGAGGTATATATAGAAAGCTGTGTGCTCATGTAGATAACCACAGCAAGATTCTATCTCAGACTAGGCTAGGTATGATGATTCAACCTAGGGGAGGCTCTATCAATGCAATGCATCTTTTTGGATTGATGAATTGATGCCAATGTTGGAAGAAATGAATTCTATGAGGACTAAGACATCTCAGCTTTGCCAAATGGAATCAACTGACTTTAAAGAAAAATCTATGGACTTATTCTGGAATAGGATCTATGAAAAGCAGGAGCTCAACAATAAGGTGGAGGGTAAAGAGAGTTGTGCAGCTAGGTAATGATAGAACACCTGGCCTGGTGTTAGGAAGACATAAGTTCAAATGTGGCCTGAGACACTTACTAATTGTTTCACCCTGGGCAAGTGAATCAACCTTGTTTGTCTTAGTTTCCTCATCTATAAAATGAACTGGAGCAGAAAATGGTAAACCACTCCAATATTTCTGACAAGAAAACCCCAAATGAGGTCACGAAGAATTGGACATAACTGAAATGACTCAACAACAACAAAAGTTGGGTTTCACTACCTAAAATGTACACAGAAGACTGCAACATAGCTTTTTCTATTAGTTGCTACTATTTGTCTTCTATTTCTTATCTTTCAGTGCTAAGTAGTAAGGTGTTTTTGTTTGTTTTAAAGAAAATTATCACACCATTTGCAAGAAGCAGAGCTAAAGAAAGAGCCTGCAGAAAAGGCAGTTGCATATACACATACATACATATTTATAGATGCATATGTATAAATATGAATTATGTAATTTTATCATTATATTTAGTTTTCCTTTGTAATCCTACATGTTTTATTTTATGCATCTAAAAACATTATTCTAGGAAGAGTTCATAGGTTTCACCAGTCTGTTAAGAGGGGCACATGACACAAAAAAGGACCATTTCCTAAAGAGAGGATAAGTCAAGGTTGGGAAGGTGAAAGTCTAGGACTAAATTGTAATTTAGATAAACCCTGTCTACATGTGAATGTTAGATTGCAATCAAGTTGATACCTATAGGGATGGTTTTTGAAGCATATTATCTGCATTACACCCCTTCTTGGATATCTTCCCAGATCAACACTCACAGGTTTGTAGTTCATATCCCCAAAGGTATGATTACGCTCAGGTTTCAAGAGTGAAAATTGTGGGACCACCCTTCTAAAACTGCATACATGAGCTCCCACTGGTGTGCTTCCCATAGAGAGTTAAATAACTAAAGGGCCTAGTGTAGATATTTTAATGTATTCATTAATTATATGATAATCATAAGAGCATTAATACATATTTTAAAGTATTTTAGCTTTGTTAATAGTCTTTCATCTGATATTCACTAAAGATACCAGAAATGAACAATATCAAATTTCAAGAGTCAAAATAATGAAACTAATCTTGGATAAAAAGATGCCCAAAAAAGTTTACTGAATGAACCACAATTTTCTCAGCAGGCAAGATCAGCAAGAAATGTAATAGGAAATTAATACCCCTAAATAATTCAAAATTATAAGTAATGAACAAAATAAAAGTATTACAGAATTTGGTTATTACCTATTAGCAAAAGTATTTACTAAGATGGCATTATAAGAAAAGAGCATCTCAGGTCTCTCAAACTGACTTTTCAACTGCTGGATGTAGACTCTTTCTGGGTGAGTAGCTCTTCTGCTGTGGTCAATAAAAAAGAAAAATGCCTTCCTTCCCCTTCGCCAAGAGGAAAAGACCTGTCTGTCTTTTTCTAATACTGATTCATTTTTCTTTGATTCATCTAAACTGCCCTACTCTTGAATTTCTGATAGTTTACAGGATTTATTTATTTAAAGTCCCCAGAGGTTTAGCCAATTTTTATCTAATCAGATCATATTTACACTTCTGACTCAATGAGTAAGAGCTCTCAATACTTTGTAAAGGGATCTCCTGATCTTAATGCTGTGTTACCATATCAACACCTTATCAATAGTGATTACATCCATTCTCTACTCCTGTCCCCATTAATTCTGTACCACCATCTCAGTGCTAGGTCAGATTGAAACAAATACGTATACGTTTGCGTATACCTATACCTATATGTATACATATGCATATTCATATACACATGCACACATTTATACATACATATATATACACATGTACACACACACACACACACATATATATATATATATATACATATATATACATATATACACATACACACATACAGATTCAGAGGAGTGAAATTCCTAAGTCTTAAGTTCTATATGTCCAGAATTGGAAAATATAGGAAAATTCTATTTCTTCTTCACCATGACAATCCTTAAAAATTTTGAAGATTAAGTCTCCTTAGTGACAATCAACTAAATCCCTTCCTTTCCAATTGTAATATCCCCCAATCTTTCAAACATTAAGAATTTTTTCATACTTTTCTGGATAAACTCCATTCTGTCAATGTCACTCTTAAAATTTGTTATGCAGAATTAAATATGGTACTTCTAATATGCTCTTACCTACACAGAGGTTGGTGTGTCTATTAACCTAATCTTGGTTATCACATTTCTATTATTGCAACCTAATATTGCATTAGAATTTTGGGTAGTTACACTGTTAGATCTTATTGAGATTGCAGTAAACAAAAATATCCACATCCTTTTAACATAAGCTGTTTTCTAGCCATATGTTTCCAAACCTATACTCAGCAGTTGTTGTTTTTTTAACCAAAGCATAAGAACTTACATTTATCTCTAATGAATTTATACTTGTTAGAGTCCATTCTTCCAAAATACTCATTCTGTCATCCACCATGTCACTGTGCTTTATAGCTTCATTTGATTGGCAAATATGATAAAGTGATGATGTTTCACCCGTGACATCAATAAAAATTCTGATGAGTACAGAATCAAGCATAATTACTACAGGATATCAGGATATGTGATTTCTGAGCTCTCTCCACCATGCAGATTACCACAATTTTATGATTTATAGTGGTATGTAAATTACTTGGGATAATATTAATTTTGATAGCTTTATCTTTTATAGCAATGCTTACACATGTTTTCTGCTGACAGCAGGACGATTTGGGCTGTCTGGCCTTGTCTACATGAAATTGTACTGAGCTGGTTTCACCACTTGTAGTTAATTCTCTGTCAGTTGGGTACTGAATTTCATAAATGTTTCATTGTTCTCTTTTGTTTTTTTTTTAATTTAGTGGTTTTTAAGAATGAATATCATTCCCCCCCCAAAATGTGCAAAATCTTTATCTTTTAAAGATCATAGTTCAGTGACTGTTAGTGATATTGAAGCAATTATTGAAATGAGAAAGTCAAGTATTTGATCATTCAATCACTCAACAAATCTGGATCAGTTGCAGCAAAGCACAAAGAAATTAATGACCAAAAATGTAAACATTGCCATAAACTGAAAAACTATTGCTAAGAATAGGAAAACAAAATAAAACAAAATACTAATGCTCCCCTTCAAAAAAAAAAAAAGAAAGAAAGATCATCAGAGGAACCTAGCACCTAGAGATATTGTTATTGATATTTTTTTTAAATTCACATGGTGGTGTAGGCTCAGTTGAATTTTTTGAAGTTACTATTTGGATTTTTTTTTTAAGCTACATCATTGGAAGATGAAGCACTGAAGATGAAAAAAGGGTGATTTTTGTTGAACAAATTCACTCCTTCACTCAAGGCAACATGAAAATTTTTGTCAGAAGAAGCCTAAGTAAGCCTAGGGATTTTCATCAGACCTTAAAACATCTTGTCCCCCTAATATGTGACAGGGATTTTTTTAAACTTCCTGTGTGCCTGCAAGTCTTGTTCCCATTGAGGGAATGATTACCTCTGACAACTACATTGATATACCTGGAAGAATTAATGTAGAATTAGAGAAATTCCTAAATAAAAATGAAATGCTACAACACCATTTTATACCAAACTATATATCAGAAAAAGTTAAGAAACTTATCCAAGGGATGAAGATAAACATGTTTCAGTGGCCTAGGAACTCACTTGATTTAGACTCCATTGAAAGTCTAGAGTTTGCGGTGGCTAGGTGGTGCAGTGAATAGAGCACCAGTCCTGGAGTCAGGAGGACCTGAGTTCAAATTTGGCCTTAGACACTTAAAACTTATTAGCCATGCGACCTTAAGCAAGTCACTTAACCCCAATTGCCCTACCTTCCCCCCTCCAAAAAGAAAAATCTAAAAAAAAAAAAAATATATATATATATTTATATATATATATATATATATAAAGAAGTCTATGGCTTATTTTCAAAGCTAGACTTAAAAAAATGAACTGTTAATCAAAATATACTTAATATTAAATGCAATTAAAAGCATGGCTTCATGAAGAATTTTAAAATATACATCAAATTTTATCAAGTGAAGGTCAAATCATATAAAACAAGTGACTGCAACAAAAGGAAGGTACTATATGTTAAGAGATTTTTTAAAGATGTAAAATTTGTAAGGTTTATTGTGGAGTTTAATAGACTTATTTTACTTTGTCCCAGTTAATTTACATACCATTGTATACAACTTTGAGATAATCTCTGGCTGAAAATTGATTAACAATCCACTTTTTGAGGAGGAGAGAGTGAGGCTGGTGACTTTGCACAGCCCTCTACAGGAAAATAAGAAGGAAACCAAAAATACTGAGATAAATGAGGGAGGAGAAAAAAATATGATGTACAAAGAACCCAACCTACTACAAAATCACAATATCAGGACATGCTAGTAACATTCTGTATTGTCCTTCAAGTGTTTTCTTCTGAGGTTTTAACAATATTACCCAGAAGAGGTCACCAACTTTTGGAAAAGAGCCTGATTTTATGCCTGTTATGCTTAAAACTACACTATGTCAAATCACCATCCTCTAAATTATTGATATTTTTTTTCCTTTTCATTTCCTAGCATCATTGCTAGTGAGTTGTGTACTTGTACTTCTTGACTTGCTAAACAAAGAAGAGAGCTTATTTTTAAAGAGCTTATCCTTATTTATTCTGCTAAATTCCAGTCCTGCTTTGAAGTATCCACACTTTATTTGGATACTAACTGCATCAGAGCACCACACCAACTGTGTTTTTGCTTGGCAGCAGATTGACACTTTCCTCTGATAGCAAATTGCTCACAGGCTTTTTTCTCCTTTCAAAAAATAGAAAATACTCTGGTACACACACACACACACACACACACACACACACACACATCTACATCATTATTTTCTTTCTTCCTGAGAACCAAGTGAAAAAGACAACAATACTTCCGTTACCCTCAGGTAATTACATAAGTAAACCTTGTCTCCTCTAACTTCAAAAGCAATAACAGGCAACCTATATAAATAAAAGCTTTTTAATTACTGAGATGAGCCTGGTACATAAGAGTAAAATTATAGCTTTAGTTCACTAAAGAAGAAATTAGGTCTCTGGTTTTGGGGTTTGGGATTTTTTGGTTGGTTTGGTTTGGTTTTTACTATTATTTCCATCAGGAAGACTCTTCTTTCATTATATGATCTGTCCTATATTTTTTCAAGTTTGAAATAGTAAATTGTTGCATCTGGAAGAGACCCCTAGAAGGTATCTTAAAGATGACCTAGAACTGGACTCTATTTTCATAGATGAGCGAGCTAAGGCCCAGAGAGTGTATATGGCATATAAAAAAATCATACAAGTCAATTACTTAGTTGGTCCTGATATCAAACTCTCTTGACTTTTCTACTACCCAGCTGCTGTACCTTATACCATTTTTAAAAGGTATTTCTTATATTCAATTCAATTCAACAAGTATTTATTAACAACCACAAAGTGCACCTCTGTTAAATGGCAAGGATGCAAAGATGAAATGAGAGAACCCTTCCATACACATGACTTAAAGTCTCATCAACCATATTGTAGTCTCTGCCCAGTCAAACTAGTCTGGTACCCCAGGTTTGGTAAAATAACAAAATGAAACTCTCATAGAAGTTCTGTGATTAACGGAGTAAGTTTTCTTAGACATAGCACAAGAAAGACATTTAGGGCAAGGAAGGGATGCACATTGAGGATGACATTGATTCAGTTAAACACAGCCTTCTGGCATGATGTTGGTCAAAGCCTAAAGGGAGAACTCCAGAACTAGAAACCTTTGTACTCCGGTGAAGTAGGAAAATATCGCAATGGTCTGAGACTTAGTCCACTCAAACAATTAAATTTTGAGGACAGAGTCAATATCCTTTAAAGAAAAACTACCCAGACCTTCCTGGGGTGGGATACTATTCCCACCACAGAGGGAATGAGGTATGTGTGAAAATAAGTGTAAGACAGAATGTGAAAATAACAAAGGAGAAGGTCAAAGGGCTATGGGGAATTCAGAGGCAAACATAATGGGCATTGCATTCAACATTGGAATATACTACTATCTGGATTCTACAGTATTTAGAGACTAATTATTTGCCTATAGATTCCATTATGTGAATCTTCTGTCAATTGCTCCATAACAATTTTTGGAACATTTTTAAATAGATGAAATCAAGCAATGGAATAATTCTCAACCCCTCACCACCAATTACGAATGGGTATAAAATTCCAAAGATTCTCAAAGCTAGCTAGGGAAAAAAATTGGGGGAAACATTTTCTCAGGTAACAAAAGATTCAGTCATGGCTTGAACTCCTCTCTGGTCTGAAATTCTGTATCAACCTCCAAAAAATGGATTGTGAATTCTCCCTTCTTTTCAGTTTTCAAAGAGGCTGCCTCTCATGACTTTCTTCTCTAAATGTTTCAGTTTTCTTAATAATTTTGTTCTATTCTACCTTCATTACCAGCATCCACTGAAGATCCACCCTCTGCCACTAGATTTTGTTGGCCTACTAGTGAGATCTGGTGCTCTTACTCACTGCGCCACCTAGCCGCCCCCTAAAGTTGCTTCTTTCTCAAGATAGAATTGTGCAAGAATTAAACAAGAAACTGAGTCAACATATCTTTGGGATGACAACATATTTTCAGCTTTCTTGCTAGTGAGTACTATACAACACCTGGGAGCTAAACAAAAGATATAGACTTGGCCAAGACCTTGCATATTTGAACCTAATGCTCACTTATAGATGGGTTTGGTCAAGTAAATTTCTTTCACTTCTTCCTTACTCTTAGTTGTAGGCTTACACACATAACCCAGATTATCTGTTGAGCCTGTCTGCATCTGTGAATAAACATACAGACAACTTATCATTTGTCCCTTCAATCCCCATGATTCCACTAACCCATGCAAATTGCCTTTAAGATTGAATAAAGCTCTTAATCCGCACAAACAAAAACCTAGCCGTGTAACCTTGGGCAAGTTACTTAACCCCAACTGCCCTAAAGGGGCGGCTAGGTGGCGCAGTGAGTAGAGCGCCGGCCCCGGAGTCAGAAGGACCTGAGTTCGGAGCCGGCCTCCGACACTTAATCCACACAAACAAAAACCTAGCCGTGTAACCTTGGGCAAGAATTGCCCTAAAGGGGCGGCTAGGTGGCGCAGTGAGTAAGAGCGCCGGCCTCGGAGCTGGGATGACCCGAGATCAGATCCGGCCTCAGAAAATGAGCACCCACGCATAAATAATGACTAGCCGTGTAACCTTGAGCAAGTTACTTAACCCCAATTGCTTAAAAAAAAAAAAGATTGAATAAAGCTCAAACTTAACATCTGGAGAGAAAGGGCAACCCTTGTGTTTTACTCAGTATCTCTGCCATCATATCAAAAACCCTTATCCCCTTAACAGTGAAATCACTTAGGACAAAAGGATTTAGAGTTGAAAAGACGCTAAGCCCCTTTAGTCCAATGCCTTCATTTCACAGAGAAGGAAACAGTAATGTTACATGACTAGCCTAAGATGATGCAGGGTGTAGGTAGCAAAGTCTGAATTCAGTCCCAGGTCTTTTCACCCTCAAATCCAGTCTTCCGTTTACTGCTCCTCTTGTAGCCATGTAAAGTGAAAAACCAAGGTTCTACACCTTTAAACCTGCAATTAGACTTAAATAAAGCAAAGTCTGTCAACCTCCAGCATGGATTACAGGTCCCTCATGTCCAATGAAAATGTTCTATTTGTTCCTCCAGGATCTTTCTGCTGCTAAAGAGGTTTATGAGATCACTTTATTCAGGCATTACAATCTCAATTTTAGTGTACTTTTTCAAAGGAAGCATTTACAATTAGATTTTTTTTAACCTCATAAAGGTTCTAACATATCTCTACTTACATTTCAATTCTTCTGGGCATCTGTAAACAGAATTTGAAATTATAAAGCTCTTCTAATTTTATTTCCTATAATGTAAATTCTTTCAAATGAGACAATAGTTGTTATTTTAAAAAACACTCTAGTAAAGTGTCTGGCACATAGTAGGTGCTCTATAAGTGCTTAGCCTCTCCCCTTTCTAATAATATACAAATTCCAAGTCTTTCTCATTCACACACATTTGAACATGTGTGTCCCGACTAGGATAGCTGGGAAAGAAATTTGATAGGAATTTGACTTGCAATGTCAGGACACTTACATGCACGCCATTTTAATCTTCAGACATATTAGATATAGTTTAATGAACATGAACACCATCTCCCTGCAGTCACAGAAAATCATAATGAAATCAGTGGTGATGGAGCTGTTTTCTCACCTCTCCTTAAAGACAGAGGGTATTAGAAAGGCAAATCCTTATCTAATTAAGCTCCCAATAAGGGACTGAAGCAGACAAGGGCAAAGAATGGTGTATGCACAGTTCATTTTGATTTTGTTTTCCTTTAGACAGATTACTAA
Organism: Gymnobelideus leadbeateri; assembly: GCA_011680675.1. Classification (NCBI taxonomy): domain Eukaryota; kingdom Metazoa; phylum Chordata; class Mammalia; order Diprotodontia; family Petauridae; genus Gymnobelideus; species Gymnobelideus leadbeateri. Next base: position 217,055 of record WOXC01001692.1, read on the forward strand.
ATTGCTACAATAGAAACAGTTCAAGGCATACTTGATAAGTTGCTGTTATTACTTCTCCTTGTGAGCTGATTTTCTCTTCTTATATCCTCCCAGAATCAGTTGGTAGAAAAGCACATACGTGATAAAAATATTTCCCTCTTCTCTTTGCTTCAGATAAATAGTAAAACTATTACTTGGTGAGAAGAGACACCTTGCAGCTGAGAATGATTATTTCCACACTGGGGGTTGGAAAGTTGTTGTTTTGAGGATTGCAAAGATCTTTCTTTTTATTGGCATAAAAGGGAAGGATACAAGTAGTTTTTTGAGGATTCACATTGCTATGCTTTGACTCTGTCTTCTGGAAGCAACTGAAATGAAATGTGTTCAAGCTACATGGGCATTCGTATTAGCCTGTCATAAAGATGTTTCCTTCTGGAAAACAGACTGTAATAGCCACCTCTGATTATCCACAGTAAATCTTGTGTTCAGGTTCTTTTCTGATATAAGTTCAATAAGGGATACCATCCCTTCATGGCATTATTTACAATCTGTTATTTACTTTTTCTCTTGTTTATTACTTTACATCTGTCCTGCGTGTATCTTGTATGTGTCTATTTACTTGTAGTCTCAGATATTGGAATGTAAACTCCTTGAGGGCAGGGACTCTTTTTGCCTGTCTTCCTATCTAGGAAGCTTGGTATATGTTTAAGAAATGTTTAACATGTTTAAGAAATACATGTTAACTGATTTTATTTTTCCTTTTTCCCACCTAATGAAATCTTAAACAGAAAATGGGACTTAGTCAAAAGATTTAATCCCCTCCCTGAACCTGGGAAAGATGTTTCATCATCATCATCATCATCATCATCATCATCATCATCATCATCATCATCATCATCATCACCATCATCATCTCTTTTGATTCATTCTGAATGGTTATACAGCTGGAGTTGGGATATTCCAACTGGGATACCTCCAGTATGGAATATGGACCAGGTAACAATTCTACCCTAGGAAAAAGAATGTGGAAGCAACAACAACAAATTCCAACTTAGTATTCATGGTGTATATTACTTTGTTTCCAGTGTGGAGGATTCCCCAGATATCAGACACACCCACTTCAAACTGAAATTCAAGACCACATTCAAAAGCCTAAACTAAATGACTTTTTGATTAGCAACTGTTTTGGATTTTCCACACCAGTGCTTCCCCCATTAGCACAGATTATCAAGATTTGATTGTATTTATATATACCATGCGCTGCCTTAAAACACTACTGCTGAGATGAAATGGAATAATATACTCTAATTTCTTTGAAAGTGAGTCGCTATTATGCAAGCAGAAAATGAGTCCATGGTATATTAGGTTTAGTCTGATGGTCAGAACAACAGATGGTGAACTACATGGATACCTAGTAGGGTCATTTATTTGCGGTGATTACCACTGGGAAGCTGTATAGAAATTGAATTTTGATGGCTAGCACTGAGGCAAATAAAAGAAAACCACAACCCCTGTTTTTGTTGTTCAGTCATTTCAGTTGTACCTGACACTTTGTGACTCCATTTGGGGTTTTCTTGGCAAAGATCCTAGAATAGTTTGCAATTATCTTCTTCAGTTCATTTTACAGATGAAGAAAGTGAGGCAAACAGTGTTAAGTGACTTGCCCAGGGTCATACAACTAGTAAGTATCTGAAGCCAAATTTGAACTCAGGTCTTCCTGATTCCAGTCCCAGTCCTCTATTCACTACACCACCTAGCTGCATTCTATTCATTACACCACCCCAGTAAATACACCCCCATTATTTTACTCAAAATACTAACTTCTTGGTTTTGTTTTCTTGAACAAGGTGGTTTATTTTCTGGCACAGGCATGTGTGAACTAGTTGGGGCAAGCAATAATTTTTATATGACTTCATTATTTACCAGCAATGGCCATGCATGCACACTCCTACTGTCAGAATGCCTGACAGATGAACTTTGAGTTTTCTGTATTTCATGTTATACATGCATACTTAATTGTTATTTTTTGTTGTGTTTAAATTCCGTGTATGCATGTGTGCGCACGAGTATTTGCACTTTATTTTTAAGAATAACTGTTAACTTCAAGGAAATGTGTAAATTTTATCATTCTTAAAAAGAATACTTCAATAACTATTAGAGGTGGTACACTGGCTACTGGGGTGAGGAAATAAAATGTGTAAAGGATTATTCAAATTCACTATGAAAGAGGATCAGTTGCACCAAAGAACAAAGGAAAGTGTGCTTGGGAACAAAGTAAAATAAAATGTCATGTTCTGACAAACTATTTCTACAATATGGCCTGAACCAACAGAAAACAAGCAAAGACCTTTAGAGGGATATGGAGGCTGGATGTTTGGTTAACTAATTCCTCTAACATGAGGTATAGGCTTCTTAAAGTTAAGGAAGGGAACAGTGAGAAAAACAGATTTTTTTAAAATTATCTTTTTCTATGAATAAAAACATGTAATAGGGAAAGAAGATATAAAGACTAGAATACAGAATTTTAAAAAACCATAATATTGACTGATGGAATTCACTCTTTCAGTCAAAGCTATATTGAAACTGCTCTCAGAAGATCCAAGGTGAACCCATAAGGTCCAAGCATATTAATCTCTTGTTATTTTTTTTAATATCCACCCAAAATGTTTTGGGGATGTGTGTGTTTCTAGCAGGCCTACAAGCTTTTTCCCCATTGAAGAAATAACAAACTCTGATAAATAAATGAATATACAAAGAAACAGAATTGTTCTAGAATTAGGTGAATCCCAAATAGAAATGGAGCATGACAAAATAACTTTGTATTATAACACATATAATAAAAAGTTAAGATATTTATCCAAGAAAGAAATATTCTTCTGTGGCCTAAGAATTCATCTGAGTTAGACGTCATTAAAAACTTATAGGCTAGGGGCAGCTAAGGGGTGCTGTGAATAAGGCACCAGCCCTGGAGTCAGGAGGACTTGAGTTCAAATTTGGCCTCACACACTTGACATTTACTAACCATGTGATCTTGGGCAAGTCACTTAACCCCAACTGCCCTGCCTTAGCCTCTCCAAAAAAAAAAAATAATATTAACTTCAGGCTATAATTCAGGCTAGATTTTGAAAAATGAACTGCTCAATAAATTATACCTTTAATATATGTTGTGTGGTTCTTGTGTTTAAAAACAAGTCAAATTTTTGTCAACTCAGTGCTAGACTATGTAAAACATGAGATTACCCTAAAAATACATTATCACATATCAATAGTCTTTTTAAATTAACTATGCTCTAGTTTTTATTCAGACACCATCAGTTCTTTTTCTGGGAATGGATAGCATTTTTCATCATAAATCCTTCAGACTTGTCTTGGATTGTTGTATTGCTCAGAATACCTAAGTCATTCATAGCTGATCATCTTACAATATTGCTGTTACTTTGGTACACCATACATTTCACTTTGCATCAGCCCATTCAAATCTTTCCAGGTTTTTCTGAGAGCATCCTGTTAATCATTTCTTTTAGTACAATAGTATTATATCATAATCACATACCACAACTTGTTCAGCCATTCCCCAATTGATGGGCATCCCCTCAACTTCTAATTCTTTACTCCCAGAAAAGAGCTGCAATAAATATTTTTGTACATATAGGTGCTTTTCCTTTTTGTTTTTTATCTGTTTTGGGATACAGACCTAGTAGTGGTATTGCTATGTCAAAGGGTATGCATGGTTCTATAGCCCTTTGGGCATAGTTCAAAATTTCTCTACAGAATGGTTGAATCAGTTCACAACTCCACCAACAATGCATAAAAGTCTAATTTTTTCCTACATTCCCTCCAACATTTGTCATTTACCTCTTATGTCCTATTAGCCAATCCAATAGGCATAACATAGTACCTCAGATGTTTTAATTTACATTCCTCCAAACAACAGTGAATTAGAGTATTTTTTTTCAGATCGTTATAGATAGTTTTGATTACTTCATCTGAAAACTGATCATATCTTTGGATCATATATCAATCGAGGAGCAGTTCTTATTTTTTATAAATTTGACTCAGTTCCCTATATGTTTGAGAAATGAGGCCTTTATCAGAGAAACTTGCTTCAAGATTTTTTTCACAGTTATTTTTGCTAACTGTATTTCCCTCCATCCTATTCCCTCACCCCACTCTCTATTTGTTCTACTCTCTATCCTTTTTCACCCTGTCCCTCCTCAAAAGTGTTTTGCTTCTGACTACCCTCCTACCCCAATCTGCCCTGACTTATTCACATACCACCTTCTCTTATCCCATTGCCCTCCTACTTTTCTTTAGGGTAAGATATTATTTCTATACCCAATGTATATTATTCCCTCTTTGAGTCAATTCTAATGAGAGTAAGGATCACTCATTCTCCTTCACTCCCCTTTCTCTCCCCTACATAAGCTTTTTTTGGCCTTTTTATGTGAGATAATTTATCCCATTCTACCTCTCCCTTTCTCTTTCTCCCAGTACATTCCTCTCTCACCCCTTAATTTTATTTTTTTAGATATCACCCCTTCATATTCAGTTCACACCTGTACCCTCTGTCTATATATGCTCCTTCTAACTACCCTAATAGTGATAAAGGTCTTATAAGTTACAAATAACATCTTCCCATGTAGGAATGTAAAGAGTTTAAACTTATTATGTCCCTTATGATTCCCCTTTCTTGTTTACCTTTTAATGCTTCTCTTGAATCTCGTATTTTAAAGTCAAATTTTCAATTCAGCTTTGGTCTTTTAATCAAAAATGCTTGAAAGTGCTTTATCTTATTGAATATACATTTTTTCTCCTGAAGGATTATTCTCAGTTTTGTTGCATAGGTGATTCTTGGTTGTAATCTTAGCTCCTTTGCCCTCCAGAATATCTTCTTCCAAACCCTCCAATTCTTTAATGTAGAAGCTGCTAAATCTTGTGTTATCCTGACTATGGCTCCACAATATTTGAATTTTTTCTTTCTGGTTGCTTGCAATATTTTCTCCTTTCTCTGGGAACTCTGCAATTTGGCTATAATATTCTTGCCAGTTTTCGCTTTGGGATCTCTTTCAGGAGATCAGTGGATTCTTCCAATTTCTATTTTACCTTCTGCTTCTAGAATATCAAGGCAGTTTTCCTTTACACTTTCTTGAAAGATGATGTCTAGGCTTTTTTTTATCATTACTTTCAAGCAGTCTAATAATTTTTAAATTATCTCTCCTGGATCTATTTTTCTGGTCAGTTTTTCCAATGAGATATTTCACATTGTGTTCTCTTTTTTCATTAATTTGGTTTTGTTTTATTGTTTCTTGATTTCTCATAAAGTTATTAGCTTTCATTTCCTCCATTCTAATTTTTAAGGAATTATCTTCTTCAGTGAGTTTTTGATCATCCTTTTCCATTTGGCTAATTCTGCTATTTAAGGCATTCTTCTCTTCATTGTTTTGTTTTTTTTTTTTTGTAATTCTTTTAAAATTTGGCTCAGTCATTTTTCATGGTGTTATTTTCTTCAGTGTTTTTTTTTGTCTCCTTTACCAACCTGTTGACTCACTTTTCAGGATTGTCTTGCATCATTCTCATTTCTCTTCCCATTTTTTCCTCTACCTCTCTTACTTGACTTTGAAAATCCTTTTTGAACCCTCCCATGACTTGTGATTAATTCACATTTCTTCTTGGAGGCTTTGGATGTAGGAGCTTTGGCTTTGTTGTCTTTCTCTGAGTGAGATACTTTGATCTTCCTCTTCACCATAGTAATTTTCAATAAGCAGAGTTTTTTTTTCTTTTGTTTGCTCATTTTCCCAGCCCATTAGTTGACTTTAAAGACTTTGTTAAAAGAGGGCTCTGCTTCCAGGCTAGAGGGCATACTGTTCTGAGTGTTAGGGGTTGTGTGCACCTATTTTCAGAGATACCTCTAGGGACCTATAAGTTTTCAGTTCTTCCAAAGTAGTATTCTAAGGAGAGGTGTTTATTACTATCCTACCCTGTGCTTTTGTCTATGAGTGAGCACAAGAACTCTTTTCTGCCCAGGGACCTCCCTCCACTGTGGCTGAATACTCTGTTGTGTAAGTACTCCTCATTACCCTGGGACTGCCACCCAGGACCCAGATCCAAGTATGGGCAAAGCAACAGAGTCCTACCTAAATGATAGCAAAAAGTCCCCTGTAATTTCCTTCTGGCCAACTGTTCTATCCCTTTATCATTTGTGGGCTGAGAGCTCCAGAAGCAGCTGCTGCCACTGCTTATTCAGTCACCCCCAAGGTTTGTTACTGATTTGCTGTGGTCAGGGCTTTAGTAGTACAACCTGCACTGGACTGTGTTCCACTCTCACCCTGGTGAGACCTTTTCTGCTGATCTTCTAAGTTGTCCTTGGCATCTATGGGCTGAGAAGTCTGGAAACTGCCACTGCTTCTACTGATTCAGTTTCCCAGACTTCTGCTCTGGGTTTGCTGGGACCTGATCTGCAGCACTGTGATGGACTGTGCTCCCCTCTTACCCTGGTACAACAGAACTTTCCTGCCAACTTTCCATGTTGTCTTGGGCTGGAAATTGATTTCACTTCTTCCTTTTGTGGGTTCTGCTTCTCTAGAATTTATTTAGAGTCATTTTTTTTAAGCAATTGGGGTTAAGTAACTTGCTCAAGGTTACATGGCTAGTATTATTTATGTGTGGGTGCTCATTTTCTGAGGCCGGATTTGATCTCGGGTCATCCCAACTCCAAGGCCAGCGCTCTTACTCACTGTGCCACCTAGCTGCCCCTAGAGTCATTTTTAAAAGCATTTGGAGGGGTTTGGGAGAGAGGTCAGGTGAGTCACTGACTTTACTACACCATCTTGAATAGTTTGTAAAAATGTAAAACTTGTAGGATTTATTGAATAAGTCAATACGTTCAATTATTTTATTTTGTCTCAAATAGTTTACCTACCATTGCAGATATCTAATACTGCTCTTTCACTGGAAATTCCAAAACTGAGGAGCCATTTCTGTGATTAGAGAGATGTGGGATAGTATTCAAATAAATGTGATGAATAAAAAACAAAATCTGGTAGCACTTTATGTGATCCCAGAGAAACATGTTTATAAGAGAATTCCATGTTTCTTGAGTTAGAGAAAGTGTTCCTTGAATTCTTCCATTCTCTGGTTCCCCATGACTCTATCCAGCCTCAAAAAAATGAGCTAAGGTTTTGATTCTTTTGGGAAGTGAAAGGACATTAAATATTTATTTCCTTTATTTGACTCCAGAAAGAGGAGGGTTTGCTTAGAAGGAGCAAGAGTATGATCAAGAAAGAGTAAGTAATAAGAGAGAGGATAGGGAATAGTATGCTGAGAATCGTGAGGTAGAAGTTATGCTAATGATGGTGCTTCTGGCAAACAACAGCTGTTTGTCATTTAAGGTTCTGATCTCTTCAACTTCTGTGTGACTTCTCCATTTTTAATTGTTTGTTTATTTGTTTTGTTTGTTTGGAAAAAAAAGATTCTAGATTCCAATAAGTGTTTCTCTTTCTTCAGTAATTTCAATCATTTCTTCATAATCACTGATGATGTTAGACAAATGCATCTCCATTTTCATAATAGGGCTACTTTGTACTTCCTTTAATTTTACAGTGTTTTAATTTCATATCATAGTGCTTAAAGCTTTTCAGCTAATAGATCATTTCTACAGATGCTGATTTTGCACTTAAATGTAGATTGAGGTTCACAGAACTCATGGTTTTCAGAAACATTCTCTCACATTACCTAAAATCATGCTGTATTGTGATCATTATCACTACTACCCAATGTCTTGTAATGTGATCATCTACAGTCACCACCATCCAAAATTCTCTCCAGTGGCCACAAATGTCTATGTGTCTTTCTGTCCACTAGGAGATGAGATATTTTGCAATGAGTTTTCCAGGTCTGCTCCCACTTTATACTTCCATGTAGTGATGAAGCTATGACTTTTCTGGGCCAATTCAGGAAAGAATAAAAGATAAATGAGATGTTTATGCCTGGACTATTAGTCTATTGGTAGGACTACCTGTTGTGTAATTTAATATGAAGTCGTGATGCTCTTTTTTGCTGAAATTAAGTGCAGTGGCTCTGACCAAAATGTAAATAAAGACTTGTGGCTCTAAAAACATCCCATTTTTTAATTTCTAGAAGCACAAACTTAAGAAATGATTATTTAACAGTATTTTTATTAGGCAACAAGCCTTTTAAAAGGGACTACTATGTATCAAAACTGTGTTAAATGATGAATATAGGTACAAAAACAAAAATTAAATCCACTCAAGGAGTTCATATTCTACAAGAGAAATAGCACACAACTATATACAGAATGAACAGGAGATTGTTACTTTTTTGTCAGGGTTTGGGAGATGCTGGAAACTGAGGATATCAGGAGAGGCCTCATGGAAAAAGGTGCATTTCAGCTTAGAAGTGAAGGAAATTAGGATTTCTGAGAGGCAGAGAAGAGGCTGTGTATTTCAGGTATGGGGGATGGCCACCACAAAGACATGGAGTTAGGAGATAGAGTGATGTGTATGAAAAACACTGCAAGAAGGGAGGCAATATATAATATATAATAAAGCTAGAAAGATAGGAATGAGCCAGATTACAAAGCTCTGGAATGCCAAATAGAGGGTCCTAGATTTAATCCTAGGTAATAGAGGAGTTGTTGGTGTTGACTGAACTATGTGGGAGCTACTTGGGAGTTACAATGTGAGACCTATGCTTTGGAAATATCCCTTTGGCAGCTATGTGATGGAGTAGAGAGGGAATAGACTTAAGGCAAAAAAAATCAGTCAAGAGATTATTACAAAAGCACAAGTGAGAATTAGCAAGAACCTGGAATAATATCAATGCCAAAGTTAACAGAGAGGAGTTGGATGCAAAAAATCTTACATAGACAGAATTGACAAGACTTGGCACCTGATTGTGCAGTGAAACATAATGGGGAGTTGACAGTCTGGAGGTTGCAAACCTGGGTGCCTTGAAAGGATGTTGGTGACCTTCACAAAAACAGGTATGGCTAGATGATGGGCGGATTGAAGGGAAAAGATAATGAGATCTATTTCGAACATACTGAATTTGAAATGTCTATTTGACAATACAGTTTGAAATATGTAGTAGATAGTTGGTAATGTGTGAATGGAGCTCAAATGAGAGATTAGGATTAGATATATTGATATATTGATCCAAGAGTCATCCATACAGAGATTATGAGTGAATTCATGGAAGTTGATGAAGTCAAGAGAGATATTGTAAGGAAACACTAGGAAAGGACCCAGAACAAAGTTTTGTCATATACTTATAGTGAGGGGGTAGAGCATGAATGAGAATGATTGATCAAAAAAAGACTGAGGAGAGATCAGACAGGCAGGAGGATAACCGATGGCTGACATTCTGAGATGACAGAGTATATAGGAGGAAAGGATGATCAACACGATATGGACTCAGAAAAAAGCCATCCAATCTAGCATTTGAGACATTCAGTAATTTAGAAAGTTGAAGATCGAAGATGGCAGAGTAGAAACAGGACTTCTGAAGGGCTCCTGCTCCCACCACCTCCTCCAATTCATGTATAAAATTACTCTAAACAAACTTTGTAGCTACAGAACCCACAAAATGACACAGAGAAGCTAACCTCCTTCTAAAGATAGTCCAGCAGGCTGGCAGGAAGAGGCCAGTGCAGCACTCTGGGAGCTGAGGTTTTAGCCTCAGGGCAGCCACAACCAGCTGCCAGCTGGAGGGACCTTATATCACAAGCAGTTGTGGCAGTTTCCAGTATTAGCAACCCATAGATGCTAAGGACAAAGTGAGAGGTCAGTGCAGTGTGCACTTTGGGATCTGGGAACTCGGGAGTGTGATCTGGCCTTTGCTCCATGGATAGAGAAGCGGCTGAGGTGTGGCAGCTGTCCAGCCACTGCCATTTGGCTACTTCAGAGCTCCTGGCCTGCAGATTGTAGGGGCACCAAGTGTCCAGACTGAGGGGTAATCACTCTTGCTTTAACCTGCTTGGATCTGGATAACCATGTAGGGTGGAGGTCCTGGAGTGTGTGACCAGTGCACCAGAGAGTGTGGAGGCTTCAGAGAGGGCAGCCAACTAATAGCTCCAGCAGCTAAGAAAACCCCAGTGATTGGGACAAAGACCCCCACTATGGTAGCAGAGTTCTACTGTGGTAAAAAGCTCAAAAGTCAAGTAATTGAATGGCAACATGAGCAAACGAGGGAAGCAAGGTAGGCACAATGGTCCAACTTTGGCTTCTTTTTTGGGGGGACAAAAAGGATCAGTGCTTGGAACAGGACGAAGACAGCAAAATCAGAACTCTTGCAACAAAAGCTTCCATCAAAGAATAAGCTGCTTACAGGCCATAGAGGAGCTTAAGAAGGATTTTGAAAAACAAATAAGAGTAATGGAGGAAAAATTGGAAAGAGAAATGAGAATGATGCAAGAAAAGTATGAAATGAGAGTCAACAACCTGACTGAAAAAATAACACCTTAAAAAATAGACTAACTCAAATGGCAAAAGAGGCTCAAAAAGGCAATGAGGAGAAGAATGCCTTAAAAAGCCAAATTTGCCAGATGGAAAAAGAATCTTAAAAGCTCACTGAAGAGGATCATTCTTTCAGAATTAGACTGGAGCAAATGGAAGCTAGTGAATTTATGAGAAATCAAGATACTATTAAACAGATCCAAGCAAATGAAAAAATAGAAGGCAATGTGAAATATCTCACTGGGAAAACCACAGACCTGGAAAATAGATCCAGGAGAGATAATGTAAAAATTATTGGACTACCTGAATGCCATGATCAAAAAAAGAACCTAGAAATCATCCTTCAAGAAATTCTCAAGGAAAATTGCCCTGATGTTTCATGCATCATTCTCATTTCTCTTTCCAATTTTTCCTCCACTTCTCTTATTTGGATTTCAAAATCCTTCTTAAGCTTCTCTATAGCCTGTAACCAGCTCCTATTTTTCTTAGAAGCTTTTGGTACAGGAGTTCTGACTTCACTGTCTTCCTCCTGTTCCATGCTTTGTTTCCTTTACCTGTTCACTTTGCCAATCAATTACTAGACTTTTGGGCTTTTTGTCACAGTGGGACTCTGGTACCAGACAGGGGAGTTTTGTCCCAATCGCTGGGGTTTTCTCAGCTGCTGAAGGTATTAGTTGGGTGCCCTCTCTGAAGCTTCCACATGCTCTGGCAAGCTGGTCACATACCCCAGGACCTCCACCATCTCACTTTGTCCTTAGCATCTGTGTGTCAATAATTCTAGAGACTGCCACAACTGCTGTTGATCTGAAGTCCCTCCAGTGGTGGCTGGTCAGGCCCACCCTGAGGCTAAAACCTCCAGCTGGGAGGGATGCTTGGGGGGGGGGGAGGGGAAACACGGGTCAGCTCCCAGGGCACTATGCTGGCCACTTCCTGCTGGCTTGCTGGGCTGTCCTCAGTGGGAGGTTAGTTTCTCTGTGTCATTTTGTGGGTTCTGTAAGCTCCAAAATTTCTTCAGAGTCACTTTTTACATGAATTGGGGGAGGTGGAAGCCTGAGCCCCACTGAAGTCCTGTTTCTAGTCTGCCATCTTGACTCCACCCCCTGAGAGAACAGTTTTAAATGAATCATAAACAAGACTGCAAAAAAATTGAGCAAGAAGAAAGGAAGTGGAAGCTCTGAGGAAATTCTGTGTAAAGTGTACATAGAGGCAATTCTGAGCCAATGACCTGAAGCTCATAACCTCATAGTTTTCATGGGATTTAAAGCTGGAAGAAATGTTAGAGAACACCAGGTCTCAGATTTAGAGTTGGAAGGGATATTAAAAGTCCTTTAGGGTTTTTAGATAAGAAAACTGAGGACTAGCAAGGTAAAGTTATTTGAAGGTCATTTAGCTGAATAAGCATCAGTATAAGAAGTTAAAGTCAGGTCTTCTGATTGTAAATCTAGTACTCATTTTACTATACTATACCTAGGAGGTGCTACTGTGAGTGGGTAAGAAAAATATGTGAATGTAAGAGTGAATGAATGAAAAAATATTAAGTGTTTATCATGTACAAATATAGGAGTAGAGAAATTGGGGTGTTGGCAGCCAAACCTGCCTTCCTGCTCTGAATCAGTCCCAACTGACATTCCTTGTTAAATCAGAGATAGTTGGTGGACACAAATTGTTGTCATGGTACTATTTCTAACATTCTAAAATAAGCAATATTCAATATATTACAAGGTGATGATATCTTATGTTTATGTAGTATGTTATTTTTGCTTCATAACACCACTGTGGGGTATGTAGTGCAAATATTATTATACCCATTTTACCAATGAGGAAACTCAAAAAGAAAAAAAAAAGTAATTTGCCTATTATCACACAAGCAGAAAATGTCCAGACTCAATCCTAAATCTTCTGTCTGAATTTGGTGTTTTTTTCTATTATGTCATGCTACAAGGTAAATGTCAGGATGCCAAGGTCCCTCTGGCTTTTCATATCCTCTTCTTATCTTAAGATCTTAAAATGGGGCCTCCTAAACTTGGTTTCAAGTCATCTTTGGGGGAAGTGGACTGTGACGATTCAAACAACTCAAAGGATGAGTTGCTGAACTAAAATACCATTCAACTGTGAAATTTCAGTTACGCTAAACTCTATTTGCTTTGGCGTTTATATTAGGGAAAGAAAAGTGTGAATCAATGCAAGCACACCAAGGAGTAGAAGTTAAATAGTGTTTGGTTTCATTTGTCATAGACAGAGTACAAAAAGTCAAATAGTCTAAATGGACTGTTCTGAAGCTCAAATAGCCACCTGAAGTTTTCTGATAACAGATGGAGTCAACTGATTAATCAAAAGTCTTTCTTTCTCTGTCTTTTTTCTAAACATTCAATAATGATATCTATAGGAGAACCAGTGAGGTTAATGAACTGGGTGCTCCAGTGGCTCAGGAAATTAGCAAATTATTAGACAAAACCTGCCCTTGGCTTCTCACTTTCTTAATTTCATCACTTGAGTCATGCAACCTTGAACACCAAAGCACACTGATGCAAAAAGGGAATTGTATATTTAAAATTGTAGATTGGTAAACCAACCTAACTCTTCTTTTTAGAAGGTGGCTACAAAACAAAGGAAAATAGTAGCTTTTCACTTAAAGACAATATGGGATGATGATTTGTTTCTTTTTCAAGCTGAACTGGATATGAGTTTGACAGATTCACACACATTAGGATATTGGTATTGAAATGGGTATTTCAATTATCCTTTCCTCCAATCTCTAATCAGAAATCCAATCTGTTCTTTGAGAAAAAGCTCCTGGCTTAAAATTTTTAATCTCTGCAAAACTGTTTTACACCCACATTGTTTTCTTTAATAGCTCCATTGCCTTAACTGCTAAAGTTTTATGTGTATTTATGTAAGGGATTGAGTGTATTATGCATTATGCATCATGCTGCTAGCTTCAGGGAGAACAGGGGCAGTGCACTACTAATATAGGGCCTACTACTGAAAGTTTATGAATGTATTAACCTCTGATTTTGCCTCTCTCCTCAAAATTAGAAATTATTTTTCCAGGCTACACAAAGCAAATCCAAGACATAGGACAAGAACTGATCACAGAAGGAAGATGATTTTTAAATGCTTCTTCAGGGTTTCATATTCTGAAACATGTCAATGGCAATTTAATCTTGAATTTGAGTCATTATTGCAGAGAATAATTTTTATCTTGAGATGTACAAGCATTATTTCTGTGGATCAAATGTAAATTTAGATCACAGGTCACAACTAAGGTCTAAGTATCACTACCTTGGGGCCCATCTAGGTCAGTCTTATAAGTTGCCACCTTCCGTCATTGCCACCCCTGCACATCACCCCATTCCACTTTTATGATTTCATAAATTATTAAATAACAATTTCTGTTTTACTTCTGAAAAGGCTTTCTTTCTAAGTTACTGAATTTTGTGACTTTCAGGTTGCTGTGTTGCTGGTCTCCAACATGGCATGATCCCATCAATCTTTCATTTTTCATGCTTGCTACTGTTATAATAGATCAATATGACTGAAAGCATTTTTAAATAGACCGAATCATTTTGCTAGCTTTTGCAGTTCTTCAAAAGTTGGATCCTGGACAAAATAAGCTTTTGTCAAATGAAATTAATTATCAATTTAGTCTATAAGCTTGGGTGTTTGAAAAAAGCATGATACTCATACTACCTGGTATGTTTAAGCTATGCCCTACTAAAGTGATATTACTTTTTTATGGGAAAAATAAAACATTTGGTTAATCACATGACACATCTGGAAACAATTTTTTCCCCCTTCTATTATCACTAACATGAATTGTTAGGGACGTGGGACTGGGAGAAAAGGAGGAAGAAAAGGAGAATGCATCTTTCCCTTTCTGTCTCCCTCTCCCTCAACATTTCCCACTCCTGTTACATTATTTCATCATGCCTATGATGTGAGATAACTTCCTACCCTCTTTGTGAGCTTCCTGAGGGCATGGACTGTATAATGTCTTTCTTTGTATCCCTAGTGCTTAGTGATATGTGGTAGACACTTAATAAATGTTTACTGACTCTGACTCTCTGGTTCATTTATTTATTTATTACACACTTATTAAGTGCCTGCTATGTGTTATGTACCATGCTAAGCTCTGGGGATATAAATACAAATAATTTGTATTTATATAATACAATATAACCTATTTCTGGTTAAGATTGCTTTTCTAATTACTATTCCAAACCTAAAATTCAACTTCATGGTTTTTCTGGCTCTTCCCAGAGGATCATTCATAATCACTCTCTTCCTTTTCTGAATACATACATGGATAAATATTTAAAATGGCTGTACTGTTCATTATGATGCCAATCAGCTTAGGAATCCACATTCTGGGCCTCTAACCTTCCTCTCCCTTACCACTGCTAAGCCCTCTGTACCTCTGTAAAACACCCAGAATTTCCCTCTAGAAGAAAACAAACTAGGTTTGGGGATTTTTAAGTGTTGATCTTAAACACATGATTGCAGTCTTTAAGAATGTGAATGGCTGTCAAATGGAAGAAAGATTAAATCTGGTCTGCATTGCTCTAGGGAGCAGAAATATGAGAAATAAGTGAACACTTGTAGGGAGGTAGATTTTTTTTTATACAGGTAAGCAATACCTTCTTAGGACTTAGACCTTCCAAAAGTCAAACCTTTGAGATACCTCAAAAAGTGATTGACTCAATCTAGATATGATGGTGAAGTCATTCATTCTCTCCCACTAGGTATGCTAAGGTTTCTAAACCTCTTAAGATTGGGAGTACTGAGCAGCAATGGGCTAATTTTGAGCCAATCAGGTGTCTAGACAATTTGTTATTAATACAATGAGTTTGCTAAGGAGGGGTGAATCTGCCCAGGTTGGAACACAGAGCAAATTGAAGCCCTCAAGGCGATCATTGTGGGCCTGGGTCAGTAAGTGGCCCCAAGATAGGGAGGGAGACCCAGTGAGAAGAAACAGATTGACTCCATTAACTCTCCATCATGGGAGGTCTGTAAGTAAAGGTAACTTGAATTTGAAGAAACTTCTTCATAAGGCCCAAAGTTGGATTAAATAGACTGAGGTAATTTCTGACTGAAATTCTGATTCTCTGAATTCTCAAATTTAACTGCCTGATGGGATATTAGCCATTAACTTGATCCTATTCAACAGAAAGGATCAGAAAATGGGACAGTCCCATGTTTATTCCCACAGTCATGTGCTCTACTTTGTGGAGTCACAGTAGAAAGTATCAAGGTCTCTGGTTTGAATAGAGTAAATAGCCCTCTATTCCATAGTTTTGCTCCTCTTTATATAGCCACCCTGTGTCAACAATCTAGGTAGTGTAGTTAGTATGAATTTATCCAAATAGATTAGCCAGGTTAGCTTCACTTACTGGCCTTGTACTACTCCCTGAGTCCACATGAACTTGGCATAATGGAATCCAGTCCCCACAGGAAAAGATAGGCCACACTTAGATACTGCATATGGTTTTACTCTTTGTATACAAACATTAAAGCAATAAAACAATACACAATGGAACATCTCAATCCTTTTGCCCAGCCACCAAATATATTCCACAACATCCAAGCAGATTAAAATATTACAAAGGTTGCCCTAAATCCAAAAGTTCCAGGGAAGGCACAAGTCATGGTTTTTGTTTTGTTTTGTTTTGTTTTTTTGTTTGTTATTGTTAGCATCTTATAATCACTTGTACTTCCAGGGGGAAATAAAACATAGAAAATATCACATTCACGTCATCGAGTAGAGTCAGTCACTAGATGAAGACTAAGTAACTATGAATGTGAGTCTTTGGTCCCTTATAGGGACATAGACACCAGGACAGAACAAAGACTAAAATTCCTGACAGCTAATGCTTTTCCTTTCATAAAAAGTTTGTTGTCCCATTTCAGTTTTGCATTACATTTTCATTTTCAAATTATGCCCTAACCTAGAAGAGCCTCTTGTAATAAAGGAACAATTAAGCAAAGCTAACAATATAGTGACTTCATCTGAAAATGCATGCAACATTCCATGTCTTTAGCACCTTCCCAAACTCCCTATTTTGGTCCCTGTTTTTTTTTTTTTTAACTATCAGAAGTCTATTTTCTCTCCCTCCCATGTCCCACTGCAAAGAGAAAAGAAAAACAAGTTCTTTGTGACATATATACAATTAAGCAAAACAAATTCTATCATTAACTATATGCAAATATATGTATTTAAATATATAGTATATATAAATGCTACATCATTATATATACATAATATGAATGTATGTATACATATCTAAATATATTAATAGATGCACATGTCATTCTGTACACCAAAACCTTCATCTCTATTAAGAAGTATAAAGTATATTTCACTGGTAGTCTGGATGGTTATTGTGTAGATCATAGCTTTTATAGCTTTCAAACTTAGGAAACACTCTGTCAATAGAAAAGGTGTATAAAACTGGGGGAAAAAAAGTCACCCAACTGGGAAACTCTGGAAGATTAACATTGATAATACACAAGGGAAAAAATCTATAGCTATAGACTTGGAAGGTAAAAGTTAAAAAAAAAAGCTCTTAATTAGATGGGCTCTAAGTTACATGAGTAAGTACCTCACAGGGACTCTGTGGGAGAAAAGAAAATCCTTTGATTGTCTAGGATGATATAAAGCCATGTGGAAGCATTAGTTAATACTAAAAGGAATTTTATACTCTTGATATTTTTTCTATCAAGCCTAATATAGGCTTGATAAATCAAGCACCTTCACTTAGAAGTATCTGGGCATGTAGAAAAAGGCACCTAGAGTGGCTGATAAATATCCATGAATGTAGCCACCAAATCTAAATACTGTTCAATTCAACCAACATTTTTTTAGAGGACAATACTATGGAAATATGGTATAGGAAATCTGCTGCTGCTATGATCTTTTATCTCACCTAACTATGGAAAGAAATATGGCAGACAGGCAACTAAACACTAGTAAGTAGTTTAGACATCTATCTGGTTAGGTTTCCCGAACACCTGACTAAATATCTAGCATCAAGTAAAAGGCCCTAAATCAATCATCTCTCTAAAAGAATGAAACCTATCTAATCATGACCAAGTTTTGTTCCCAAAATAATCTTCACTTATAATTGTTTTTACAGGAAGATGTATTTTATGTGTTTTCTGTCCTTATTCATTTTGAGCAGATATTTGACTTCATTAGTATAAAGAGCTCCTAAAGAAGAAATTCTCTCTATCAATGAAGGTCTGCACCTGAACTGCAACTGGCACTCCTTGAGAGATGCCTAGAGCAGAGGTCTCCGATACTGTCCACAGGTGGCCCTCAATACTCTTGAGTACAGCCTAAACCAAATTAAAATGTAATTGGGAAATAGTTAACAAAATAAACAATAATACAATATAACATAAATAAAATTCCATTTTTAAAACTAAGTCAATATGAAGACAATGGATTAGTGGTCTCCTGCTTCTATCTGAGTTTGCTATTACTGGCCTATGGCACTGAGAGGTCATGTGACTTACCCAGAGTCACACAATCAGTGTATGCTAGAGATGAGGATTGAACCCAGGTCTTCCTGACTAGTGGATCAGTTCTCTGTTCATTATGCCAGGCTGCTTCCCATCCCATTTATGCCCCACCATTTTTTTCTTATAATCTCTGCAAACCCTAAAACACTGGTCCTGCTTCTAAGCCTAGCCCTCAAAGCCATCGTCTGGTGAAGCAATTACTGTAGAGGAGCCCGGCCCACACCCCGACTAATTGCCAATCAACAGCTACCCACAGGACAGACAATCCAGCCTAGATGGAGTACCAAAGCACAACAAGGATAAATCAAATGAGCATCAGTACACTGACCACCTCCCCTTAGGCCCTAATAGAAACAGGCTAGGACCCTGAACCCAAAAGGCTTTGGAATAATAGTGTTTTTCAGTACAGTGCCCACAACCATCATCTGGGAAAGCAGTTCCTATGGAGATGAAGCCTAGAAATTGCTCCTGCTGGTACAACCCAGTCACAACTCCTAAAGAACCAGAAAAGAAATCTCTTTCAACTAAAGACCACTGATATGATTTTATCATATTGCGAAATTATATTTAAAAGATCCATTACCATCTATCTGCTTTGCTGATACATCCTAAGGATGGATCATGGAACTTTTCCATATGACTTGGGCTAAAACCTTGCATATGTTCTACCTTCCCCATTAAAATGGAAACTCCTGGAGTAGATGTTGAAAAATTGGGACATGAATACATTCTTGCTGGAGTTGTGAAATGATCCAACCATTTTGGAGAGCAATATGGAACTGAGCTTTTATAGCCAAAGGGCTATAAAAACTGTTTATACCCTCTGACCTAGCAATACCACTACTAGATCTATACCCCAAAGAGATCAAAAAGGAAAAAAAGGTATTTTGTTTACAAAAATATTTGTAACCATTTTTTTGAGGGCAATTGGAGTTAAGCAACTTGCCCAAAGTCACACAGCTAATAAGTGTTAAGTGTCTGAGGCCGGATTTGAACTCAGGTCCTCCAGACTTCAGGGCCAGGGCTCTATTCACTGCACCACCTAGCTACCACATAACCATTTTTGTGATGGCAAAGAATTAGAAATTGAAAGGATGCCCATCAATTGAAGAATGGCTGAGCAAGTTGTGACATGAATAGAATACTATTGTGCTACACAAAATGAAGAGAAGATTTGCTTTCAGAAAAATCTGTGAAGGTATACATGAACTGATGCAAACTGAAGTGAGCAGAGTCAGGAGATCATTATAACAGTTACAACAACTGTGAATAATTTGCCTATCTTCAACAATAAAATGAGCCAAGAGAATTCCAAAAGATTTATAATGAAACATGCTATCTAAAGAACTGATGGACTTTGCATGACAATTGAAACATACTTTTTTTAACTTTGTTTTTTGTGTTTTGATTTAGGTTTTCTTTGGGCTTTTTTTTGGTTCTATGTTTTTTTTTTTTTTTTTGCAGCCAGGCTAATATAGAAATATGTTTTACATGAATGCGTGTAAATAATCTATATCAAAGTGCTTGCCTTCTCAAGGAGTGGGGAGGGAAGTGAGGGAGTGGACAGGACAATGTGAGTTCAAAGCGCTTCTTGTCCCACAGAAATTCAGGAACTGCCTTGGGGCCTCTTGGTTTCAAGGCTGTTCTGTACTCCTTAGAGATAAGGATGTGCTGAGGGCCACAGTCCAGTTGCCAGCTCACAAGGATGTCTCCCATGAGACCACTCGCTTAATAAGCAGCAGCTGATGTGACTGGTTTGGCGCCCCCCACCCCCCATTGGTTCATACCCCCGTGCACGAGGAGATGATGCTTGAATCATGCTCACTTTAAAGGTATATAAGGAGCCAGCTTTTTCCTCCCCAGCTCGCTCCCATCTTAGAATAAACTACGAGTTGTTTCTCTCATTTCTGGTCTCTTCAGTCCCTCCTGAAAATACAACCTAAGGCTGGCCCTTAGGTTAGTAAAGTTAGTGGCCACTTACAAGGGAAGAAATTTGGAATTCAAAAATTATAAAGTATAAATGTTTTAAATTATTTTAACATGTAATTGAGAAAAATGAAAATACTCTAAAATAGAAAAAAATAATGAATTGACAAGCAATTTCTGATCTACATTGGGAGAAGGAGTTTCATCACCAGGTAGTCATTCCACCAATGACATCAGAGTTTTGAACCATCCAGACTTACATACATACATGCATTTGTATATGCATACATATATACACAAACACATAAAAGATGTATATTCAAAATATATGTATTAGATATGTCTATGCACATCTATCATACACATGTGTATATAGATTGTGTATATATATGTAAAAGACATGATATATGTGTATATACAAACATTTATGTAGGCATACATATGTATATGTGTGTGTAGTCATTAACAAGAGGTAAAAAGACAACCCTCTTCCTCCAAAAAACTTATACTTATTCTACAAAAAGTTTGGCAGAGGGGAGGGAAAAAATGAAAACTTGAATTATTAAGGATATAAAAATCCAAATCACTTTTGCTTTATGGTCTGCTTTCAAGCCATTTTCTGTAATTTATGTCCCATATTCCAAACTATCCTGTAAACACCTTGACGGAAGATACAAGTCTCTTGTTTCTCTTGTTGTTCTCATTACACTTATGACTACTTATGATGGCATTTTGTTCAAAGTATGTTCAGAGCTGTTGACCTACTGACAAAAAGTGAAAGGTGTAAAAGAAAGAGGAATGAATATTTACATAACCACCCAAGAGTAGAAGTCTTAGAAACTTAGAGGCAGACAGCTATAGCCATTAAGGCAGGCAATGGTGGCAAACAAAGAAGGAAGGTAACACAATTTTTTCCTACCTACAGATGATCAGTGAGCTGTTTAAATGATTGTGGCCATCTTTACACAGTATAGGATATGCTATGGGCTAGTAACATTTTCAAGCTCTGAAATGATGGCATTCCAGATAAAGGATATAAACTAACGTATTTCTCCCTGTATCAGTGATTTTATTTCCAAATGTATCTTAATCATCCTGGAATTGGCTCTTAACTCAATGAAAGTTCTGAATGTGCATTGAATAGCATAATATATTTTTTCTCACTGGATATTAACCTTTAAAACATGTTGTGGAGGCTACCAGAATTTATGAATAAACTTTTTTATTTAAAAAATCGGAAGCTCCCTGAGAGTAGAGACTGTCTTACTTTTCTAATTGTATCCCTAATGCTCAGCAGAATGCTTTGCACATACTGAATGCTTAGTAAAGGCTTCCCTTCCTTCCCTTTTTCCTTCCTTCCTTCCTTTCTTCTTTCCTTTTTTCCTTCCTTCTTCCTTCCTTCCTTCCTTCCTCCTTTCCTTTCTTCTTTTTTCCTTTTTTCTTCCTTCTTTACTTTCTTTTTCCTTCCTTCCTTCCTTTCTTTTTCTTTTTCAAATTTCCAGGTAACAGCATTTCTTTCACTATACTTTCCTTGAATCCTCTGGAACATGGCTAAGAATGAACTCTGATGCTTGTGGCCAAGAGACCGTTTTCATATAATGAATGAACCATGATACTTTATCTCTAGGGGATACCACAAATATAATAAAATCCACAAAACTCCATGAGAAAAATCAATCCCATTTTACAAGTACTAGGCAGGTCAGAAGAGCTCAGTTCTTCCTTAAGTATGAGCTCAGAAAGAGAACTTTTTCTGTATTGGTGCCTGGCTCTAACACTCAAAGTGATGCAAATTTGAATTATCCTTCTCTGGGACCCTGCCTTTTCAGAGTGTATTTCAATGTACTTACCTTCAACCTGTTCCTATCCCCTAAGGTTATCAATAGTAGACAGCTCTAGAATCTGATAAAGAAAATAAAAGTTGAAAGAAAGAATGAATAGAAAAGAATTATATTGAGAGGAAAATTAAAAATTCCTATAAATTTAGCCTTTCAATCTGCAGAGCTGTCAGTTGTATAACACATAAGCACTGATGAAAAGGAACTCCCATCCTCTTCTAACATTATTAATTTATTCTTCCTATTTATTTCTTGATCCTTGCAGATCAACTAGGGTAGCTTCATGTGGAGACACAGAAAAGGCAACTGCTGAGGCCTTTCTAAACAGAACTGTTCAGGCCATCATTATTGTCAACTCCCTTTTGTCCTTCTTCAATTCCCTGAGAGACTCCATCCCACAAATTCCGTGAGTAGACCGACCTTTAAACCAGCATTCTAATCAGGATCTTGGTCTACAGATTATTCCACATTTCATATTTCCTCACACCTATATATAGTAAATTACCACCTCTTGCTGCCTTCTTTTGATTCTGATTTGTCATCTACTACATATTCCAATGGCCATGAAGGTGGCTAAAGCAGGTGCTTGGGGAGCTTACTTAGAGCTTAGTCAGATATTAAAGACTCCAAGGTCATCCACTAAATCCCAGGTCATCACCAGTTATCTTGACTTATGTCCTTCCACTGGGACTCCAATGCTTCTGGAAAAGAGTGAGGCTGATGCCTTTGTGCAGCTCTGCCTCACTAAAATCCATTTCATGTGCAAGTCAAGATATCACCCTGTGATGTCATCAGTCCTCTTCAAAAAATGAAGGAAAAACAACTACAGCCATCTGCTTTTGTTGTTCATTCATTTCTGACTCTTTACAATGCCATTTGTGGTTTTCTTGGCAAAAACCTGGAGTTGTTTAAATGATTATGGCCATCTTTACACAGTACAGAATACTGTGCCATTTCCTTCTCCAGCTCATTTTATAGACAAGGAAACTGAAGCAATCAGGGTTAAGTGACTTAAGTAGGATCACACAGCTAGTAAGGATCTAAGGCCAGGTTTGAACTCAGGTCTCCCTGACCCCAGGACCCCCTCTCTATCCACTGCACCACCTAGCTGCTACCCATTTCCAAAGTCTAATATCTATACTGCCCTAGCACTATGGGACCATAGAGTCATAGATCTAAAGCTGAATGGAATCACAGAAACCATCTAGTTCAACCTTCTCATTTTGCAGGTAAAAAGACTGATCCCAAGGGACATTAAAGGACTCACCAAACATCAAACAGGTATTAAGTATTAGGGATGAGATTTAAGGTACAGTGTGTCATACTGGAATAAGAGCTGGCCTGGGAGCCAGAAGGACCTGGGTTTAAGTCCCACTTCTAACACTAACTGGCTATGTTACCTTGGGCAAGTCACTTACCCTCTAAGTGTTCTAGGAAACTCTCTAAGACCATAAATTGCACACATGGTACTGACCTGCATTACAAATTGCAAAATCTTATTCCATTTCTTTCTTTAATCTTTATTCTTATCATTTCTGCATCTTTTGACGCTGTTGATCGACTCCTCCTGGGGTACTCTCTCCTCCCTTCTATGACACTGTTCTTTTATGATTCTACCCCTATTTACTTGGCTACTCTTTCCTAGTCACTTTTACTGGTTATATTCCATCTCTTAGTCCCCAAGTACATGTATGTGTTAGTGTAGCCCCAATATTCTGTCCTGAGT
Source organism: Gymnobelideus leadbeateri (assembly GCA_011680675.1). NCBI lineage: Eukaryota > Metazoa > Chordata > Mammalia > Diprotodontia > Petauridae > Gymnobelideus > Gymnobelideus leadbeateri. The sequence continues at coordinate 240,517 of WOXC01001692.1, forward strand.
TCTCTTCTCTTACTGATTCAAGACTCTCACTCTCCCTTAGGGATCTTGTCAGATATAATGGGTTAAATGTCATTATGTTAGATGTCACTATGTCTCTCAGTGTTTCACTATCATTGATTGTGTGACTTCCCATAAGTGACTATGCTAAAAAAAATAATAACAGATCTAAAAATCATTTTGACTATTATGGGAAAGAGGCAAATACTCAAAATCTATGTTGAGTTACTAGGATAAAATATAATGACATGTTCTGCAAACCTTAAAGCACATATAAATGTTAGTTATTATTATTACTATTCACACCCCCAGCATATCGCTGCCATCCTTCAGTCTAACCTTTCTCAAGATTTCACACCCACAATAGACATGTTATGTACCTCCTGAGGATGTGTCATGCAATCTAGAAAATAAACTTAACTTTTATTGATTCATTCATTAAATGTTCCCCTATCACCACCAGCTCTCAAACAAGAAAATCAAGATAACAATAAAAATATCCAAGAAAAAGTCAGTCTAACATTCATCACTGAATGGTGCTATAGAAAAATTGAGAGATTTGGAGTCAGAGGACTTAGGTTCAAATCCTGAATCTTCTACCTTTAGGACCTAGGGCAAGGCAATCAACCTCCCTGTGCCTCAATTTCCTAATCTTTATAAACTAAAGGATTTCTAAACTCCCTTTTGGTGTTAAGTTGATGGTATGATGTTATGACCAGTCAGTTCCTGGGAATTATCCATAAATAAAGCTCTAAATTCCAAATTGTCAGATATGCATAGGATCAGTCAAAACCATTACTGTCTCTCTCTTGCTGATCCTATATCCCTCCCCACTGTAGCTGGAATCTTGAGCCTTCCTATAGTAAAAATAATGCCCTTAGGGTGGCAGGTGGTAATAATGCATGCCTTCTTTGGGTATCAAATACTTTACAATCCCATCTAAGCTGTTCATTACTTTGTATTTTTTATTCTATCACAAACATGATCCCCTTCATAGTGGGTATCCAAGGAAATGTTTCATATAAGGATGCTATGATTTGTCAGTTCTGAGGGATAAGCAAATACATTTGAATTTTCAGAGTATTCATTTTCCTTAAGATATCAGGCGAAGCTTTTTGGAAAATTTGTATTGTTACATAGAAAAGTTTTTATCATGTTCTTATAACTAGGATTCTCTGGTTACTTCTATATTTCTTATGCATATATATGTATGTATACACACTCACATTCTCACTTTTTGAGACAGCTGTCTCAAAAAGCAGATCTATCATACATGGAAAGTATATGTTTAACAATTTATTCACATCTTCAGTTGATGCCCAAAATTCAGAACTAAATCTGAATTTTGAAATGTTGAAAACATTTCTCCTCTATTTATGATATCACTATAAGAAAGTTTATGGATTTTCCTATTTTCATTGCTTCTTTAAAGTGCTTTACTTAATGTTCTTCATTAATATGAATAAAATCTTTCTCAGAGTTACTAATTATAGTACCAATGCTACCAAATAACTCAAAGGATTTACATTTGAATATGACAGGAAAACCCCTCAAATCTTCATGACTATTTTACTAAGATACTAAAAGTTTAATATATGTGGTCTTAAATCCAGGTAGGCCTGGATAATTACTCAATTAAATCTGGTGATTTAGGTATTCCTTAAATATCTATATATAGATTATACATGTGGAGAAAAGGGGAAGGGAAGCATCCTAGAATTGAAAATTATCTCTCTTCAAATCAAACAGGTTACATACATTAACATCTCATTGTCCAAAAAGGAATTCCAAACTATCAACTTCAATAGTTAAATATTATATATATATATATATATATATATATATAGATAAAGATATAAGATTTAATTTGAATGGGAAACACCCAGTACAAAACTCCCTTCAATGATACACATCAACAGCTCCTGCTAACACACAGCCTTTAAGAGATACTTGAGTTTCAGACACAACATCACAGTTAATACTTATCAAAGGCAAAACTTGAACCTGGGTCTTCCTCACTGTAAAGCTAGCTTTGTAAACATCCACAAACCATACTACGTTTTGGTGAGAAATAGAACTTAATTAATATAGGCTAAATTATAAATGTCCCATATTTTAAAAGGAGTGTATAGTCACCTTTGTTTTAAAGAAATTTAAGCCCTTTGAAATTGCCTGTATTTCCAGAAGGCTATTCTATTTGGTTATGATTTCAAATTTTTAAGCAATGTTTCCCAGTGATTGCAGGACATTTGGCCTACAATAATTATCACTGGAGTTTTACAACCTACTTTAAACTCAATCTGTTTTATAGTGGAAGTGTTTACTTTTGATCACAAACTTTGTTGAATCCATGAAGCTGGGGTTTGAGGCAAAATCCTGAAGAAAAACCCTCAGTTGAAACTGGGGTCCAGGTGCACATTTCTACATTTGAATTTATATATATAGCATAAATAGTTCTTCTTTGCCCATTATATGTCCTTGAAATACCAAAATCCTTTGCCTCCCCGAAGAAATTATGTATGGCTTTACCTCCAGGGCAGATGATCATTTTGGAGTGCTTGGTTGTTTTTAAGGTTGTGCAAGCAAAGTATAAAGGGAATACACTGTTTACAAAGAAATAAACAACAAAACATTTAAGTAGTATATTTGAGATAGAACTGATTAGAGTTTACCTTTTGTGGAATACAGCTTTGACATTACATTCCAAGTCCAATGTTTTAGGACAACATAAAAATACATTTCACTCCTCTAGGGAGGAAAAGAGGACACCACCAATGAACAACATTGTCTATACTGTCTGGAGAAATAATCTGAGCAGGTTTTTTTTTTTCTGTTTCAAAAGAGGTTTCCCTGGATTTGAATTAGAAAAAAATATCAGGAAAAGCAGGAAAGGAAAGGAAGAGAGAGGAAAGGGAGGAAATGAAAAGGAAGGGAACAGAAATGGAGGGGAGAGAAGATGGAGAAGGGAGAGAAGGGAAGGTGAAGGAAGGGAAGTCACTTCCAGTTCTAAGATCCTAGCTAAAACTTTGGGACTATCAGTGAGGTTTTCTTGGACTCAAATGAGTCCTTACTACCACTGCAGTGCCCTTTCATTATGCTACACTGACTCAGTATAGGTTTCTGGTCTCAACCTAATAGTTACAATGCATAGAAGGAAACATAACATCTCTGATTTTATCCTCAATGAACAACCAGGGTAGCTTCTGCTTCTCTCAACTCCTTCAGTTATTTTTGTTTGTCTGGTTGTTGTTGTTGTTGTTGTTGTTGTTTGTTGGTGAATATTTCTATATTTCCTTTCCACGTGAGTCTTGTCTTTTTTATGGTCCATCTGGACAATTAAGTCTGTCTCCAAATTCTCTTTTAAAAGTTCACGGAGATTTCATCCACCACAATAAAATTCAAGACACTTGAATTACAATACACATTACACTGTGTTCCTACTCTACTATGGAGTGAAGACATGCACAGACAAGCCACGTGTTGCTTGACACAGGGGTATTTTTTACTTCCAATAAGACTTCCAGGTGTCAAGGACAACTTATCTCCCTGGAAATGTCTTATGACCAGAGAAATATATTTATAGTCCTATGGTCAGAAAAATCCCTTTATAGTACAAAAAAACTAGCTTCTGCATGCAACAACATATGATCCCATTTGTATCAAGTAGAGAATCTGAGCAGAAAGACTCTCTTAGGGTTTTTGTCAAAGCCTAAGAAAGAGCAGGAATTCATGTTTGCATCAGTGGAGGGTATTTGAATAACTGAGAAACTGAAATTAGTACAGGGAAAGAGGTATTTGAATAATAGAATCAAAATGGCTGGCCAGCTAGCTAAGCATATAAACATAAACTCATAGAATTTTACAGTGAAAAAAGAAACTTAGAGATGACTTAGTCCAACTCTTTTCCTATCAGACTTATTCGAATGTACAAGTAAGTACCGTGAAGGGACCAGAAGAAAGATTCTGGTCTTTCGGTGCTTCCTTGCTATAGTTTGTGGGACACAATGAACTTTCCTTTTCTTTTGGACAATGCTAAATACTAGGTGGTCTTTAATATACTCTAGTCTAATTGCCTTGTAATAGTTAATGGGAATTTGAAGATCTTCCCTGCCCCCAATAGACTGAGTATAATCACATGGAGCCTGTGGTGGGAGGAGTTTGCTGAAGGGTAGAGCAGAGCCTGGAGGAAGTTGGAAGTCAGAGCAGCTAGACAGAGGGAGCAGGGAAGATGTAGGCAAGGAGACAGCTAGGCTTGTATTTGTGGGAAGCCTAAACGACGGTGTGGCTCCCTGCTGTGTTATGGTGTATTAACTTCTTTGTTGCTATGATAGATTTGGTTTTATGGTGTTGGGATTTGGCTTTCTGGTTTGGGGGATTCAGTTTTCTGGTGTCTGGATAAATGTTTTGCTTCTGTCTTCTATATGGAGAGCTTATTATGTTTTGTGATTCAGAACTATGCCAGCATATTTATACTTGCCATTGGTACTTTGAATATTGTGTTGGTGCTACACACCATTGCAGTAAAACAATATCCTATTCACTTTAAGGTGACCTCATTAAGAGTGAAAACAGGGGCAAAACATATCATGTCACTATATGACACATGGCAGCCACGGGTTATCGGGAAAAAACTGAATTGAGAGAGAACTGATATGGGTTCAAAATATCGTGATCATAGATAAGTCAGATCATCTCTCTGAGTCTTAGTTTTCGTTTTCTAATTTTTACATGGGAATAAGAATTCACCTCATAAAACCATTAAAGAAAGGGATTTGTAAAATTCAAAATACTATATCAAGAGTTCTTAACCTGGAGCCCATGGACACTATAGATTAAGGAATAGATTGATTATAAAGGGTAAGAATGAAAAGTTGAAGTATACACCATGGTTGTTTAAAATTAGAGGAAAAACTGATCAAGTTAAAACTCTAACAAAAGAGTAATAAATTCAATAATCTTTTGTTAACCTATTGAAGAAAAAATAAAGCAAAAGTACAGAATCAAAATAAAAATGAAAATGATAAATTCATAATAGAATATAAATAAAAAGCATTTTCATTACTTTCTACATTCAATTTTATACTAATAAAAAAAGAATTTAAAAGAAATCATTGAATGCTTAAAAAAGTAAAATATCCCAATTAATGAAAGAAGATATAAATATCTTCAAGAATATTTCATAAAGTATAATTGAACAAGACATAAAAGAATTTTTTAAAAAAAGAAGAAAAAATCCCTGATCAAGGAGTAAAAATTAATATTGCTAATGAATATTAACAAATAAAAATATATGCTAAAACCTTGAAGAAACAAAGGCATAGAAGGTCTATTTTTAGTTTTATTTTATTTTTAATTTATGGAATAAAACACGCATTTACATAAAATAGCAAAATTAAAAAAAATGATTGCGCATGAAACTGCAAACTGATTAGATATAACTTCTGATTCCTTTTAAATATATAATAAATTTATCATGTGAATTTCTTTTTTTCAATTCTTTTTTTTCCTCCTCAACCCCACCCTAAAGATAGCTATCATTAGACATATATTTGTGTACATATATACATATATTAATACACATACATATACATACACATAAAAATCACTCTATACATACTTCCATTTATTATTTCTTTCTCTGGACACAGCATCTTCCTTTATAAGTCCTTTGTAGTTCATCTGGGTATTTATAATAGTCAAAATCACCTATTCACACAGAGTTGTTATAAAACAATATTATTGTTATTGCTTATGATGTTCTTTTGGTTTTGCTCATTTTGTTCTTCATTATTTATTACTTCTTTCTATGATTTCTGAAAATCATTGAGCTCAACATGAGTTATTGCAAGGTAGTATTCTATCACAATCATATACCACAACTTGTTCAGCCATTCCCCAACTGATGGGCATTCCTACAATTTCTAATTCTCTGACACCAGAAAGAGATCTGCTGTAAATATTTTCGAATGTATCTGTTCTTTTCCTTTTTCCCTAATCATATTGTGAAATAGACCTATAATGATATTGCTAGATCAAAGCATACAGGCAATTTAATAGCTCTTTGAGCATAATTCCATATTGTTCTCCAAAACAGTTGGATCAGTTCACAATTCCACCAATAATGAATTAGTATCCCAATTTTTCTTCATCACCTTCAACATTTGTTGCTTTCCCCTTCAATCATTTTAGCCAATCTGATAGGTGTAAAATGATACCTCAAGGTAGTTTTAATTTGCATTTCTCTAATCAATAGATTTAGAGCATTTTTTTTTATTACTATAAACTATTTTTGATTTCTTTATCTAAAAACTGCCTGTTCATATCCTTTCACCGTCTCTCAGGACAGGAATGATTCACATTTTAATATATTTTATAAAGTTCTTTATATAGTTAAGATATGAGACCTTTAGGGACGCGGCCCCCGTTACTCTGAGGGGAGGGGAGGGGAGGGCAGCGGAGCAGCCCGGCGGAAGGAGCTCGGGGTGGTGAGGACACGGTACCGAGGTCGCGGCTGCTCGCCCCCAGAAGCCTTGCGGGGAAGGAGGCTCGGAAGCGGCTGGGGTCCCCCTCGGCATCCATCCGCGTCCACGATGGCGGAGCCCGAGCTGTTGCTGGACTCCAACATCCGCCTCTGGGTGGTCCTGCCCATCGTCTTCATCACCTTCTTCGTGGGCATGATCCGTCACTATGTGTCCATCCTGCTGCAGAGCGACAAGAAGCTCACGCAGGAGCAGGTGTCCGACAGTCAAGTCTTAATTCGAAGTAGAGTCCTCAGGGAAAATTGAAAATACATTCCCAAACAGTCTTTCTTGACACGAAAGTATTATTTCAACAACCCTGAAGATGGATTTTTCAAAAAAACAAAGAGGAAGGTAGTGCCTCCATCTCCTATGACAGATCCTACCATGCTCACAGACATGATGAAAGGAAATGTGACAAATGTACTTCCTATGATTCTTATTGGTGGATGGATCAACATGACTTTCTCAGGATTTGTAACAACCAAGGTCCCGTTTCCTCTGACCCTCCGATTTAAACCCATGCTACAGCAAGGAACTGAATTGCTCACTTTAGATGCATCCTGGGTGAGTTCTGCATCCTGGTACTTCCTCAATGTGTTTGGACTTCGAAGCATTTATTCCCTGATTCTGGGCCAAGACAATGCTGCAGACCAGTCTCGAGTGATGCAGGAGCAGATGACGGGCAGCAATGGCCATGCCTGCAGACACCAACAAAGCTTTTAAGACTGAGTGGGAAGCTTTTGGAGCTCACTGATCATCAGTGGGCACTAGATGATGTTGAAGAAGAGCTTATGGCCCAGGATCTTCACTTTGAAGGCATGTTCAAAAAGGAGCTACAGACATTCCTTTTCTGAAGGCTCAGGTGGTGGTTAAACCAGTACAGGCATCTCCAGTGCGCTGCTGGGTGCTCAGAGAAGTCATAAGTTTTTTTGTTTGTGTTTGAAAAGCTTAGAATAAAGAGGAGCATGGGCTGAACACCTAAGTAGGGCCTGTTCTTGTCTGAACTTGTCTCCCATTCTTATGTTTGAAGTCACAAGAAGTAAAGCCTATCACATGACTTGGAGGAGAACTATTTTAAAAAATAATTTATTTTCCAGTTTATGTCTCTGATAATAATAGTAGAGGGGAAAGCCAGATAGTGAGAGCATAAACAAATATCTAGATTGAACCTTTTGCCAAAAAGGTGCCACTTCTTAGTAAATAACTTCAGGTGCAACTGATCTTTTTTGGAGTCCAAAAATCTTCGAAGTCTTTTCATTCAGTCCTCCAGCCATTAGTGCTCACATTTTATGGCACGTTACAGTTTATGAAATGTCTATGAGGTCACACGCCAGTGAGAGCTGCTACCCCCACTTTCCCAGGGTAAATACAGGGCCTTGCTACTTTTTCCCCAGTTTGGGCAGCCTCCATGGGGGCTGGGTCTGCTGATCCCCACCCCCATCATCTGATCAGCAGCTTACTGGAAGCCACAGCTTCTGGAAGGTGTCCTGGAGTCAGCCTCACCTTCTTCATCTACATACTGGCAGTGAATTTTGGTGTCCGTGCTGATGTCCCCCCCAACAGCTCTGAAGTGCCTTCTGAATCATCAAAGGCAGGTTCAGTTACCGTCAATCTTCTCCTAGTTTTGAGTGAATTTTATTGCAATCTAACTTTATGGACATTTGTAATCTGTACCCTCTCTATAATGACTCTTAACCCACTCTGTTCCCTGGGGATTATTGTAAATAAATAGCAATTTCCTGCTTGAAAAAAAAAAAGATATGAGACCTTTATCTGAGGAACTGTCTATAAAAAATTTCCCCCCAATTTTCTGGTTTCCTTCTGATCTTGGTAACATTTGTTTTATTTGTCCAAAATCTTTTTCATTTACTATCATTGAAATTATCTGTTTTACACTTAACTTTGCTCTCTATCTTTTGTTTATTTATAAATTGTCCACCTATTCCTAAGTCTTATAAGTAACATGTTACATGTTCTTCAAAATTTTTTGAAATATCTCTCTTTATATCTAGGTCATGTATCCATTTAGATCTTATCTTGGTAAATGGTGTAAGATATTGGTATATGCCCAATTTATGCCATATTGCTTTCCAATTTTCCAATAATAATGAAGTCTTATCCCAAAATCTTAAGTCTTCACACTTATCAAATACAAAGTTCCTATATTTATTTCCTGCTGTAAACTATATGTCAACTCTATTCCACTGATCTACCTTTTTATTTCTTAGCCAATAGTATCTTATGATATAGTCTAAGATCTGATACTACTAAGCCTCCTTCTTTTACATGTTTTCTTTTCTCCATTAGTTCCTTTGATATTCTTGACTTTTTGTTCTTCCAAATGAATTTTGTTATTACTTTTTTAATTCAGTAAAATAATTTTTGTTAATTTAATTGGGATTACATTCAATATATAAATTAGTTTAGATAAAATTGCCATTTGTGTTATATTGGCCCTAACTACCCATGAACAATTAATATTTTCCAATTATTTAAATATAATTTTATTGGTGTAAAGTTTATCTTTATAATTTTGTTTATATAGTTCCTGGATTTGAAAAAGTACCTATATAAAACCAAGAATTGGCATCATTTACATCAAGGAAACACTAGAATCTTTCAAGAAAAAAAGTGGTTAAGTAAGAATGACTTCCTCCCTGGTATTATTTGACATGATTCTAGAACTGTTGTCAATATAACAATAAATCAAAAGAGAAAAGTGAAGGCATAAACATACCCCCCAAAAAAAGGTAGAAAGAAAAAGAAATGTTCCCTTTTGGCAAACAACAAAAAGGTTTACATAAAAAACCCTAGAGAATTAACTGAAAAACTCCAATTATTTGAGATAATTTCAATAATATTACTGGGAAGACAAGCAATTCAATATAGCTTGTACATGTGTAGCTATGCAAAACATTTCTATAGTAGATATATTGTAAAAGACTGATATTTCCCTCCCTCCTATCCAACCTCCCACTTGTTCTATTCTCTACTTTGATCCTGTTCCTTTTCAAAAGTGGGTGCTTCCAACTTCCCTCCCCCTCAGCTTGCCCTCCCTTCCATCATTCTCCCTCTCATCCCCTTCTCCCCTAATCTCTTGTAGGGTGAGATACCCTATTTACTGTGTATGTCATTCTCTCCCTAAGACAAATTCAGTGAGAATAAGGTTGGCCCATTCCCTTTTGCCTTCCTGTTCTTCCCCTCCATTATAACCACTTTCCCTTGCCTCTTCTATAGAGATAGTTTACCCCATTCTCTCTCTCCCCATCTCCTCTCATTATATTCCTCTCTCACCTCTTAATTTCATCTAATTTAATAGTCAGCCTCACCTTCTTCATCTACACACCGGCAATGAATTTTATTAAATTCATATGCCCATATGCCCTTCTATATAGACATATATATGTATGTGTATATATACATTTCTATTCCCTTCAATTGTTCTCAAACTGAGAAAAGTTTCATCAGTTATAATTATGATTTCTTTTCCCTGTTTACCTTCTCATGCTTCTCTTGCTTCTTCTAATTGAATATCAGATTTTCTATTCAACTCTGGTTTTTTTCATCAAGAATGCTTGAAAGTCCTCTATTCCTCTGAATGACCATATATTCCCCTGAAACATGATACTCAGTTTTGCTGGGTAGGTGATTCTTGGTTTTAATCCCAGCTCCTTTGACCTCCAGAATATCATATTACAAGCCCTTCAATCCCTCAGTGTAGAAACTACCAGAACCTGTGTTATCCTGATTGTGTTTCCACAATATTTAAATTGTTTCTTCCTGGCTGCTTGTAATATTTTCTCCTTGATCTGGGAATTCCAGAACCTGGCTATAATATTCCTAGGAGTATTCTTTTTGGGATCTTTTTCAGGAGGTGATTGGTAGATTTTTTCAACCTCTATTTTGCCCTCTGGTTCTAAAACATGAGGGCAGTTTTCCTTGAGAATTTCTTGAAGGATAATTTCTAGGTTCTTTCTTTGATCGTGGCTTTCAGGTAATCCAATAATTTTTAAATTATCTCTCCTGGATTTATTTTCCAGGTCAGTGGTTTTTCCCATGAGATATTTCACATTGCCTTCTAATCTTTCATTTGTTTGGATCTGTTTAATAGTATCTTGATTTCTCATAAAGTCACTAGCTTCCATTTGCTCCAGTCTAATTCTGAAGGAATGATTCTCTTCAGTGAGCTTTTGAGATTCTTTTACCATCTCGAAAATTTGGCTTTTTAGGCATTCTTCTCCTCATTGCCTTTTTGAGCCTCTTTTGCCATTTGAGTTAATCTATTTTTAAGGTGTTATTTTTTCAGTCAGGTTGTTGACTCTCATTTCATAATTTTCTTGCATCATTCTCATTTTTATTCCCAATTTTTCCTCCATTTCTCTCATTTGGTTTTCAAAATTATTCTTAAGGTCCTCTATGGCCTGTAACCAGCTCATATTTTTCTTGGAAGCTTTTGGTGCAGGAGTTCTGACTTTGCTGTCTTCCTACTGTTCCATGCTTTGATCCTTTTTTGTCCCCAAAATAGGAGTGTAAAGTTAGGTTTCTCTGCTTGCTTTGCTTCCCTCATTTGCTCATGTTGCCACTCAATTACTTGATTTTTGGGCTTTTTGCTAGAGTAGGACTCTGCTACCAGACAGGAGAGCTTCATCCCAAACACTGAAGTTTTCTCAGCTGCTGAAGATATTAGTTGGCTGCCTTCTCTGAAGCCTCTACCCACTCTGGCAAGCCGGACACACACCCCAGGATCTCCACTCTAGGCTGCAATCGAGATCCAAGCAGTTTAAAGCAAGAGTGATTACCCCTCAGACTGGTGGCTTGTTCCTCCTACAATCTGTAGGCCAGGAACTGAAGCTGCCATGTGACGGTGGCTTCTCCCTCCAGGGAATAAAGGCTGGACCGCGCTCCCAAACTACTGGATCCCAAAGTCCACACTGTACTGAACTCTCACTTTGTCCTTAGCATCTATGTTGATAATTCTGGAAACTGCCACAGCTGCTGGTAATCTGAAGTCCCTCCAGCTGTGGGCTGTTCAGGCCACCCTGAGGCTCCTCAAAACTATTTAATAATATTTAAATAAAAAGAATAGATTAATGAAACAGATTAGAAAAGCAAGAATAAGAAAATAGTTGAACTCAATAGCCCAAGAATGTAAAGAACTTAGAGCAGTACTTCCTACTTGAAAAGGACTGCTGAAAAAAACTGAAATCAATTTGACAGAGAATAATTTAAGCCCTACATTGCATCACACATAGGGACAGGGATAGAACCTAGCTGTGTAATTTCATTAACATAGAGAGCTCTTTTGTTGAGGAAACTCCCTCTAGCAATGGAGGTTGGCATCTTTTCTGTACCTTATACTCTTAGAGAGGTGCCTGGAGGGCTGAGAGGTTGAGTGATTTGCCCCAGAGTTATACATGTATCACACAGGACTTGAATCCAAGTCTTCATGTCTCTGAAGCCAACTCCTTATCACCATGTCACCATTTTTTCCACTTATCTCATATATACCACATTTAAGTCTAAATCTATGTGGTGCCGCAAAATAAAAGGTTAAAACATAAAGGAAATTGAGAAAAATAGAAGGGAGTAATTCCTATAATTAGGGGAAGAATTATTTTTCAAATTATATTTTATTTTCTCCCAATTACTAGTGCTAACTAGTAAAAACTAGTATCAACATCCACTTTTTAAATTTTTGAGTTTCAAATTCTCTTCCTCTCTCCTCTTCTTACCCCTTCCCTGAGACAGTAAGTAATTTGATCTATGTTATACATGTACAATCATGCAAAACATATTTCCATATTAGTCATGTTCTAAAAGAAAACAGACAAAAAATAAAGTGAAAAGTAGTATTCTTCAATCTTCATTCACATTCCATCAGTTCTTTCTTTGGAGGCAGATGATATTTTTCATCATGAATTCTTTAGAATTGTCTTGGATATTTGTATTATTGAAGAAAGCTAAGTATTTCACAATTGATCATCATACAATATTGTGTTTACTGGGCACAATGTTCCCCTGGTTCTGCTTACATCATTTTGCATCAGGTCTTGTAAGCCTTTCTAGGTTTTCCTGAAATTATTCTGCTCATCATTTTTTATAGCACAATAGGATTCCATTAAAATCATATACTCCAGCTTGTTCAGTCATTCCCCATAGGGGATGAATTCTTAATAAAACAAGAAATGGAGAAGATCATGGAAGGTAAAATATATAATGTTAATTAACTAAAACTGAAAAATCATTTTTCATAAATAATATCAATGCAAATAGGATAAGAATAAAAAATTTGAATGGCAAAAATAAAAATCTTTGCATAACATATCTCTTAAAAATTTCTGACTTCCTATTATTTATACACACACACACACACACACACACAGAGTTCTCTCTCTCTCTCTCTCTCTCTCTCTCCACATATATATATATATATATATATATATATATATATATAATATGTATATATAGTCCCTATATGTATATGTGTGTGTGTGTGTGTGTGTAGTTCCTATATGTATACAGAGAGAAAGAGAGAGAATTAGCATAAAGAGATAAGATAATAGGTAAGTGATCAATGGTTAAGAACAAAAAAAACTATCAAAAGAAGAATTGCAAACTGTTAATTTCATTATATAAAAAAATCATTCTGTCTCAAATTCTGTCTCAAATAACATTTAAACAACATTTGATTTCACTTTATACCCAGCAAATTGACAAAGAGGGAGAAGACGGAAACCATCTATGTTGAAATGGCTTGGGAAAGATAGGTACGCTAATACTTTATTGGTGAAGTTATACCAGTCACAGTATTGAGTAAAACAATCTGAAATAGTATAAAAAAAAAACAAACTAAAAATAAGTTGATAAAAAAGGGAGACAAAGTATAAGCCTATTAATTAGAGAAAGATGAAAAAATACATATGAATGCCATGGATTATTATTGACATGTAAGAAATGAATATGTGGAATTGAAAGAAATATGGCAACAAAGACTTTGTATAAGCTGACTCAGAGTAAAATAAAATCAGCAAATGAATATGCCCAATGATTATACCAGAGATGGGGAACCAGTTGGATTCAGTCAAAGAGCACTTGAGAACCTAGAGGGTCACATGTGGTCTCCAGACCTCAGGTTCTCCATCCCTGGACTATACTAATGTAAATGAAGAATAAACAACAAAATAGAAATGAATCCTATGTAATTATAATGACTAATTTTGGTCCTAGAGAAGTAAATGGGCCTTTCTCCCTTTACTTGGAGGGATGGGAGACTATGGGTGTGGAATGTTGAATAGTGTCAGATATAGTCAATGATTGGGTTTTACTTAATAACTATGGCTTTTTTTAGACATCAACATTACTTAAAATAATACTAATAAAGTGTCTATTTTGTTGAATTTATTGTTCAGAAGTCTGTTAAGATACACTTATGAAGAGACTTCCACACATGTGTCATTTTTAGTCTGGAGGCTCTAAAACTAAACCAAGAGAATGAGAATACTGAGGGAGCCAAAAAATAAGCAGGTTATATAAGGACTGCTAGAAAGTTGAAGGCAATCAACAAATCCAAATAAAAGATGTCAATTCCAAATACTATACCACATACTATGGGAGATACATAAAACTCTCTCTGTGTCTGTCTCTCTGTCTCTCTCTGTTTCTCTCCTCCTGTCTCACTCTCTCTCTCTGTCTGCCTCTCTCCCTCTCCTTCACTCCCCTCCTCATCAACCTAAATTGGAGAGTATATGTCTGAAATGGGGTGAAGAAGGTTGAAAACTGACCTCTTAACAATCTTCAAGCATATTAAATGTTATGCAAATGGTCCTGGCCAGCTGTTGTTCCTCTCCACTGAGAACAGAAAATGAGAAAATCCGCTCAAACTGCAACATGAGGGATGTAGGTTTGGCACTTTTGCAAATGGACATTTGCCTGTTTCATGAAGAAAAACAGAAATTTATTGTAGATGAGTATAAAAATGCTGATATCACATACTGACTTACTTTCTCTGTTCCTCTTATGGAGACAACAAATAGGTCAACAAAAGATTTGCCTGAGTATGTTTGAAAACCTGATTTATAAATCTTGCAACATAAAAAAAAAAAACTTCCAGGCTATTGAGATTATACAACATTTAAAAAGATTCCTAGGAGAAACTCTGGAATCTCTTTAATTCATCATTTCAAATAATGTGAGAGAGTTGCAAAACTATACCTGCATAACCATGAAAGGCAAAAACAAACAAACAGATACATTTTCTATCTTTCTGATTAGGGCAGAAAGTGGTTTAACAAATGAGAACGCTACCATCCACTAATGGGCAGCTAGGTGGTGGCTCAGTGGATAGAGTTCTGGGCCTGGAGTTGGGGAGACTCCTCATCATGGGTTTAAATCTGACCTCAGACACTTATAAGCTGTGTGACCCTGGGCAAGTTACTTAACACTGTTTGCCTCAGTTTTCTCATCTGTAAAATGAGCTGGAGAAAGAAATGGCAGACCACTCCAGTATCTTTACCAAGAAAACTCAAAATGGGGCCATGAAGAATTGGACACAACTGAATAACAACTCAATAACACTAATCACTAATATAAGTTCCTAAGAAGCCCCAAATAGGGCATAAGAAATTTGACAAATAGAACTTTCCCTATCCTTGGATTGACAAGTGATGGTCTTGTTATACACAATTTGAAATAACGCCACACTTAATGTTGTTATTAAAGAACAACAACAAAAATGTTTTTAAATAAGCAAATGGATGCTACTATCTATAGACATGGTGGGGATAGAAAAGATTTTTAAAAATCAGATTTCTTGGTTCTCTTAAAGACGACAGGAAATTTTCAAGGTGTTAATAACAGAAGTGAGGTGATCAGAGATGATCCTCACTCCCATCTCCTTTCCCTGAACCCCTATTACATGTCAGCAGCTGCATAGATCACTTGGAAAGTAAAGGGATTTCTTTGACTTACAAGTATATGGGTGAATCTGAAGGACAGAGACAAGTCAAAGTAAAGTTTGTAGCAACCAAGGTGTTCCTTGATTGGAACACACTGATTCCATTAGGAGAGAAGGAAGAAGGGAAGAACAGAGGGAAGTAGGGATGAAGAAGAAAGGGAAGGAAAGAGGAAGGGAGGAAGGGCAAAAGGAAGGGAGAAAGGGAGAAGAAGGAAGGGAAGAAAGGAAAAGAAGAGAAAGAACATTTGTTAAATGCTTACTATATTTTGTGCTAAGCACTGGCAATACAAAAAGGAAAAAATGACTGTTCTTGCTGTCAAGGAACTCACACTGTAATTGGGGGAAATAACACATAAAAGAAAATTCAGTTGCATGGTATTTACAAAGGCCCAGAAGTCCTAAGGTTTTGATGGTGGGGACGATGGAAAGGTCTAAGGGTCTTTAAGTTACAAAAGTAGATCATCTGACAAATCTAGGAAATTGCAGAGCAGATGATAAGGCCTGCAGGACCCCAGGTTGCAATGGCAAGGCAGATTATGAGGTCCAATGGTCCTCCATGTCACTATTAGGAAGAGAGTTGCTTATTGATGTCTTATTCAAGCAGTGTGAATAGTCAAGCATTAAAGAGGGTAGGTGTCCTCATTAGGAATAGTATAATCCTCAAGAATTATCAACTCCCTATAGGAGAGATCATGTTTTATCCTTTTGCATCCTCCACAGTGCTTGGCACAGTGATAGATATATAGTTGGTATGTAAAGTTAGTGGTTGTAGGATTGATTGTCTTTTGGTAATGTAGCTTTGATGGCCCCTTGAAAATCTTCAGACTCCTATATGACTCCTTGTCCACTTCTACATTGTTATCTTTGTGCCTGAATTCCAAATTTCCAGCCTATTTTTTTAATCACCTACATGATTACTGATAGCCTCTCCTAACTTTCTTTGTCCAAGGCCTCAGGTTTATACCTACAGGACTATCCCTTGGGATGAAGATGGAGCTTTTGCATATGAGGCATTTTGGGGTAGAATCTCAGTCTGATTACCTGAAGAAGGCAATTGTCTCAAAATGTCCCTAAGGAAAAGAGTAGAGAAACATATATTGGTGAAAACTTTTCAATTACTGTTGCTAGAGAGGTTACTACTAGAGAGACTGGAGGTGGGCAAGTGTAGCAGCAAGCATCCCAGCATCCCCAGGGTGGCTGCCAACACAGGTTCTTAGATCTGCTTTTCTAAAAGAAAGCAACTCAAAATGGGTTATCAATCTGGTTTTAATCAATCAAACATATCATTTACCTAGTTCAGGGGAAAAAGGTCAGCACCCCAAACTTCAGAGTATACAGACAGAAACATTTCAAGCAGACAGCCCTCCAACTGTCCAACTATTACATCCACACCAAATCATAGTTACCAGAGAGGTTAGCATCAATATCTGGGTTTTTCAAAGCCAGGGAGGCTCTCAACGGCTTCTCAGAGTCTCATCTGGTCAAATCACACAACACTTCTCAAAGTGAGCCCCAAAACAAAGTCTCACATCAGGGATTATATAACCTTCTCCTGGGTTGTAACAATGTAACAACCCTTTTGACCCACTGCCCAATCACAAAGCACCAAAGTGTGGGCGTTCCTGAAAAACAAGCCTCCCAGCACAGGCTCCAGGTGCACTTAACCTAGGGGCAAGGAATATATTAAAAATTTACATTCCTATAACATCAATTCAAGGTCCTGGAGGGGAAGAGAAGTATCTCCAGTAAGAAACTCCATTAATATCCTATGTTAACTAATTGTTGTACCTGGAAGACTATGCCTCCTCACCTCCATCAGTCAGTCAGTAAATATTTTTTAAGTGTCTTCTATGTGCCAGGCACTGTGTCAAGTGCTGGGGCTAAGATAAGCAAAAGACATTCCCTGCTCACAATTCAATGGGGGAGGGGGTGGTTGTTGAGTTATGTAAATCATGTCTGACTCTTCACGACCTCATTTGGGGTTTTCTTAACAAAAACACAAGCGGGTGCCATTTTCTTCACAAGCTCACTTTATAAATGAGGAAAATGAGGCACTCAGGGTTAAGTGACTTGTCCAGGGTCATAAGCTAGTAATAAGTCTAAAACTATTTGAACTTAACTCTTCCTGACTCCAGGTTTGGTACTCTATCTGCTGCCCAGATAATGGTGGGCGGAGGGGGGAAGGCGCCAGGGACAACACATGAAAATAAGCTAAAATGGGAAGAGAGGGTATAACTTGGCTAGAAGACATGATGAAATCCAGAGGAGAGAAACCGCCTGGGAAATAAAGAGAAGGCTAACCTGGGCATCTTCCTTAAACAGAGGATCTGGAAAGATCTTGCTACTCTGTACTTTTCACCCTCTCCAATCAGAGAGAGGAAGACACCCCAGGGGCAAGAGTTACTGGAAGAGTGTGAACGTCAGGGTGGATGTAATCTTACAGGTAGAAGAAGTTCATGGTGGGGATGAGGGGGATAATGAAGCCAGAGTTGTGCAGTCAGGTGCATCCCTTGGTTTCTCTGGCATCCTTCAAGTCCCAGCTAAAATTCCATTTTCTACAAGAAGTACTTGATTCTTATTTAGTCCTAGTGCTTCTCCCTTATGAATTATCTCTACTTTATCCTGCATCTATTTTATTTGCACATACTTATCTGAATATTTTTTAGACTATGGGCACCTTGAGAGAGGAATATTTTGTCTTTCTCTGTATCCCCAATACTTAGTACAACTACCTAGTACATTGTGAGCACTTAACAAATACTTATTGTCTGACTGACTAAGAGTTAAGTGATAAACTATTGTTTCTGCCAACAGAAATAACACAAGTCCTGGCAGCCCCTCTAAATTTGGAACCCCAGTTTCTACACCTTAGTCACACCTCTGCATTGAGACATATTCTAGCCTAGAGACATAAGAAAGGAAAAGATATAATCTACAGGATCATGTTGCTGTAGTTCTACTCTTTACAATAAAGTTATTTCCTGACATTTCCAAAAGACCAGTGTTTGTATTGCTCATTTCTTTTTGACATATAAAAATCCATTTAAGAAACAAACAAAAAATTCAGTAAGGCAAGAAGAAGAAACAAAACTAATGTTTACCTGAATATGGATTTCTTTCAATACAAAAGAGCTTTCTGTAGAAACCATTGTCCAAGGTCTAGAAAGAGTCATAATCTGAGGCTTTGTTTATAGTGACATTGGATCTAAGAACTTCTTATGCTTTTGTTGCAGCAAAATGCCAAAAGAATGAACAGAATGGTAGTATGTATGATGCCAAAGAGAAAGTTAAATGTACTTCTTATTTTTCTCATCCACAAAGAATCATAAATCTGGCAGAGATACAAACAACATGTTAATCCATCCTCCTCGTTGTATAGATTAGAAAACTAAGGCCCACAAAAGCAAACTGATTTCCAAAAGACACACTTCTCACTAAATCAGGAATAGAATCTAGTTTTCCTGGTTCATAGTTCAGTATTCCTTCTAATATGACCATTTGTGGCTACCAAACATTTTTTTCTTGAAAAAGTATTTTAAAAGTAACTCAGAAAGGTTGCAATCATAAACATCCAATTCAGCCAAAAAAGCAAAGAATATTAATAATATCAGTCAGGAGAGTGGAAAACAGATCACAGGTTAATTTAATAAGTATTTGACACACCCTAGTGGTACCTCATTAATGAGAGCCAGAGTGAATTGAATTTAAGGTATGGTCCTAAAGAAAGAAATCTAGCCCATAAACCCCAGGTTTCAGCGTCAAAATTTGCATTCCTTTGGGCTGAGCACCTGCAGGAAGGAGTAAAGGAAAGGAAAAGAGGAAAGAAAAAGGAAGGAAAGGGGAAGGAGAGAGGGAAGGGGAAGGAGGAAGAAGGAAGGAAGGGAGGAGATGCTTTACCTAACTGGCAGCCTCTGCTGCTCCCTATTGTTTGTCCTTGTTCTTGAAGAGGACCATGGCATCAAGAAGGTGATGCCATGACATGCAAGTGAATTGGATTTAAGGGAGGGCTATGCAAAGTCACCAGCCTTACTTTTTCCTCTGGAGCCATCTGGGTCCAGTGGCAAGACATAAATCAAGATGACCAGAGACAGCTTCTGCGCCAGCATATATAAATAACTCAAAGCACAGGTATTTATTTACTAAGCCTAGAAATAATAGCAGCTACAAAGCATCCTCTGCATAAAATTGGGGTGCCCTCTCCCACAAATATGTATAGTACTGGGAGCAAGTATACATAGAGCACACTGGTGTTAGGGCACACACATAGAGAATACATATGTTGATTAGAACCTGCTTGATAGTTTTCTGGTTTGGTAAGGAATTCAATAATCTATGTTTGCTGTAATATAATTTGGTTATATAGTTTGGTGAGGAATGAAGTATCAGAAAGGAATACTGAACTTGGATTCAGGAGATGGGAGTTCAAATCCCAGATATGCTTATTTATTAGTTGTACTACTACTATAGTACTACTTTCTTTGAATTTCAATTCCTTATCTACAGAATGTAGATTACATTACCTATCTCAGAGAGTTAGAAAAAGCCTTTGGGAAAAGAGCTGTGTAAATCTTAAAACATTCTTGTTGTTTGATCTGACTCTTCATGACCCATTTTGGAGTTTTCTTGGCAAAGATACTAGAGTGGTTTGCTATTTCCTTCTCCAGTTCATTTTAGAGTTGAAGAAACTGAGGAAAACCAGTTTAAATGACTTGTCCAGGATCACAAAAAGCTGTCTGAGGCCAGATTTGAATTCAGGAAGAAGACTCTTCCTGACTACAGGACTGGCACTCTATCCATTGTGCTACCCATTATAGAAATATAAATTAAGTTAAGCTGTAACCTAGATAATAAGAGTGCTAGAGGGAAGAAAGAATATTTGACCTCTAATAAAAATCAATCAAACTTTATCCTCTTTGTAGGATCAAAGAAGGGTGAGGATATGTTGCCCTTATTCTCTTAGGGAGGTATCACAAGACGGCCAATGATACTGTGATTTCTGATTTGCGGTCCTTTTGAGCAGTAAGAAAAATGAATATATCAATAGGAATCAGGATTCCTCTTTCTCCTGGAAGCTGCTTTAGGTGTGTGAGGGAAGAGCTTTCTCTTGAGTCCCTATCACAGAACTGTTGCTTGCTGAAATGCTCTAGGCCTAGCTCATCCTGTGCCCTCCTAGACAATCTCTTCCTGAGACAGAAGTAAGAGGAACTCAGAAAACCCACTATTCACATGGAAGACAAAACAGGAGTTTATATCGTCTTATCACTGTTATCTCTGGCCTGAGAAATACCCTGAAATGATGCTAGGTCTGAGGCCTTCTCCCCTCCACAAACAGCCTTTCTCAGCCTATCTGGCCTCTGTGGCTCCACTCGTGATTTCAAAACCAGGCAACAAGGTACCCTTCCCAGGATAAGCTCATTACCTTTAATTTCATCAGCATGCTAACTCAGATATTAACTGACATCACCTCCCTCAGCCTCCTCTTCCCTCTGACTGGAGAGCTCATAGAGAGAGTACCAAAATTCTCCTAAAGCCTTCCTTTATAGAGGACAGATACAGGACTTTCTGCTCACTCCACTTTGCATCTGCAGCTCTTCCTGGTTTCATCTTTCTGGAGCTCCTTCCCCGCACATGTGTGTGTTGTTTTTCTCCATTACATTGTAAACTCCTGGTGGGCAAGGAGTTTCTTTTCCTAATTTGTATATTCAGCACTTGGCACATTTGCCTAGTAGGTACTTAAGTGTTTATTGAATTGGATTGAGCTTGACTTTTATCTTCAGGAGCACCAGCTACTTAATCTGATCACTATCTACAGGCACTCTGTCCTTCCTTGTTTTAACACTCTCCATCCCTTGGGGATGTCTGGAATCCTTATCTTGATCCCCTTCAACATGCTCTCCTTATAGAATCATGCCAATTAGAATTCTCTCTTTCCAAACTCTCTTGATCATACCAGAATACCTAATATTCCCAATCTTTTTTCTGTCACTCCCTGGCTAGTTTATCAACCTCCAATGTCCATATGTGAGCTCTGAAGCTACTTCCTGACATCCTTCAATAAGAATCATCATCACAATAATGATAGCTAACATTTATATGGCTCTTATTATGCATTGTGCTGGTAATTTACTATTATTGTCTCATTCAGTCTCTCATTATTACCCCCACTTTACAGAAAAGGAAACAGGCAAACAAAGGTGAAGTGTCTTGCCCAGAGTCACATAGCTAGCAAGTGACTGAGGCTGAATTTGACCTTGTCTTACTGCTTTGATGACTACTCCCAATGTTCTATGTACTAAGTCATTCTGGGTAGTAGTAAGTACTAACTTCTCCTACCTCCCACCCACTATGGCCCAAGACATAAAGTTGCTCTTCCTTCCACTTCTGGATCCAACCAGCTCCTGACCAGCTCTTCTTTGCCCAGTAGAATCTAAGTTCCCTGAGGACTGGAACTGTTTTGTTTCTTTCTTTATATCTCCCACCCTTATCACAGTGCTTTTCAATGGCCCACTCACTGTCTTATGCCCACAATTGTGATTTAATCTCTATGAAGAGCTCCCAATATGGAAA
Source organism: Gymnobelideus leadbeateri (assembly GCA_011680675.1). Taxonomy (NCBI): domain Eukaryota; kingdom Metazoa; phylum Chordata; class Mammalia; order Diprotodontia; family Petauridae; genus Gymnobelideus; species Gymnobelideus leadbeateri. Next base: position 262,555 of record WOXC01001692.1, read on the forward strand.
TATCTGCTTGAATCACTGAGAGACTAAATGAGTTGCCCAGGGTCACAGTCAATATGAGCTCAGAAGCAGGACTTGAACAAAGGTCTTTTGGACTCCAAGATCATTCCACTATACCAGGGCTTCTTAAACTTTTTCCACTTGCAACCCCTTCAGTGCTTCTTAAACTGTGGGTCACAACCCCATATGATATCACCTGCCTCTCTGCCTTAAAATTAGTAGTCATTTAACAGACTCTTATTGGATTACATTGTTGACCATTAAATCTAATGGATGAGAGCTAGAACCACCATCTTGAATCTTAGGGAAAGCAAGATCCAGAAAGCATGGAAACATGGCATGCCACAACCACAAGCTGGTAGCACACCTGTACTTTCAGAGCAGCTTTTAATGAAAAAAAAAGAAAGAAAAATTAAAGACCTTTAAAAGCTGAATCTACGAAACAAAAATCATGAGGTGACAAACTTCTTGACAAGAGGTAAAAATAGAGGCTATAAAAATGACTAAGAAATACACATTTCTAACTGTGGTAATGCTTGTTCCTCAATATCAAATCTTCTGGGTTTTTTTTTTTTTTTTTGTGGCGGGGGAGGTGTAGGGTAAGAATGCTGGATGATGGGGAAAAGAAAAAGCTGCCAGTCTGGACTTGTGATTTCATCTGACTCTTACTAGAGAAGAAAAAAAATGAGAAAACATTTACAAACTTATACTTTCCTTTTTACCTTGGTTATCCCTTCATATATTATAATGTTTTGTTTTTCCTGGATCTTAACCAGCGGCTGAATCCTCCTGGACACCTTTCACAATTATTTGAGGATCTTAACCTTGTTAGTGACCTTTTTGCTGATGTTCCCATCAATGGTTACCTTTCACTCTCCTGGCTGATTGAATCAACATTTAGCACAGTGCCCGGCACATAGTAGGTACTTAATAAGTATTCACTGACTGATTGATCATGCTGTTTACTTTATGTGGTGCTCTAGTGCTTCTATATCATGTTCAGAGGTTATCTTTTTCAATTCATTTTAAAAGCACTTATTAATCATCTAATAAGTGAAACACTCTATACTAAGAATGTTGATAGAGCATTAGAAAAAGAGGCTCTATGAGATAGTAGAAATAAGAGTGTACTTGAAGTTAAAAGATCAGGGTTCCAGTCCTAACTAAGCCTGGGGAGGCAGGATAGGTTACTGAAAAGAACATTAGATTTATATTTAGGGCACCTAGATTCAAATCATAGCTTGGCCTCTTAATATTTGTGTGACACTGGGCAAATCATTTAAATTCTCTGGTTCCATTTCCTCATCTGTAAAATAAAGGTCTCAGACTAGATTACCTCTCATATATATTCAACCTCTAAATCTATGATCCTATCTATAATTAGTGTAGGTAGCATAGTCTCTGCCTCTCAGTTCTCTAATCTGTAAAATGTATCCTTGTTTTCTGTGACAGGAGGCACCTATATGGATCAGTGGATAGAGGGCTAGTCCTGTAGTCAGGAAGACTTGAGTTCAAATCCAGCCTCCGACTATTACTAGATGTGTGACCCTAGGTATGTCCTTTATCTTCGGTTTGCCTCAGTCTTCTAGAAAAGGAAATGACAAACCACTCCAGTATCTTTGCCAAGAAAACCCCATGGATAATATGGTCCATGGTCACAAAGAGTTGGACACAAGTAGACAATGACAATTTTCTACACTACTTCCATTGTAATCTCACATGATAGTTAAATGGAAAGTACTTTATAAACTCAAAATTGCTACATAAGCTTACATAATTGAATCATTATTATGTCTTAAAAAGAGCAATAGCCTAGCAGTCAGAAGTCCTAAGTTCCTCTTATGACTTATCAATGTTCTTCCTAAGATGTGGTGCTCAGAACTGACCAAAACATCACAGCTATAATCTAACCGGGGTAGGATCCTGGACTACTATTTCTCTCTTTCTGAATATTAATGACAAAAAGTGATCATCATTCTTCTTGCTATAGACTGGAAATAGGAAGTCAAATTAGGTGGTGTATTACAATAATCTCGGTAAGAATAAATAAGAAGCTGAACTAGGACAGTTGTAATAGAAGTGGAAAAAATGGAAGAGGCATGAGATATTGCTGAGAATGAAGTAAAAGGACTTGACCCCTCATTTGGATATTGCGACAGAGAAGAGGAAAAAATAAAATATGTGTAAAGGGAGTCTGTCACATGTGCAGACTCCATCAGGTTGCTCATTACACACAAAGGACATATGGAGAGACACAAAAGAAGAAAAAGCCTAATTGAGCAAGATAGTGAATGAAGGAAATGAAAAGTACCAGTATAATAGAGATTAGTTCTCACAAGGATGAAAACTATCTCTTTCTATAAGACTAGAAAGAAAAAGTGGAAGATAGTGAGTTGGAGAGCATAAATGAAGGGATGTTTACACTAAATAATGAGGCTATATGCTAATGGGTGGTAGGGTGGTAAGGAGATAGGGAACAAAGGGAGAAAAAAAAAGACCTGAAACAGTAATTATGTGGAATGTGATATGGATAAGGACTGGATGTGCAGATTTCATTGGTGGAGGGGATATCCAGGTGAGAAAATTCCCTCTGCCAATTCAAGTCAGTCTCATCTCTGCAATTTATAATCCAAGAGAATTAACTAAAGCATGGAGAAGTTAAGTGATATGTGTAGGATCACACAGCCAGTATGAGTCAGAAGAGGATGTTGCACTCAAGTGCTCCTGAGGTAGAGGCTGGCCCTTACCCACTATGAAATAGTACTTCTGGGGAACAGGGTAATGAACAGGATCATAAAACCATAGTTTCTGAGCTGGAAGTATTCAAAAAATCCAACCTCTTCAATTTGCATATGAAGAAATTAAAACCCGGAGAAGTTAACTTCCCTATGGTAACACAGAATATGTGCATGAGTAAGATTGAACTCATGTTTTCTGATCCCAGATCATCTGCAGTTCCTACCCCATGGTGCTGACTCCAGCATCCTAGCCCCAGCAAAACTGTCCATCACATTGCATCACTTTTATCTTTGAATACTCTCAAGATTCTTCACCCTCAGCTACTCCAACTGAAATATCCCTTCAGCCAGCTTTCCATGGTGACATGAAGGCAAATTAGGCAATGCAGTTAACAGGCAGTCCATGAAGCCCACAGGCTTGGATTTATGTAAAAATCTTAGTAAATAAAAAGAAAGAAAACACATGCACGGCCTCAGCTGTGTTGCCTTCAGTTGAGTGGTATTTGGGAATCTGGCTCTGTCTTACATGTTGCTACCCTAAAACAACACAGCCTCCAGTAGATTCTCTCTGTGAAGCAAAATTTCATCAGGAATACCATGTCCCTCCCTCCATATTCTTCTACAGACCCTGTTACCTGTGAATCCCTTTTATGTTTTTCCTATGAAAAGAGACTGTTTTTCTGCCTGATGCCCTGGATGTGACAGCCCATGAATTTTGGCACTAATGTTTGTACAGTGTTCTCACTTCTTCATTGGATTCCTGAAAAAGGCAGCATGCTTGAACCCTGCAAGCCCCATTTGGGCAGGATTTGCTGACTTTCTCACCTGACAATCACCCACTAATCTTGGCACTTCCCTACTCTACTCACCCCAATTCCCATAAGGACTACTAGCATTCAAAGCGGCCTTCAAGTAAAGAAGAATTACAAATGCAATCCTTGCCAGTGATATTGAACTCCTCCAGGTTAATGAGGTTCAGTAAGATCAAAGACAATGGCACAAGACACTGACAGTACAGCAGGTAGTCTGAAACTCTTGTATGCCATTATTGTGGATGATAGCTGTAAGACTTTAGGACATGACTGATGTCCATGATTTTTCCCCTTTACTCTCATATTGTGCTTGAGTGCCCATTATGCTTTATAATATCCCCTATATGGTGTCTCAGATAAATTCCTTCTTTAATTCTATACCTGGAATATATTCATTTATTTTATTTTTGCCACCAGAAATATTCATTTGCTTCAAAAAATGAGAACTCTATAACCTGATGAGTTTCTCTTTTTGCTTATTATGACACCCATCCTACACAGGAATATTTAAATCCAAATTCAATAATCAATCTCAACTGCCATAATGAATTCCCTCCAGGCTCCTGCCAAGTCTTATTTGGGAACCATTTATTTGTGATAGCTCAGCTTTCACTAAATCAGCACTAAGAGGACCTGGGTTCATCTTATTCCTCTGGTACCTGGGTAGAGGATGTGAAGTTTAGTGGCTGCTTTAGTGGATCCATCCCCAGACTGAGGGACACTCAGCCAGAAGTGAGCCCTCCCTCATCATTGGAGAGATTAATTGACAGGGTGCAGATGACATATGATCTCAGGACTCAGCAAAGGTAAAGGCTTCCTGAGATAAAGGAGAGAGGGGTGAATTGCTGTAGAGTAAGAAGACCCCTGAGAATGCCTCTGAGAATCCTCTTCCTCTTTCTCTCCCCTGTACTCTGATACCAGAGTTAGTAAGGAGGATGGTACGGTCCAGGAGCAGTCAGCAAGAAGGGGGTTTTCAAGATTTCCACCTGGCTCAGTAACATGGTACAATGGAAAAATACTGAATTTATAGTGAAAGGAACTGGGTTCAATCCCCTGTTCCAAATCAATCCAATAAATATTTATTTGGCACTGGAGGCTATGTGGCAGGCACTGTACTAAGTGCTGGGGATACAATTACTCAAAAGACAGATAGTTGCTGCCCTCAAGGAGCTTATAATCGAAAGAGGGATATAACAAACAAAAGAAGGCAAGGGGGAAGAGCAGGCCATTATGGATACCTAGTGCAGGGGCATCTTGTTCCCTGGAATTGAAACCAGGGAGGGCACTAGATGCAAAGTGGAGTGAGCTGAGCAAGTCCAAGTTCTGCCCTCTATAAAGGAACACATTGGGAGGAGCTGGGCACTCAGTCTTCCAAACTGAAGAGAGAAGAGGCTGAGAGAGGTGGTGTCAATCAAGGGTTGAGTTAGGAGCCAGGCAGTGAGTTCACACAAGAAGGGGCATCTTTTTTTCTGTGGAGCTGAAATCAGGCAGGGCAACTGATGCAAGGTGGATCAGGTTCAATTCCACGTTCTTCCACTTACTGCCCATGTGACCTCAGTCAAACCACTTTACTTTTCTCTCACCGTCTCTACCTCCTGATTTCTTCCTTCAAGATCCCACACAAAAGAGGATCCTGCTTAGATGGGTTCTTAGTCAAAGTCTGACATTTACAGAAAGCCTCTTTCATTGACATTGTTGGCAAGAGAATCCCTTAGCCCTTCTGGGAGTTATCAGCTTCTAAGACCATCCTAAGAAGTTATCCACATTGAGGAAAAACTGCCTAGAGCATATTTCCTCTTCACTCAAATGTGGTATTATCCAGTAAGTAGTACACAGTGGGGATCAGTTGGTTCCAAACTACATTACTGTCCTCTGGAACTTTTAAACCCTACTGAACACATGACCTTTGGTGAGAATGCAGTAGAAAAAGTACGGAAATTAGAATATAAGGGCCTAGGTTTGAGTGCTTGCTCTGATGTTTACTTCCTGTGTAACCACAGAGGATTGGAAATGGGAATTGAACCAAAGGTTTATCTCTCTAAGCCTCATTTTCTTCATCTACAAAACAGAGATGTTAATACTTAGAACACAGACCTCACATGGATGTTATGAGGAAAATACTCTGTAAACGTTAAAGTGCTATGGAAACGTGGATTGTCATGTTAAATTAGTGATGTCAATATTCTAATCTCTGGCATGGATAATGGAGGGTAGACTGATTTATAGCTGCTTTGGATTGAGTAGGTCAAAGTTGCCTCTGTTTCTGCATCCTTCCCAAAGAAAGGCATCAGGAGGGAGAAAAAGATCCCTGGCCTTGGAGTCAGGAGTCCTTAGTTTAAGTCCCAGCTTTGTCATTTATTATCTTTGATGAATTATTTAGCTTCTTTGAACTTCAGGGCTTTGTATCTCTAAAAAGGAGACAAAGGAAATGTAATGCAATGGAAAGTGAGGTGGGATTTAAAGTCATAGGTCTTGGGTTAAAATCATGTCATACATCAACAGTGGGGCTGTGAGCAAATGACAATCTCTCTGGGTCTCAGTTTCCTCATTTGTAATAAATTGATGGTGGTATGTGAAATTATCTGAGTTTTCTTCTAGATATAGCAACATATGACTCTTTAATTTTAAAGAAAGTAGTGAGAACAAAGTAGTCAGAATCCCAGTAAACATGCTCTTAGCTCAAAGTATTTCAAAATCCTTTCACTGACCAGAGGGCCACAAAGCAGCTTTCATATAGTGCCATTTAAAGATGCTAAGACATCTGTTTCATTAGTTTTTTTGGCATCATTATCTTTTGGAAGACATGTGATTTCTCTCCTAAACTAATCTATCACAGTATACTGCGAATGATTAGTGGCACTCACAACACATTTGTGTTTACCCAGACTATGGAGACAAGACAGTTCCTTTAGCAGAGAAGTGTCACAATTTCTCTCTTTATGACGACAAGGACAGCTCAGGATGCCTTCTGGCAATGATTGGACAACCTAGACAATAGAATTCCTCTAGTGGGCAAGCAAATACCCTAGCACAAAAGTGTCTTTTTGAAAAACCTTTCCTTACAAAAATACTACTCAAAGGCTTGTTTCTACACAAATAAGCAAAATCACTTTATAATATTGCCTTATGACCATTTCATTCTATTAATATCCCAACCTGTAAAACTTTCCTAATCTCTTTCCCCTTTAATTCCAGGGAGAAATGAACAACCAGAAACAGTCATCACAGACAGAGGATAGCAGTTTATATATTTTTTCCACTACCTATATATATAGGCAATATGGTATAGTGGGTAGAGAGTCAGTCTAGGAGTCACAAAGACATGGGTTCAAAGCTTACTTCTGACACATAGATTAGGAATATTAACATCATTAATTTAACATGTTACCCTGGGCAAGTCCTTTAACTTCTCAATTCCATTGGTAGCACACTAAGATTTTAAATTACAGAATGGGTATAACTTAACATTGGTAGAGGATGTTTCATCATCAGGAATTCCCTATGCGAATTAAATCACAAGTCTGGTCCAATACATGTTTGCACACACACACAGAGATATAATTTCTCTGTCTCTGTTTTCTGTGTCTGTCTGTCTCTTGCATATATATGTGTATGTGTAGGTGTGTGTATGTATGTATGTATCTACATATATATGCATATATATGCACATATATATGCCATGTAGATACAGATATGGCAGATTGTATTAAACTAAAATAGGGTTCAAGGATAGGCCCTTTTATGGACTATATGTCTATTGTCTGAGAATCAATTTAGCTATGTTTGGAGAAGTCATTCCAAAATGAAAAAAAAGGGGTTTCGTGTTAGATTTGGAGTCAAAGGGCTTGAATTCAAATATTGGGTCTGCCACACACTACATATGTGTTTTTGGCCAAGTCACTTAACCTCATGTCTGCTTAATCTCATGGCCTGGGAAAACACTCATTCTGCAAGTTTACCATATGGGATCCATCCAATGTGGTGGAGGACTTCCTTACTTTCTCCTGACACTGAGAGGACAGCAGTAGAACAATATGCCTATCTATCTGCCACCCTTAGTTTTCTTCAAGACTCAATTCAAGATCTATCTTCTATTTTCCATGAGGCATCTGTCATAATCCCTCCAGCTGCTAAAACTGTCCCTCCAATAATTTGGGACATTAATTTAGTATATATTATAAATATGCTTATTTATATGTGCATTTCTTCCCATTAAAACATAAGCTCGGGGCAGCTAGGTGGCGCAGTGAGTAGAGTATTGGCCCTGGAGTCAGAAGGACCTGAGTTCGGATCCGGCCTAGGACACTTAATGCACACAAACAAAAATCTAGCCGTGTGACCTTGGGCAAGTTACTTAACCCAATTGCCCTCCAAAAAAGCGCAAAAAAAAAAAAAATAAGCTCCTTGAGGGCAAGGATCATTTCACTTTTGTCTTTATATGTGGCTAGAATATGTTCTTGAAGTCATCTTTTACTCTTTTTCTTGAAAATTCTCCAGTTGGAATTCCATATTTGAAACTGCTTATACCCACTGTGCATCTCTCCTGTGTCCTTTGTATGATATCTCTTTTCAGTTTGTCAATGAATGTTACATTCCATGTCTTGCAACACTTGGGATATTTGGTATGTAAAAGATGGGCTTTTCTTAGTAAGTCTGAATTCATTAAAAACAACTTCCCATAGGCAATTCATCCTGATCTCATCCTCCTATTCAACTCTGGACTCAACTCATTATCCATCTGCATTGTCAATAAGGTCTACAGCCTGTCTTTCCAAATACATGCTATAATCTGAACAATTCTTCATCTACTTGGCTTTTCATATATAGATAGTCAGGGCCAACTCTTTTGAATGGTTACAGATCTCTTCTAGATTTAACTCATAATATAAATGAAATAGAGCAATGTTAACGCCTCATCATATTTCAGTAATTCTGTTGTCAGTCAGCTAGCATCTGTGAAGTACTTACTATATGTACCAAACATTGTGCTAAATGCTGGGAATACTAAGAAAGGAAAAAGAAAAAAACAGTTTCTGCTCTTGAGTAACACACAGTCTGAAAGAGGAGACAACGTGCTAATAATTATGTACAAACAAGAGAGAAATAGAATAAATAGGAGATCATCTCATGGGGTAGTCTTTGCAATTAAGAGGACTGGGGAAGGCTTCTTTCAGAAGGTCAAATTTTAGCTGAGATTTAAAGGAAGTCAGGAAAGTGGAGATGAGGAAGAAAAGTATTTGAGACATAGAAGACAGACAGTAAAAATACCCAGAGCTGGAAGATGAAGCGTCTTGTTTGAGGAACTAGTAAGGAAGCCAGTGTTAACTGGATCACAACATTCATGGAGGAAAATAAGGCATAGAAGATTGGAAAGGTAAGAAGGCACAGTTTTTAAGTTTTAAAAAACTTTAAAAGCCAAACTGAAGATTTTATATTTGATTCTGGAAGTTATAGGAAGCCACTAGGCTTTATTGAATATGGATATCAGCAGACTTGTACTTTAACAAGATCAATTTGACAGATGAGCAGAGGATGGATTGGAAAGTAGAAACTTGAATGAGGGAGCACAACCAGCAGACTATTGCAATAGTCTGGGAAAGAAGTGATGAGGACCTGCATTAAAGTGGTGGCAGTGTCTGAGGAGAAAAGGGAATAGAAAAGAGAGATGTTACAAAAGTAGAATCTTCAAAACTTGGCAAAATATTGAATATGGGGGAGTGGTAAGAGTGGAGAGTCAAGGATAACACAGGTTTCAAGCCTGGGAGAATGGGATAATGGTGAGTTATGTGAATGGATTGCAAAACTCAATATGAATCAGAAATGTGATATGTCAGCCAAAAACTCTAATTTGATTTTAGGCTAAGCAAAGAAAGGCAACCTACTGAAGACTACATATCCCTATTGAAGATTACATATAAATACCAGCTTAGCCACTATAATGTTCATGGGATTTAAGATCTTCCCCACCCATTAATAGGCCTCAAGTGGAACCCATTAAAGGAAGTTTGCTTAGGGGAGGCTTACTTGCAGGAAGGATTTCACACCTTTTGTTAATTTCTAATGAGGTACTGAGTCTAAAAAGGGTATCTGAGGTTAACATTTTGCTTTGGGGCTCATTCATAGGAAGTGTTCTTGTGATTTGACCAGATGAGACTCTGGGTAGCTGTTAAAGAGCCCCCCAGCTTTGAAAACCCCGGATGTTGGTGTTTCTCTCTGGGTAACTATGTATGTATTGCCTTGATCAGACAGTTGGATCTGTCTGTTGATCTATGCTAATTTCTCAGATAGTTAGAAGCCTTTTCTCTTGGTCTTTATTTCTCTGCCTGAATTTTCTCTGTTTTCTTCGTTATTATTTACTATGAAGTTCAGGGTACTGACTTTTCCCCTGAACTAGTGAATGTAACTAAAAAAAGATTATTAACCCCTTAAACAGCTATCTTTCCTAGTAAAGCAGATATAAGAACCTGTGCTAGCAGTCATACAGAGTATGTCAGTGTGGTTGCCACTACAGCCACATATGAAATAGTTTGTTTCATTCTGGGGGCCATATTATAAGAAGGGACTTGTTAAACTGTAGAATTTTCCAGAATAGAAGATGACCACAATAGTGGAGAGTTTCTAGATTATATTATATAAGGATTTGTCAAAGAAACTAGGTATGGGAGGAAGGTCATTTTAGGGTAGGAAATAATAGTCCCTTCTTCATGAACTTCCTTCAAGTATTTAGGAACAGTATAAGAGAGCTTAGCTTTTCCCTCCTTAGCCTTAAAGGGCAGAATGTGCAAAAAAAGCGGATTTTGCTTTGATATAGGGAAAATTTTTCTGCCAGTTAAAACTATTGAAAAATAAAATGGTTTAACATGAGTATTATAGTGTTCCACTATCTGGAGTTATTCAAGCAAAAGCTAATCATGATCACCATATATTGGTTATATTGTAGAGAAGATTTTTTTTTCAGGTCTCCATTGGACTAGATAGATTATGAGAGTTCTTCCAAGGGCTCTTTCTTCATTTGGAATAGATCATGGTCTAACAGCTTTCCCTCATACTCCTCTCCATGAAGTAAAAATACTGTTCTGAGGTTTTCAAAGGACTCTTTTGCTATTTATGTAGCACGTAAGTAACCAACACACACAGCTTATAGTGTAGGTGCCACCGAGAAGGCTACCCAATGTTCACGGTATTCTGTATGTCCATAACATTAAAAAAAAAAAACCCTGGTTCAAGAGCCCCCACTGAACTACTTATCTTTCATTAATGGTCAGTCAGGAGACATGCACAGTTTAAAAAAAAAGAGGTATGTAGTCAAAGATTTGATGAATTGGGGCGGCTAGGTGGCGCAGTGAGTAGAGCATCGGCCCCAGAGTCAGAAGTACCTGAGTTCAGATCCGGCCTCAGACACTTAACGCACACAAACAAAAACCTAGCTGTGTGACCTTGGGCAAGTTACTTATCCCCAACTGCCCTCCAAAAAAAAAAAATTTGATGAATTTACATAATAAGAAGAGTAGCAATAAAACATTTCTCCCATAAAACTGGGACACATTCTCCCACAAAGATAGCATCACTGAGAATAGTGAATATAAGTAAGGAATAATGAAAAATACATGTGGTAAGAGCACACGGTTGGAGAAACAGCTGAGACAAGCTACAAGCCCCTTGATGTCTTTTGGTGTCAACGATCCATCAAGGCCTTTACTCCACTAGTGTCCATGACCTGTTATCTGAGTCAGAAGGTCTCTACTTGACAGTCTCTACCAAACAGTCTCCCACTGGCTGTGTATGTATAGGGCTTGTCTTTGCTTCCAGCTTCAGGCTTCAGCTGAAGTCCTGTGTTAAAATGATATCTCTTGTTCATGAGAAGAGTGGGCTTTGCCATAGTTTCATATCAAAGTGATGAGGATTTTTATAGCTTTTTAATGAAAGCATGAGACTGTGTCTCAACCATCAGACCACCACCAGTCATCCATAAGGAAAAACAAAACAAAACCAATCAAAAACCCTTGCCAGCTTTTCCCAAAGGAATGATGTTTTGTTCCCTTTAGCAACTTGGATAAAAGGCCTCTTACCCTCAACATGGGAGTTTTTGCACTGTGTTTGCACAATGTTTGCACTGGGGCAAACAGTTAACAGAGTTAAACCTACCTCATGTTTGGCTTTTGAATTGAACTTCCTGGTTCAAGGACTTGGATTTCTCTCATTTAGCTTATGGTGAGCATCACCTTTTCCTCCCTGACACAATCTCTGAAGGCTAGACTACAGTTAGTCATCATCAAAGTAGGGAGTGCTCACCCAATAGCTACCAATGGTTCTAAAGTTCTAGAGTCCTTCATTTTCTTAATTCCAAAAGCCCCTCCACTCTCCAGCCTCCAGTGAGTGCAGAAAAAAGCAAGGACACAAAGCTCACTCTAGAGTAAGTTCATTGTCTCTTTTGCTTGGCTCTTCATATTCCTGGCATGTGTGTTTATACATATGTACACATACATGTATTGTATTTTTGTTGTTGAATTGTTTCAGTAGTGTCTGATTCTCTGTACCCCATTTGGGATTTTCTTCATAAAGGTACTAGAGTGTTTTACATTTCCTTCTTCAGCTCATTTTACAGAAGAGAAACTGAGGTAAACTGGGCTAATTGCCCAGGATTACACAAGCTAGGAGGTTTCTGATGTCAGATTTGAACTCAGGTCCTCCTGATTCCAGGCCCTGTACTCCATCCACTGTGCCACTTAGCTATCCTCATGTATTGTATGTATGTATGTATGTGTATATATATATATATATATATATATATATATATATATATATATATATATATATACACATATGTATATGTATATATGTGTGTATGTGTGTATGTGTATGTATATATGTATATGTGTATATGTATGTAAGCAGCAATAGTTTAAAAGAACTTTGAGATTACCCTTATACTAGGAAGAAGAGACAGATATGGAATAAAATTGATTTTTCCTTTCCCTCCTCTCACTATCTCTTTTTTCACTTGTCACTTAACGGTAAGACAAAAATGCACAGAGATACTTATGATGGGTATAGGAATCATTGAAGTCAACCAACTTCATCTATATTTCATAGTAAAAGCAAACTCAGAGAGCTAAATCTGTGGAAGCAATCCTCAAAGTTCATCTAGCTCAATGTTCTGATTTCTAGCTCAATGTTCTGATTTTACTGATAAGAAAAGTAAGACCCAGAGAGGTTCAAGTGGCTTGTCCAATGTCACAAATCTAGTAAATAAAAAAAAATCTGATTCAAATCCAGGGTTCTCTGACTCCACATCCACTGTTCTACTACACCATGCTGTGTATATACTGTGGTTCTTGGGCATAATCATAGAAGTTGGGGTCATGGTGGAAGTTGCAGAGCAGGGGTCTTAAGCTGGGGTCCATAAACTTTAAAAAATTGATTAACTGCATTTCAATAGAATTGGCTTCCTTTGTAATGCTATGTATCTTACTTAAAAACATTCTAAGGAGAAGATGGCGGAAAGGAAGCAGTAACCTTGCTGAGCTCCTCGGTCACTAAGGCTCAAAGGGTGAATCTGAGCAGAATCCGGAGTGATGGAGCCCACTGGAAGACGAAGTGTGGCAGAATCCAGCCCAGGAGGTTGCCCAGTGTGTCCAGACTGGTCGAGCGCAGAGCGCGTGGTGTCTGCACAGCCCGTGGTGTCTGCACAGCCCAGACCTAAGAGCAGACAAGCAGACTACACCAGAGAGAGCAAAAGCCCCAGCCTGCAGACTTACCAAGGACGAATCACAGTCATCTCTTGGATGGGTAGGACCATTGGAGCCAGGTAGGAGAGTTGGGCCTTCAGTGGAAAGAGTGGCTTCTCTAGCTGCATTCAGCCCCCAGCCTGGAAGTTTAGAAACTGCCTGCCTGTATAATACAGGGGCTGGAATGGCAAAGTAAATTCTAGCTGCTCAGATCCTCCCATCCCTCCTTCATGAAGCAGAAAACCCAAAGATAAGTCTCCCACCCAGATTGAAATCCCAAGTTAATGGAAATAGCCCCAGGCTTGAGAGTCTCCAAGAAGGGGTGTAACTGAGACAGCCAGGAGTCTGAAGAGAAGAGAGGGTGGGGTCCCAACAAGCCCCACCTCTCCTCACCAACAAAAGCCTACTTATAACCCAGGGGTATAAAGGCAGAAATCTGAAGTGGTCAGATGCATCCATACCTACCCATCTACATCCCTCATTGACTTCCCTGACTTAGCCATAAACTAGCCACCCAGAGGTATTCAGAGTCAAGGATCAGGCCCTAAACTCATAGCCTGAGAAACTAAGAAACAGGAAGTCACAATGGGAAAAAAAAGAAGGTGAGAAGGAGAAGGGGAAGGCAAAAAAGTCTATTCGAGCATACTATGCAGGGCAAGAACGACAAAATACACAGGACAATATAGACTCTCTGCCCACACCAGAGACCACAGAAGGAAACATGATCTGGTCTCAAGCCCAAATAGCATTCCTGGAGGAGCATAAGAAAAATTTTAAAGACCAAATCAGGGAGGCAGTGACCAACTTGGAAAAACGTCTCAGTGAAGTAATTGGAGAAAATACCTCCCTAAAAAAGGAACTTCAAAAAATAACTGAAGACCGTAATTCGATAAAAATTAGAAACAATCAAACTGAAGCTCAGAACTCTATGATGCAGCAAGAGTCAATCAAACAAAACAAGATGATCGAAAAATTGCAAGAAAATGTAAAATACCTCACTGGAAAAATAACTGACCTAGAGAACAGATCCAGGAGAGACAACCTAAGAATTATTGGTCTACCAGAAAGCCATGATGAAAAAAGCAGCCTAGACAACATCCTCCAAGAGATTGTCAAAGAAAACTGTCCTGAGGTCCTGGAATCAGAAGATAAAATAACTATCGACAGAATTCACCAGACTCCTCCTGAGAGAGATCCCAAACTGAAAACTCCAAGAAATATAGTAGCCAAATTCCAGAATTACAAGATTAAAGAAAAAATTCTACAAGCAGCCAAAAAGAAACAATTCAAATATCGAGGAACTACAGTTAGGATCACACAGGACCTAGCAGCTTCTACATTAAAAGAGCGGAGGGATTGGAATTTGATATTTCGTAGGGCAAGAGAGCTAAGACTACAACCAAGGATTAACTACCTGGCAAAACTGAGCATAATCTTCCAGGCAAGGAGATGGTTGTTTAATGAAATAAAGGACTTCCAGATGTTCCTGATGAAAAAGCCAGAGCTCAATGGAAAATTTGATCTCCAATTACAAGACTCAAGAAAGACATGAAAAGGTAAACAAGAGAACCAGAGACTCACACATGCATAAGTGCACACACCCACACCCACAAACACACGCTCATTACTTGGGATGCAACAAGAGCAAAATGTTCACATCCCTATATGTGGAGCTGATAACTGTCAATATTCAAAATCTTTATGATTATCATGACCTTCAAAAGGGTTATACTTAGATAGAGGGTGTGGGTATGAATGCACTAACCTGAAGTCTAAAAAAAAAAAAAACTAGGGGCGGCTAGGTGGCGCAGTGAATAGAGCGCCAGCCGTGGAATCAGAAGGACCTGAGTTCGGAGCCGGCCTCCAACACTTAATCCATACAAACAAAAAAACCTAGCCGTGTAACCTTGGGCAAGTTACTTAACCCCAATTGCCCTAAAGGGGCGGCTAGGTGGTACAGTGAGTAAGAGTGCCAGCCTCGGAGTTGGGATGACCCGAGATCAGATCTGGCCTCAGAAAATGAGCACCCATGCATAAATAATGACTAGCCCTGTAACCTTGAGCAAGTTACTTAACCCCAATTGCTTTAACAAAAAAAAAAAATATTAAGGGGACCAAAGGGACTGTAATGGGAAAAAGGAAAACATGAGATAGGAAAAGGTAAAATATGCCATCTGAAGAGGCATTAAAACACACGATAGAAGAGGGGAAAGAAAGAGGGAGAGGAACATCATTTAAACACTATTCTCACTAGTTCTGGTTCAAAGAGGGATCAACTTAAATCAGTGAAGTTTAAGATTTTAATGTGAATAGACATATAAATTCATTAAATAGAGGAAAAGGAGGGAGGGAGAGGAGCAATGTTTGAAATTTACTCTCATTGGTTTGGAATCAAACGGGGAGTAATTCACTCTTATAAGTATAAAAACTTATTTCATCCTATAGAAAGCAGAAGGGTAAGGGGGGGTGAAAAAGAGGAGACTAAAGGGGGGATTAGAAGGGAGGGAAACAGTAATAAGGGGAGAGGGTAGGTTAAGAAGAGGGATCACTGGGTGGGAACACTGAGGGAGGGGGTGGTCAAAAGGGAAAACTTCAAGGAGGGGAAGGGAGAAGGAAGAAACAAAAACATAAACCGGGGAGGCAATAGGATGGAAGGGAAGAGACAGATAGTCATTATTACTGTGAATGTGAATGGGATGAACTCTCCCATAAAACAGAGGCAGATAGCAGAATGGATTAAAAACCATAATCCCACAATATGCTGTCTACAAGAAACACATTTGAAACAAAGGGCTACCCACAGGGTAAGGGTAAAAGGTTGGAGTAAAATTTATTATGCCTCAGCTAAAGTAAAAAAAGCAGGGGTAGCAATACTTATCTCAGATAAAGCAAAAGCAAAAATAGATCTAATTAAAAGAGATAAGGAAGGAAACTATATCCTACTAAAAGGCACCATCGAGAATGAAGCAATATCACTACTCAATATATATGCACCAAGTGGTATAGCATCTAAATTCCTAGAGGAGAAGTTAAAGGAATTAGAGGAAGAAATAGATAGCAAAACTATACTAGTGGGGGACCTTAATCTTCCCCTCTCTGAACTCAATAAATCTAACCTCAAAATAAACAAGAAAGAAGTTAAGGAGGTGAATAGAATCTTAGAGAGACTAGATATGATGGATCTCTGGAGAAAACTGAATCGGGATAAAAAGGAATTTACTTTCTTCTCAGCAGTGCATGGTACATACTCAAAAATAGACCATGTACTACGGTATAAAAACCTCACAATCCAGTGCAGAAAGGCAGAAATAGTAAGCGCATCATTCTCAGATCATGATGCAATAAAAATTATATGCAATAAAGGGCCAGGGAAAGATAGACTAAAAACTAATTGGAAATTAAACAATTTAATCCTAAAAAATTGGTGGGTCAAACAAGAAATTATAGAAACAATCAATAATTTCATTCAAGAGAATGATAATAATGAGACAACATACCAAAATTTGTGGGATGCACTAAAGGCAGTTCTCAGGGGAAGTTTTATATCCCTGAGTGCATACTTAATTAAAGCAGAGAGAAGGGAGGTCAATAAATTGGACATGCAATTGAAAAAGCTAGAAAAAGAACAAATTGAAAATCCCCAATTTAGTACTGAATTAGAAATATTGAAAACCAAAGGTGAGATTAATAAAATTGAAATTAAGAAAACCATTGAATTAATAAATAAAACTAAGAGCTGGTTTTATGAAAAAATCAACAAAATTGATAGACCCTTAGTCAATATGATAAAAAAAAGAAAGAAGAAAACCAAATTGTGAGTATCAAAAATAAAAAGGGTGAATCTACCTTCAATGAAGAGGAAATTAAAAAAAAATGAGGAAATATTTTTCCCAATTGTATGCACATAAATATGACTATCTTAGTGAAATGGATGAATATTTACAAAATCACAAGTTGCCCAGATTAACTGAAGAGGAAGTGAATTACCTAAATAACCCCATCTCAGAAAAAGAAATCAAACAAGCCATCAAAGAACTCCCTAGGAAAAAATCTCCAGGGCCAGATGGGTTTACTAGTGATTCTACCAAACATTTAAAGAACAATTGATTCCAATACTCTACAAACTATTTGGGAAAATTAGTGAAGAAGGAGTCCTACCAAACTCTTTCTATGACACAAATATGGTACTGATTGCTAAATCAGGAAGAGATAAAACAGAGAAAGAAAATTATAGACCAATTTCCCTCATGAATTTAGACGCAAAAATTCTAAATAAAATATTAGCCAAAAGACTCCAACAACTTATCACAAAAATAATACACTCTGATCAGGTAGGATTCATTCCAGGAATGCAAGGATGGTTTAATATTAGGAAAACCATCAGTATAATTGAGCACATCAACAATAAAACTAGCAGAAACCACATGATCATCTCAATAGATGCAGAAAAAGCTTTTGAAAAAGTACAACACCCATTCCTATTAAAAACACTAGAAAGTATAGGAATAAATGGAGCCTTCCTCAAAAGAGTTGATATCATATATTTAAAGCCATCAACAAGTATTATATGCAATGGGGATAAACTAGAAGCCTTTCCAATAAGATCAGGAGTGAAACAAGGGTGTCCACTATCACCCCTCTTATTCAATCTGGTACTAGAAACACTAGCAGTAGCAATTAGAGAAGAAAAAGAAATCAAAGGAATCAAATTAGGTAAAGAAGTGACCAAGCTATCACTCTTTGCAGATGATATGATGATATACTTAGAGAATCCTAGAGAATCAAGTAAAAAACTACTTCAGACAATAAATAAATTTGGCAAAGTTGCAGGATATAAAATAAACCCACATAAATCCTCAGCATTCCTGTACATCTTTAATGAAACTCAACAGCAAGAGATAGAAAGAGAAATCCCATTTAAAGTCACTGTAGACATTATAAAATATTTGGGAATCTACTTGCCAAAACAAACCCAGAATCTATATGATCACAACTACAAAACACTTCTCACACAAATAAAAGCAGATCTAAATAGTTGGAAAAATGTCAATTGCTCATGGCTGGGTCGAGCTAATATAATAAAAATGACAATTTTACCCAAACTAAACTATATACTTAGTGCCATACCAATCAATTTACCAAAAAAATACTTTCTAGAGTTAGACAAAATAATAACAAAATTTATTTGGAAAAACAAACGGTCTAGAATATCAAGGGAATTAATGAAAAGAAACGCTAGGGAAGGTGGACTAGCTATGCCAGATCTTAATCTGTATTATACAGCAGCAGTCATCAAAACTGCTTGGTACTGGCAGAGGAGTAGAGCAGTGGATCAATGGAATAGATTAGGTGCAGGAGACCCAGCAGTTAATGAATATAGCAATCTATTGTTTGATAAACCCAAAGACCTCAGTTTTTGGGATAAGAATGCACTATTTGACAAAAAATGCTGGGAAAACTGGAATACAGTATGGCAGAAACTTGGCATAGATCATTATCTAACACCATATACCAAAATCAAGTCCAAATGGGTGCATGATCTAGGTGTAAAGGATGATACTGTAAGCAATTTGGGAAAGCAAGGAATAGTTTACCTGACAGATCTGTGGAGAGGGGAAGACTTTAGGACCAAACAAGAATTAGAGAGCATTATAAAATGCAAAATGGATAATTTTGATTACATTAAATTGAAAAGCTTCTGTACAAACAAAGCCAATGTAACCAAGATCAAGAGGGAGGTGGGAAATTGGGAAAGAATTTTTACAACTTGTGTCTCTGATAAAGGACTCATCTCTAAAATTTATAGAGAATTGAGCCAAATTTATATGAATACAAGTCATTCCCCAATTGAAAAGTGGTCAAAGGATATGAACAGGAAGTTTTCAGAGAAAGAAATTAAAGATATCTATAAGCATATGAAGAAATGCTCTAAATCACTATTAATTAGAGAAATGCAAATCAAAACAACTCTGAGATACCACATCTCTCCAGTCAGATTGGCTAAGATGACAAAACAAGAAAGTGACAAATGCTGGAGAGGATGTGGACAAATTGGAACACTAATACATTGCTGGTGGAGTTGTGAACTTATCCAACCATTCTGGAGAGCAATCTGGAATTATGCACAAAGGATTATAAATAATTTCATACCCTTTGACCCAGCCATACCACTTCTAGGGTTATATCCCAAAGAGATCATAGAAGTGGGAGGAAGAACCATATGTACAAAAATATTTTTAGCAGCCCTTTTTGTGGTTGCAAAGAATTGGAAACTAAAGGGGTGCCCATCAATTGGGGAATGGCTAAACAAGTTGCGGTATATGAATGTAATGGAATTTTATTGTGCTATAAGAAACGAGGAGGTGATGGATTTCATAATTACCTGGAGAGACTTATACAAACTTATGCTGAGCAAGAAGAGTAGAATCAGAAGAAATTTGTATACAATCACAGACATACCATATCTGTGATGACCAGCTATGACAGACTGGACTCTTTTCAGCAATGCAGTGATATAAGTTAATACCGAAAGACTCAAGAAAGTGAGAAATGCACCATCCAGAGATATAACTAGAAAGAACTGAGCCTGAATCCTGATGGAAGCAAACTAAATCATCTTGTTCTTTTCATTGTTTGGTTTTATTTCTTCCTTACCATCTTTCATCCCACCTAGTACAATACGCCTTTGTAATTGGAATAATGTCTAATATGAATGCATTTGCAGATCCTGTACTGGACTATATGCTGTCGTGTGGGGAGGGGGGAGGGAAGTAAAGGAAATTTGAAAATCAAGGAACTATGGAATTGAATCTTGTTAACTGAAACTAAACTAATAAATTAATTAAAAAAAACATTCTAAGGAGTACATGTACAAAACTGCGTAAGAACTGTTGCTCTAAAGTGGAGTTGAATAAGGCATCCATTGATAAGAGAGGAGATGGGACAAGGGCTTTACAAACATACAACTCAGAGTCTGTGTGTTGACTCTGCTATTTACTAGCTATATGACTTTGAGGACTTTACTGTGGGACTTGGTTTTATCATCTGTAATTTAATGAGATTCGATGAAATGCTCTCTAAGGTACCTTCCAGTTCTAAATATTCTGTGATTCTGTGATTTCATAATGAGATAAAAGTTGGGATTTAAGAATCATTAGTATTGTTGGGGAAATTGATAAAAGAATAACAAGGGCTTACAAAAGGGGTCACTGCTCTCTCACTTTCCTTCCTAGCAATGTCACTATAGTCAATGGCAGTCTTGTTATAGCAGGCCTTGCCCAGAATTAGCCCCGGGGCAAAAATAGAGTGGCAGTTGGTAGATGCTTAATAAATGCTTGTTGATTGATTGGGATTGGGGTGAAGGAGAGGATAAGAGGAGTTTTTCTGGCTGCCAGCCATCTCCCAGTGATTGTTTACAGAAAGGCAAGGTATGTAATTTGGGCATATGATGAAGGGTGCTAGAAATCCATAAATTTATATTTCATTCATTTCTAGCTCTCTTGAACACCCTCACATTCCTTTCACTTCACCTTTCCCAGTGACAGCACTGGAGAAAAAGTAATGGAAAGAAGGCACAATGACCACAGAAGAGGTAGTGGTGTTATTGCCACCTGCTTTCTGTCCTCATAAGGTATACAAAGCTTCTCCAAGGAGAGCACTCTATGTCATGTGTAGCCATTACTGGGATGATTTTCTGCAGGGTGTTGCTATTTTTCTGTTGACAAGACACATTGAACTGATCATTCAACATTACATCATATTCAATTTACAGTCTCATAACACTTTTATTTGTTTTATATAAGGAATTGAGTGCCGTAGGGCTCTGATGATGTAGGAAATGCATCATCTCAGTCAGTCACCTCAATTCCTAACAGTTTTGCTGCCAACTTTGCAAACTGGAATTAATTTTGTAGGCTGTCCTCTGAAATAAGTATATGGAAAGTCAATTACAGTTTTCAGTGGGATTTTTTTAGGTTATAAGAGGGGCTAATACAGGGAAGAATTGACAATTAGGTAGGCTTGCTTTTGGTGCCCACCCACCTCATCTTTCTATTACTATTTTGTTCTTTCCTTCCTTCTGACTTCCTAAGACTTCCTGACATCAATTTTTCCTCCTTCTTGTTGATTCCCCTTTTCCCCCCACCCCTACATTGTTGGACCTCTCCTGGGACTACTCTCTCAAGATCGTCCTTTTATTTCCCTTTTCCCCATCTATCTCAACAAATAGGATTTATAATAGACTGATCGGGTACAGGGTAGGGAAGAGGAAATATTTGGAGCTATGTCAGGAATGCTGGTAAAGTCTTTTAATGTCAACCCTCTAATGACAGCACACTGGAGCTGCATTCTCTACTCCCATATATAATATTAATTCTTCTACTAGATAACCCCAAAAGTCACTGAACTCTGTTTAGAGTCAATCTATCTTGGCAATCCCATAATTATCAACTGATACTTAGTTGCCTTCTAACTATCCAGAAAGGTATCTATAATAACTCTGTCATTACTCTTGCACTGGGTTCCAGGGAGACAAGCTCTCAGGAAAGTAAGCCCCACTCATAACTAGATTGAAGAGAGGGTTCTCCATGATAAGATTAGGCTCATTTGTTTCAAAACTGAATTGTCCTTTGAAAGGGAAAGAGACATTACTCCTTTCACTAAAGACAGACTGAACTACTTACTTATTCCCAAATTCTACATTCCACCTCCGCACCTCAATACCTTTGCCTAAACCTGGGATATACTTACTCCTCTTCCTCTCTTAGAAGCCCTAGCTTTATTCAAGTCCCAGATTGTGCGACAACTCCTAAAGGACCCTCTTTCCTCATTCCTTCTTGTATTTCAATGATCTCTATCTTCTCAAAGTGTCATGTATCTACTTCTCTATATAGATGTCATATGCCCTCACTAGAACGGAAGTTCTTAAGGTTATACACAACTTTTCATTTTGTCTTTCTGTCTTGCATAAAGCCTTGAAGGTAATGAGTGCTTATTAAATGCTAATTGGATTGAATTGGAAATTTAGACACATCCAGTGGGCCTGAGGTCTATGATAGCATCTTCAATCCTTAGAGGATGCTAAGGGCCAGGCACAACTCTAGTAAAAAAGGAAACAAACAGAAGTGAGAGGAATTTGAAGACACAGATTTTCTGAGCTCTCAATCAATGACTATAACAGTGTAAAACATGAGTAAAAAATAATATGTAACTTTAATATTTGCCAATCACTTTACTTGTTAACTGATTTGATTCTCAAAACAACCCTATGAGATAGACATTATTAGCATCCCCATTTTACAGATAAGGACAGGATACTGAAGCACAGAGAGGTTAAGTGTGACTTGTCCAGGGTCACTCTGCGGGCCAGGGTCTAAAGTGCAATTCAAACTTAGGTGTTCTTGACTCCAAGTCTTATGTTCTATCAATACATCACTTAATTGCCTCATTAAAGATCATTCAAAGGAAGTCCAATTGAGTAACTGAAAAACCAATAATGGTGCTAGAGAACAGATCATAAAACACATCTACCTCCTCACAAGGGGGTGGGGGACTATTAGGGAAGAATTATGTGTATATTGTCAGCTATAATCCCTATATCAGATGCTTTTGCTTAATTGCTTCACTATGTTCAATTTGGGAAAGGGGTAGTTCCAAAAATAACAGTGATATAAAAACAAAATATATCAGTAAAATTTATATTTAAAGTACATATATATGTATGTATGTGGCTATATGTATATATATATATATATTTCAAATATGTAAAACTTATTTTTTATATATTCACTTGTTCTGAGCTAGAAATGCCTAAGAAAGCCCTTGTGCTTGCCAACCCTTATTAAATGCCTGTCTAAAATAAAACTGTCTCTTTATTTGATGAGCTCCAATCTGCCATTGGTGAAAAAAAATCATAACTATAGAAAGGCTTTGATGGTCTTATAGGAAAAATTAGGACAATGCCTATAACAGCACATATATTTATAAGGCACATCAAAAAATTTCAATAAAGTTCCCTCTGACCAGTCAACTTTATACCTCTGAATCTGTTGTTAGATCTTGGAATAGTCATTATTAATTTAAAATGGCAATGATTTCAAGTACTTCTTCAGTTTGTCCATCCTGTGGTCAGGCATAAGGGACATGTAGAAATTCATTTTATGTCAAAGAAAGGATGACAAGAAGGGACATGCAGCCAGTTAGGCAGAAATATAAGGATATTTATTACTAATGGTTTTCTAAGTTAGTTGATGATCTAGAAAGAACTGTTTGTTGGTGGTGCTTTATTTTGGAAAAGACAGAGAGGGACTTAATAGGCATTCATTCACAGAAATGAGGACCAGAAAGGTTAAGGGGCTGAAACAGAGAAAACTCCCCAAATAAATATAAAGGATGAAAGTTGTGAGCATTTTGGTGGGAAGCAAAAAGGGGCATATTCTAGAGATGAGTCCTATCAGCAGGAACCTAAGCTGAAGACACAGCCAAGACACTGTGACACAAAGAGAGATCAGAGAGATTGCTAATGTCAGAGTATAGTGAATGTGTATTATGTCCTAGATATCTAACTTCTCGGTTGATTAATCAATGAATAAATATTGATTGCACACCTACTATGTGCCAGGTCTTCAGATTTTTTGGAGGGTGGGGAGAATGAGAAGAGGCAGAGAGGAAGAGAATCAGAGAACAGACAGGAGCCATCACTATCCCCAGCTGGCATCTGAGACTTCTAGCCAAATGGATCCTTTCCAGGACCACCCACATGCAGGACACTAATTCCAAGTACAGAAAACTAACAGGGCCTAGTAATGGTGCATCCCAAGGGTGAAGGTACATCCCCAAAACTATATTCTTCACAGTTCCTGGAATAGGTATGTCTTGAATAGCATTGGTGGATTTCCTAAAAGAAGAAAAACATAGGGTACATAAAGCAACATGTTTGCCGAATGTCAAAGAAGTAAATGGCTGAACTAATTACTTGAAAATAACTGCCTGGGATTTGACCAAGAGTTGTTTCATTAACATTCAGCACCACTGACTTTGCATAAAGAAAGAAAATAAAACATGCCACTGAGAACTGAACATTTCTGTAAGTGAATAAAGGAATACCATTTTCTGGGTAAAACTGTATAATCTGCTGTACATTTTGAGTATAATTATCAACTGTTGATATGCTTAAAAATATCTCTTGTTCAGCATGCTAATTGCTTTCCTGAATTCAATGGTGGAAATATTGAAGACACTGAAGAAAGACAACAATGAGGAAAGATTTCAAAGTGCTAATAAGTAATAATCAAACAGTCTGGGTTTAAAAAAATTTTATGTTGACCATACACATCTATACATATAGCTGAATTTGAATAGAACTGCATAGGTGTGAGGATATCTTTCCTTCTATTTGTGTGTATCATTAGATACAAGCACACAATTAACAGTTTTCAAATTCATTTTTTTCAGCCATCTTAACAACCAGTTTCTGAACAATCAATTGGCTGCTAAGTCATATCATTATATGACCAAATCACTGACTGGAGAAGCAGTTGATTTTTGTGGCATTTTCACAACCCATTATAAGATCCTGGATTTCTATCCCATAGTCTTTTTAATAATGCTTAGTGGGGTGTGGCAGTACACCTGGTGCTCAATATCTCTCCAGTTTTTTTTCTTTTTTTAATATCTCGAGAAAATTTAGTAAAGCTTTCCCTGGAACTTTATTGGCCAAGTGGCTAAGACAATGGGCATGGCTTTCTGGTCTTCTAAGGGCACAAAAAGATCATATGGAGTTGAAGTCCTTCGGATTTGCCGGATATTCCAAGACCACAAGTCAACAATCCCATCCTGCTGACCAGATGTGTTTTAAGATGGAGGTGAGGGGAACTGAACCCACCTAAGCAATGAAATAAGATACCCTTGTTGAATATCCTTTGTATGCTTTGGCTAAGCAAAAATTTTTAATTGTTGAATGATCTATTAGTATCCCTTTTTATTCCAACTCCAATTCTAAACCAACAGAGTCCTGGTTTGAATCAGTCCACACATTCTACTATCAAAAAGTGATCTCTGGTAACTCTTATATTGTCTTAACAGTGACCTAGCTGCATTATCTCCACTGTAGCTTCTTTGTGGAGAGATCTGCTCTGCTTCCATTTCAGCTTTTCTCTCATCTCTGCTTTCCAGCTCAACAGTGCCTCTTGGGATACTGCTTTCATCAGTTTGTACTTTGTTTCCACATATGTCTGGTTCCTTGACTCTGATGCTCGGCTGCCTCAATAGCCCTTGCTCTTCCATATTTCCTTGTCATGACCCAAGTCTTCTCACACTTTGTTCTCAGCCTCATTTGCTAACCAATAGTTCTATGGAATCTAAGAAGAGCCTAAATTCTTCTTTGAAGTTAAAATCTGACTCTGTAATGCCTTGTGTCACTGTTCCTTTTTGTTTCCCCAGATACTTCAAGAGGAAGAGAGGCTCTCAGTGGCAATTCTAACTATAGCAATTGAAAAATTATGCCATACCTCTGAGCACTTTATTATGCCCTGTCATCCACTGTTCTCTAATTACTCTTCCTATGTTAGACTTATCTTCTCTATTCATCATTTAAACTCCTTAGTCTGTAAGGACTGAGTCTTTCATTTTTTATATATTCCCTCATAGTGTCTCATATAGTACTGAGCATCAATGATGCTCAGGATACTTCAGGATGCTACCAGGATACTTCTTTGTAAAGCAAGCTTCTAGTTCTGATGTTCTATTAGATGAACCATAACCCCAACCAATTTATCTAGAAACTTAAGTTGGAATGTATCTTAATCTATTTTTATGGTTTAACTGACAGATGTCCAACAGACCCTTTTGGGGAAATTAGCTATGCATTATTTCATCAGAGGAAAGATAAATGATTCTTTAGTAATGAATTATACTTTTTAACAATATATTGTATTAACAATGTATGTCAAAATATTTTCCCTTACTCTAGCTTGCTGTAGTTAAATCCATTAGCATTAATACATAAAACTCTTCATGTAGGAGTCACCTATAAGCACATATGGGGAGCAACCAATGAGTTTCCTGCTTTCAGAGTGATATTGTACACATACTGAAACTCTTATTAGCATTAACTATGGCAGCTATGCCAATGAAAAATGAAGACCTTCCAGCCTAATGTGAGGGGCTGCTGAGCCTATCACTAGGACATAGGAGAATAGCACCTTCCCAGAAATATGGCTATAGGCATTGTAAGAAGCAATAGATGGTTTCTGATTATTAACAGTTGCTATTGGTTATTTATTCTATAGTGCTGGATGTCCAGTTTTCAGAATTCATCTAGATGTACAAACACTGAGCTAAGACTTCTGTATTATGGCAACAAAGCACAACTAAACTGGACATATTCCCACTTGTCAGCAGCTTTGCATCTCTCCCTTCATGTAAGTCTAATATTCATCTTATATTCATACCACCTGGATTGGTAAAACAGCTTGCCCTGGGACAGAGTTCTGTCATCTGTGTCCAAAGGGAGTAGAGTACCATTATGGAGCCCCTCTCTTCTGTCTGTGCTGTCAAGAGAATGGAGTCATCACTTGGTAGTGCAGCACCCCTGTCCCCAATAATGTTCTTTCTTTGGTACAAGTAAGAGTATAATAATTACAATTAATAATATAACAATAAATATAATAATTATATTTATACAGGTAGCTATTGGGTCACTTATTTGGGGATCAGTTCCACCACTTTCTACTTTCTTAATAGGTTGCAAGAGTAATTGATCAACCTCCAAAAACCTGGTTCAATTTTATCTTCATGAGTATTAAGTTACCTGGCTTATCAACCATTTCTTTGATAAGTGGTCTACAAATAATAGTTCTTATTAATCACAAACCTTCATCCTTTTAATTCAGTTTGGTCTTTTATTCTCCAAAGTGAATGAATAAATGGTCATTTATTTAACACTTATTATGTGCCAGACATTGTACTAAATGTTGATGATACAAATACAAACAAGAGATTATCCTTGACCTCAAGGAACTTAAATTCATGGAAGAAGTTTCCAAGGACCATGTACCAGGAATGGTTAGTGGTGCTATAGGGCAATCAATTGACACTCTCCCCTTTCCAGAAGAAATGGCAGTCTTAATTTAATTATCATTACCAAAGTAAGAGGTGAAAATTTGGCTGAGGGAAAGGAGAAGTGGCATTATGACAGGAAGATGGCCAGCTAGATGTAGTGAGCTTTCACTAATCAGGACAGTCCCAGGAGGAGCAGAAATGAGAGAATCTCTTGCTGAGGAAAAAAAAAACAAACAAAAACCAAGAAAGCCCTTATTGACTGGATCCTCTGGTGCATGAAAGGGAAGAACATTTTAAGCATGTAAATGCTGGCTGGATACATGTTGTGTATAGATTTAAAATGCCAAACAGGGGAGTTTGTATATGATCTTAGGAGCCACTGGAGTTTACTGAACAGGGAGTTATATAGTAAGTAATATTGGTACTTTAGAAATATCAGCTTCATAATTATGTGGAGGATAGATTAGAGAGAGGATAGATTTAAGGAAGTGAGACCTATTAGGGGATATTGTAACAGTTCAACCAAGAGTTGATAGAGGCCTGAACTAACATAATAGCCATTTGAGTAGAGAGGAGGGGATAAATACGAAAGATACTGTGGAGTTAGATCTAGTCTATAAGATTTGACAACTCATTAGATATTTGGGGTGATGTAAGGTAAGGAGTCAAAGATGACTACGAGATTGGGAACCTTGGTGACTAGAAGAATGAATGATGTTGCCCTCAAAGAAATGTTCCAATTAATTAATCATGCTAACTTCTGGGGAAGACTCAAAAATAAATAGTACAAGATCACTGACTTCGAAAAGATTAAACTAAAGAGAGATAATCTTACATATGGAAAATATTTTATAGACTATGAATCTTAGTGCATAAAAATACACTAATATATCATGGTATTAGATGAGAGAGAAAACACTTCTAGCTAGGGGAATCAGGAGAAACTTCTGGGGGAAAGTGGCATTTAAGATGAACTTTTAATAATTGGTAGATTGCTAGCAGGTGGATAAAAAAGGGTGAAGCAATTCCAGGTAGAGAGAAGCATGAACAAGGATACAGAGGCAACAAAGGATCAAACATTTTTAGGATAGGTGAAAAGTCTAGTTTGGCTGGGAAATAGCATATACAAGGGAAAGGCAGTTAATAAAAGTCCAGAAGTGTACCGGTTACTTTCTTTGTGAAGACTTCTCTGATAACCCAAAGTTTCCTAAATATTCAGTGAGAAGGGGTCAGTTACCATAGATTATAGAAATAGAGTGCTGTGTATGTCCGTCCTTCATGAAAACTGTCCAGTCCACCACAGTCCATAGAAATCTCATGATTACTAAGTGCACTCAATTCCTATTGACTTACTTGTTACCAGCCATGTATTATATTCTATTGTTGTATCAATTCAACTCAAATGGATCTGTAATTTCATCAATTAAGGAATTCTATGCCTCACCATTTTGTGCAATTCCTGTCCTTTTTGCCACAGAGTTCACACAATATGCTGGAGAATTTCCTTAATTTCTCTAGCCACTCTGAGGGTAATAGTGGGACTCTTGTTGTACCTCTCTACCATCCCTAGGTATTGCCACATGACTAATTCATCTCTTATCTCCTCTTCCTGTCACACAATTTCTTAATGACATTCTTTACTCCTGACCTTCAGTATTCCTCCTTGGTCATGTGTTGCACCTGTTCACATCAATCACATTCCTCTTCATTCTTCTCTGTGACATTTATCTTTAGTTCTTTGGATGTAGTTTTGTTCAACAAGTGTCTGCCACATAGCAATACTGATAAAATGTTAATATTGAAAGAATGGCCCTTTGTTCTCATAGGAAGTTTAGAGTCAGTAAAATAACTTAATAATTTCCTAAAGGTAATCAAGACCCCTCTCTACTTCCTTTTAAACTCTGAGTTAACTCGTTTATATAGACTGTTCCAAATATACATACTATTGAACAAACTATATAGGCTGTCCACCTAAATACGTGTTGAAATATGGGCAATAGGCCCCAGCACCCACAGAACGACAGAGAGAAGCTAACCTCCCGCTGAGGACAGCCCAGCAGCCCTGCAGGAAGGACCAGCGCAGCGGTCTGGGATCCGGCAACGTGCAGAGCACAGTAGCCCAGCCGAGCAGAGCCCAGGTCCGCGTGAGCCGAGGTTTTAGCCCCAGGGCGGCAGGGCCAGCAGCCAGCGGGAGGAACCCCAGAACACCAGGAGCTGTGGCAACTCCAGAATTATCAACATAGACATGCCTAGGACAAAGTAAGAGGTTAGTGTCCTATGGACTTTAGGACCTGTATTTGGGGAATGCGTCAGCTCCCTCCCCTGGGAGCTAGAAGCCGCTGAGGAGACACGCCATTTTGTAGTTTTCAGAGGCATTTCCGGCTCCCAGCCTACAAATCATGGGGAGATCCAGCGATCAGTCTTGGGGGGTAATCGCTCTTGCATTAACCTCCCTGGATCTGGATTGTGATCTAAGGTGGAAGTTGTGGGTGGGTTTACAGCTTGCCAGAAACGGAAGTTGCCCCCCACACGTTCGGGACGAAAATTCCTCTAGCTAGCCTTAAAGCCATAGTGTGGCAACAAGCCCCAAAGTCAAGCAATCAAGTGGCAACATGCCAAGGCAAAGGAAACAGAAAAATGCAACCCTAGACTCCTATTTTGGGGGCATAGAGCTGGAAAAGGACTGTGAGGTCAGAAGTCCTGCTCCAA
Source organism: Gymnobelideus leadbeateri (assembly GCA_011680675.1). Taxonomy (NCBI): domain Eukaryota; kingdom Metazoa; phylum Chordata; class Mammalia; order Diprotodontia; family Petauridae; genus Gymnobelideus; species Gymnobelideus leadbeateri. The sequence continues at coordinate 292,597 of WOXC01001692.1, forward strand.
AAGCCCCAGGGGAAAACATGAACGGGTTGCAGGCCATAGAGGACCTTAAGAAGGACTTTAAAAATCAAATAAGAGAAGTGGAGGAAAAATTAGAAAGAGAAATGAGAAGGATACAGGAAAAGTATGAAATGAGGGTCAACAGCCTGACTGAGGAAAACAACACCTTAAAAAATAGACTAGCTCAAATGGCAAAGGAGGCCCAAAAGGGCAGTGAGGAGAAGAATGCCTTAAAAAGTCGAATTTGCCAGATGGAAAAAGAATCTCAAAAGTTCACTGAGGAGATTTATTCCTTCAGAGTTAGACTGGAGCAAATGGAAGCTAGTGACTTTATGAGAAATCAAGATGCTGTTAAGCAGATCCAAACAAAAACGAAAGATTAGAAGGCAATGTGAAATATCTCATGGGAAAAACCACTGACCTGGAGAATAGATCCAGGAGAGACAATTTAAAAATTATTGGACTACCTGAAAGCCATGATCGAGGAAAGAACCTAGAAATCACCCTTCAAGAAATTCTCAAGGAAAACTGCCCTGATGTTTTAGACCCAGAGGGCAAAATAGAGTTTGAAAGAATCCACTGATCACCTCCTGAAAAAGATCCCAAAAAGAAAACTCCCAGAAATATTATAGCCAGATTCCAGAATCCCCAGATCAAGGAGAAAATACTACAAGCGGCCAGGAAGAAACAATTTCAATATTGTGGAAACACAATCAGAATAGCCCAGGACCTGGCAGCTTCTACACTGAGGGATCGAAGGGCATGGAATATGATATTCCAGAGGGCAAAAGATATGGGAATGAACCCAAGGGTCACCTACCCAGCAAAACTGAGTATTTTGTTTCAGGGGAAAATATGGTCATTCAGTGGAATAGAGGACTTTCAAGCATTCTTGAGGAAAAACCAGAGTTGAATAGAAAATTTGACATCCAGACACAAGAAGGAAGAGATGCCTGAGAAGGTAATAGGGAAAAGAAATCAAAAGGAACTTATCAAAGTTGAACTATTTACATTCCTATATGGAAAAGCAATAACTGTGACTGATGATATTTTTCTCACTATGAAAATAATGGAAGAAGGGTGTGTGGTCATATGAATACATATGTGAATGTGTGTGTATATGGTTACAGTTATGTATGGATAGAGGGCATAGGTTGAATTTGTTGGGAAGGGAGAATACTCAAGGGATGAAATTATGAGGTGAGAGAGGAAAGTGGCAAGAGGAGATGGGGAGAGACATGGTAGGGTAAACTATCTCATGTAGGGGAAGTGGTTGCAAAGGAGGGGGAGAATAAGGAAGGCTAAAAAGGCAAAACCACATTCATACTGAATTTGGTTCAGGGAGAAAATGACATACATACTCAATGGGATATCTCAACCTGCAGCAGGATAGGGGGAAGGGGGATGAGAGGAGGGATGATGGAAGGGAGGGCATCCTTGGGGTGAGGGGAGGTTGGAAGTACCCATTATAGAAGAGGGACAGGATCATGTAGGGAATGGACCAGGTGGGGGGTGGGATGAGTGGGAAGGAATTATAAGCAGCCTTGTAAAATATATCTACTATGATAATGTTTTGCATAGCTAGACATGTACAACATATACTGAATTACTTATATCCCAAAAAGGAATGGGTGACAAGGGAGGAAGGAAATGGATCTGAAATTCGAGGTCGTAACATTAAATGTTTCAAATATATATATAAATACTATTATTAATACTCTTTTGCCTATAATTGGGAGATAAGATGTGCAGGCATTGGGACACAAAGATTCATCTTCCTCTAATGGAAAAGTCGATGGGGGTGTGGGAGAAGGTATGGGAGAGAGCAGATTGGAGGAAGCGATATCTTGTGGGACTGCTATTCAGGGAGGTTGAGTAGGGGAATAATGGGGGGAAAATGATTGTAACTCAAAATCTGGCGGAAATGAATGATGTAAAACAGAAGTTAATAAAGCATTTGTTTAAAAATATATATATATGAAATATGGGCAATAAAGATTTTTCATCCAATTGGCCTTTTCTGTATGGATGGATAGGCCAAGGTCTTTGGGGGTAATTACAGATTTATTACAGGAGGCTGTACAATTTCCTAGGCCTTGATGTACATCATCCACAAAGAAGAGGATCCAGTGGACCTCAATATCATCAATAAATCTGCCCTTGACCTGTACTTTGTACTAGATCTCTTTGTAGTAAGTACCTTTAACAACCATATATCTCCCTATTTTATGTCTTGAGTAACGTTTGCTATTAGGGGGCCATTGAACATTGCTATGTCTTGCAAGGAATCCTGAATGATATTAAAGCATGACTGGAAGACATCTAATTGAAATAGGACTGTAGATCAGTGTTTTGTTCTACCAAATCAAACACTTTTTGGAATTAATAAATGATAGGTACAATGAGATCTTATGTTCTCTACATCTTATATTAAATTATGAATATGTAAAGATATAGCCCTTTGTTGACCATTTCTTGTGAAATCCTGATTGTTCCCTATTAATACCATTATTGAGAATGCCTTCAAATTGCATACATAAAAGTCTCATAAAGATTTTGCTTAAATCAAAGATGAGGTATATAGGTATATAGTTACTAATGTTCCCTCAGTAATCTTTTGGTGTCCAAGATAAGACCCATGATTTTTTTCTATGTCTTTTGTATCCTTTCCTTCCTTCAAATACTTGAACATTGGGTTATTCTTGTGTTGATATTTAACTTTTGATACCCACATTATATGATAACTGGTATGTGCAAGGTCTTTTCTTCAAAACAGCCCTAGAAAGTTGTTGGGTTTTTTTCAATGTATTTAAGTCACCTCTGCCACTGTTGTAAGCATTTTTTTATATTTGGGACTGTGTTTTTCCTTTTGTTATATCCCTCATAGCATCTATCATGCTGACTTTTACTTTGTAGACACTCAATAAATACCTGTTGACTGAGCATTTGTATTCTAATTATTGCTCATGGTAGAAATTATCCTGTAAAACAAAGTGACCTTGTCTTTGCTGAGTCAATCAGTCAAAAAGCATTTATTAAGCACTTACTATATACCAGGGGGTGTGGTAAGTACAGAGGATACAAAAGAAAGCAAAAAGAACACAAAAACAAAAACAAAATCTTGCCCCTGCCTTCAGGGGGTTCATATTCTTATATGGGAGACAACATACAAACAACTTTGTACATACAAGATAAATACAGGATAAACTAAAGACAGTTTCAGAGTGAATACATGAGCACTGAGAGGTGCAGGGGAAAACCTTAGGCAGAAGATAGGATTTTAGCTGAGACCTGAGAGAGGTTAGAGAAGCCAGTAGACAGTGATAAGGACAAGGAAGAAAGACATTCTAGATATGACAGCCTGTGAAAAGATATGGGCACTGAAGATGGAGTCTGATATGTGAGGAACAGCAAGAAGGATAGTGTTGCTGGTCACAGAGTATGTGAAAGAAAGGTGGAACTAGAATGGAAAGACAGGAAAGGGCCAGGTTATGAAAGGCTTTTAAAGGTCAAACAAAAGATTCTGTATTTGCTCCTGGAGTATTGTAATAGGGAGGCAGAATTTTCTAGGTTCACAATCATGAATGTAATTTTCAATGACTCTTTTCATCAGAATGGTTCACAAAGTATCACTAGGAGGATAGACTTTTTAGACTTTTCATCTAAAGGAACTTTTCTTAAAACTTTACTAGTAGGAGTCTGTCATTTTTTCTCTTGATGCACTCACTGCCCCCTCCCCACCTTTATTGACTTTAGGAATTTCTTCAGTTTTAACTAATAGAAATATAACTAGTTGAAACTAATCATGTTTTATGGTTATTTCCCAGTGAAACTGGGGAATCACCAAGTACACAATAGGCCTATTTCTGAGATGTAGAAAATACTAAGGAGTAATGATTAGGGTCTTGTGGTATATTCTGAGTATTAATGACCATCTAGGAGAGCTGACAGGTCCAGGAAATATTCTATATTTTCATGATTTCTATTACAGCTCAGTTTAAAAAACGTTTAATTTGCAAGGAAAAGGAGGCATATTTTGTCTTTTTTGTCCTCTGTTGTCTAGATGAAGAAGAATGAGATAGAAATAGATAATCTTTTTATAGTATTAATATTACGCTGATAACACAGAAGGAATTCATTTCCGATAGTAATCAATCAATTTTTCTCACCCCTCCCCTATTTTAAAAGTAGTATTCTAATTACATGTGTCTAGCTTCCAACATATACTGGCTGTGGGATCCTCGGCAAGTCATTTAATTTGTTAGTGTTCTAGACAAGTCCCTAAAATTGCACAGAAACTGCTGCCCTACTTTCATAAAGCAGTTTACTCATCCAATACCTAATACTGATGAAATTACAGGTCCAATCCCCATGTCCATCTCTGTTCAAAGTATAATTCTTCTTATCTACCAAATTCATTGTATTTGTAAAATACATTTCTCATCTCATCAAGCTCTGTCTGATATATAAAGTTTACAAAAATTCATATGAATATGTTGTAAGTATATTTGAAGAACAATTTGTAGGATGTAATAGATTTTTCTAGAATAAAAATTAGTGTGTTTGGTGACACAGTAATATACAAGTGACTGCTTCTTGATTATCATATCAAAACTGTTGTCCTTATAATATAGAAAAATAGTCTTGGACTGATAAGTGAACTTTCAAATGTGTGATTTTCAGCATCAAATGTGTTTGGTATTTTTTTTGGCTTGGTTAATTTAAAAAATGTGGCAAGTAGAAGTTCATGTGTTTCAGTAAATATTATTTATTATGCATCATAAGCAGAGATTGGACATTTCAAACACGAAATACAAAATAAGGGTCCTTGCTCCATAAAGCTGCGAATATAAATTAGACATAAATAAAAAGTGGGATAATGGGAAAAAGCAAATGTTTTGTCTTGCTGGTTGAAGTAGAAAGAAGGTCAGAAGGAAGACACAAAAGGACAAAGACAAGAAATGTTTGAAAGAAAGGGCCAAGGAGAATGGTTAATAACAAAGGGTTATAGCCAGTAAAAGGAAGGAGAATAAAAGAGAAGGCCTAAAAGCTTAGAGTAAAGGTAAAAATAATACTTCATTATTTTCACACACACATAAAAATGATGAATGGTGAGAAAGAAAAAAAATGACATCATAACTCCCTTGCCTGAAAGTTCCCTAATTTTGTAATAAAAATCATCATTATAATTTGTATTTAAATTTTCTTCTGAGGTGTTCAAATGAGTGTTTTATGGGCACTACCTCATTAATCTTCACTAAATTCCTGTGCAGAATATAATTACTCCTATTTAACATATGAAGAAACATTTTTATGTTCTGTTTTGTTGTGCAATGACTAATACATTGCTGATACTTGGTGAGAGTGATAAAGCTGAGAAAGGGTCTGGCTTTATTGAGTCAGATCTGTATAGGATTGTAAAGTGGTTGGAGAGGCAGTTAGGTAGAGCACTGGGCCTGGGACCAGGAAGACATGAGTTCAAATCCAGCCTCAGATACTAGTTGTGTGACTCTGGATAAGGCACTTAACCTATGAATGACTCAGCTTCTTCAACTGCAAAATTTAGATAATGATTGTGTCACCTACTTCCCAGGGTTATTGTGGAGATTAAATTAGATATTTGTGAAGTGTTTAGCCCACTGCCTAACAAAGCTGACACAATAAATTCTGGTTATCTTTCTTCCTTCTCTTCTCATGGCATCTTGAAAATTGAACTCTCAACACCCTCAAATTATGACTCCTCTAGTAATAACTTCTTTCTCTTTTTTTCTTTTTAAAAATTTATTTATTTTTAGTTTACAACATTCAGTTCCACAAGCTTTTGAGTTTTAAGTTTTTTTCTCCTTCCTTCCCCTAAGATGGCACGTATTCTAATATAGGCTCTACATATACATTCGTATTAAACATAATAAACATATTAAACACATTAGTCATGTTGTGAAGAAGAATTATAACCAATGAAATGTACCATGAGAAAGAAGAAACAAAACAAAACAAGACAAAAAAAAGAAGGTAAATAGTATGCTTCAATCTGCATTCAGATTCCATAATTACTTCTCTGGATGTGGACAGCCTTTTCTATCATGAGTCTTCTGGAGTTGTCTTAGAACCTTGCATTGATGAGAAGAGCCAAGGCTATCAAAGTTGGTCATCACACCATGTAACTGTATACAACTGTGTACAATGCAATAACTTCTTTGTGTACATTTCTCCTAGTCCTGCTATTCTCATCTTTGTTTTCTTCAGTTAACTTTCTATTTATTCATAATGACATATTAGGGTTCATTCATGGTGGCTTTGCTGTCATCTATGGAGAAATTTTTGTAGGATCTTTTCCCTTTTCTATCTGTTTATTGTTCTCTTTCCAGTCTTGTACTTAAATGCTCTTGGGATGATTGTGCTTAACTGCTGACCACTGCGTTTTAATGACTCAGAGTTCCAGCCACCAGACAGGTCCACGTGTCCCTGACTAAGAACTGATTCTCCTTTGGACAGTGTTGTAAGACCAAGAAAGCTGTATAATGACTGCCTCAGGCAGGATGAGGAAAGAACAAGTTTACCTCTATAAAAAATTAGCCACGGTACTTTTGTACCTCGTTTTACTACATATTACTTTCTCTCTTAAGTATCTTTTTTTTTTAATTTTTTCTTTTTAGTCCCAAAATACTTCAGTTGAATTGGTGACAGAGTGATCTCTTTCTGGAATATAAATTTAATAAAGAGTATAGAAAAACAGAAGATAGTCTAAACTCCATGTATGAATGTTATTACCCCCTTCCCATCTAAAATTATTTCTTTATAGTGCATATCATCTACTCTAGTCACATATTTTCTTTGGCCACATAGGACTGAAAATTATCCCTGAAATCTGTTGTTTAGGCATATCATTGCTGAGTTTAAAAAAAATTAGAGCTCTTTCCCGTCTCTCAAGATGGCAGACCAAAAGCCACCCAAGGAAAAGAAGGTCAAAAAGGAAAAAAAAGAGAAAAAAAAAGGAAGATGTAGCTGAAAAGGCCAAAAAGTCTCGAAAGCATTGCAGTCGTAACCCCGTCCTGGCCCGACGGATCGGTAGATACTCCAGGTCTGCCATGTATTCCCGGAGAGCCATGTACAAGCGGAAATATGCTGCCCCCAAAACCCAGATTGAAAGGAAGAAGAAAGACAAAGTGCCTGCTACTATCTCAAAGCCTGTTGGTGGTGATAAGAATGGAGGAACTCGAGTGGTAAAGATTCGCAAAATGCCTAGGTATTACCCTACTGAGGATGTGCCTAGAAAGCTGCTAAGTCATGGCAAAAAGCCCTTTAGCCAGCATGTGAGGAGACTTCGAGCTAGCATCAAGCCCTGTACGGTTCTGATCATGCTCACTGGCCGCCACAGGGGCAAGCGCGTGGTTTTCCTAAAGCAACTGGCTAGTGGCTTGCTACTGGTGACTGGACTTCTGACCATCAACCATGTTCCTCTGAGAAGGACCCATCAGAAATTTGTCACTGCCACTTCTACCTGAGTTAACCTTTCATGTGTGAAAATTCCAAATCATCTTACTGATGCTTACTTCAAGAAGAAGAGGCTCCGTAAACCTAGACACCAAGAAGGAGAGATTTTTGACACAGAAAAAGAGAAATACGAGATTACAGAGCAGCGCAAGGCTGATCAGAAAACAGTAGACTCTCAGATCCTACCCCAAATCAAGAAAATTCCTCAGCTCCGTGGCTACCTGCGTTCTGTCTTCTCTCTCTCCAATGGAGTTTACCCTCACAAACTGGTGTTTTAAATGCCTTGCAGAGAAAACTTATTAAAATATTTGCAATAGTTAAAAAAAATTAGAAAGACTTCATTGTCTTAGTTTCTATAATTTTGTTGTTTAGGTAGACCAAGGTTCCTCAGTAAAAATTACCAAAAAAATTTTTTTAAGTGGAAAACTAAACAAATTCAGTCATGTTTCTCAGAATACAGATGAGAAGGGGCAGCTAGGTGGAGCAGTGAGTAAGAGTGCCGGCCCTGGAGTTGGGAGGACCCAGGATCAGTTCCAGCCTCAGAAAATTAGAACTCACACATAAATAAATAACTAGCCATGTTACCTTAAGCAAGTTACTTAACCCCAATTGCTTTAAAAAAAAAAAAAGAATACAAATGAGAAGCAAACTGATATGCCACAGAGTAGTGATTTTGTCTAGCCTTCTACATGACTTCAAGTTGATGACCTACTATAAAAGTCATACCAAGGGAGCATGTGTCATATATAAAGTATAAATAATGTGAAATGGCGAGACTGTCACTAGCAATAATCTTGGAACATGGATGTTAGGAGCAGACTTGATGCTGGTACCCTATTAGTTCAGGTTTGACTTTGGGGTAAAATGAGGCACTTATATAAATCATTGAGTAGTTAACAAAAGAAGGTTTACCTAGCCCTAACCTATCAAGGGTACAGAGCAAGCATACAGTAGCACTTAGCTCTACAGACACAATCCACTCATATTCATATGGAAAAGCATATGATTACCTGGGCGGGATATGATAACTGCCATGGTCCTTAGATATTCATCAAGTTGTAAGGGTCCCAGCTCCATGTGGGTGAGATTTTTTATGATCTTAGCTAAGCAGTAAACTGTTTTAAGGAAGACGGGTCAATCAGATACTGGGGAAAGCTTTGTTGCCTTTTAAAGAACACGAATACCTTTTAATGTTAGTATTACTCTTAGCAACTAGGTGGCTTGGTAGATAGGGTGTTAAACTTGAAATCAGGAAGATTCATCTTCCTGAGTTCAAATCTGGCTTCAGATATTCACTAGCTGTGTGACCCTAGGCAAATCATTTAACCTGGTTTGCCACAGTTTCTCCAGAGTTAGAGGAGAAAATGGCAAACAACTCCAGTATCTTTGCCAAGAAAACCCTAAATGGAGCTGCAAAAAGTTGGACATGACTGAAACAACTGAACAATACTTTTTAATGTGAAGGCGGAGGTAGAGGGAAAGATTGGTTTGATAGATATTGTTCTTGTAACAATAGGTAAGCTGCCCACTATAAACATGCTTTCCACTACTCACTTCCACAGGGCTAGAAAATTCAGAGAAAGAAAATGTGGTGTATGATGAGTTGGAAATGGGGCCATCATAAGAAATAAGAGCTGAACAATTTCTAATACAATGAAGCACAACTTTAAATTGATTCCCAGTAGAAAACCACAGCAACCAGCCTAATATCCAACAAATGCTTCTGACTTGAGCAAAGATTTGAGCAAGAGTTGCAAACAGCATCAGACTCCATGAATGATTACTGAGACTAGATAAAATGACTCTTTTTCAGCATCAGCATGGGAAGGACTTTGTATCATACATTGGTTTCTCAGGTAGACTGAGGCATGCCATCTTCAAAACAACGAATGTTGTAGTTCATTTGAGATGGCTATGTTAGGACAATTATAAAATGAGCCACTTGAAAGCATAAATAATGTCATATATATTTTTCTATGGAGATAGAGAGATGAAATCTGTGATTTCATAAGTCAAAGAAATTCCTACATGAGAAAACTCCTTCAATCAATGCAAGTCACTGCCTTCTCTGCCATGTATAGTTGCCTAAAGTTTTGTGATATTAAATGCCTAGGATCCCACAGTCAATATATGTCAAAGGAAAGATCTGAACCTAGGTCTTCTTGGGTTAGGCAAGCTATCCGTCATGACATCTTGCCTATTACATTCTTTTTAACACATAGTAAATGTTCGATAAATATAATTGCACTGAGACTTTGAGTACAATAAAAACCAAGCAGACTAGAAAACACAAATACAAGGAATCCTGACTAAATGCAGAGGGATTCAGACTGCAGTTTTAGATAGTAAATACACAGGAAGGCAGGAAGGAAATAAGCTTTTATTCAGTATCTATATTATCTCATTTAGTCCTCACAACAACCCTAGGAGGTCGGTATTATTCTTATTACCATCTTACAGCTGAAGAAAATGAAGCATATGGAGGTTAAGTCACTTGCCCAGGATCACTGAGTTACTAAGTGTCTGAGGCTGAATAGGAATTCATATCTTCCAGAATCCAGATCCAAAGCTCTAGCCACTGCACCTAGCCACCTCTCAGAAGACCAGAAAAGTTAGTAAAGATAAGGAAGAACAAGTAAATAAGGTTGGTCCACCAGGTAGGAGAGCAGAGTCCAAAAGAAAAATAAAGTCAATGCATGCTTTCTATTATTCTATATAATCTCTGGAGGAGTCAAATGGAGAAAGAAGTAACAGACATAAATAATGGGAAAAGCAAGTGCCTCAATATATCACTGATTTCCAATTTGTCTCCTTAAAGACTGCTAAAATGGACCTCCTCAGGTGAAACTGAGCGGAGATGGCTTGAGTAGAGATGAATTTTCTTATATATTCTAATCTATGGAACTTTTACAATTTCTGTTTCCCATTATGCTTGGATAAATGGGTTTACTTACTATTTGCTGCTTGTAAGGGTTTTTTTTGTAACCTGTATCTAATGGAAAAGATCGAAGCTAGTGAGCTAAAGGCTTGTTGTGGTTATTCATCTTTCATTTTTTAAAGAGAACCAATGACATCATAATGGTTATGCCTTGACTTGCTTGTAAAATGGATATAAGCCGCTAGGAGGAGCAGTGGATAGAGTGCTGGGCCTGGAGTCAGAAAGTGGGCTTGGAATAGAAAGACCTAAATTAAAATCTGACCTCAGACACTTACCAGCTGTGTTACCTTGGGCAAGTCACTGTATCGCAAATGTAATATTTACAGAGCCCACAATAACAATAAAGACTGTGCCTATAAGTATCACATTACGCTCAATCACAAAATATACCATATTCTCCAGATAGAGGATAGAACTGAAACCTTTATTTAGACACCAGAAAAACCAAATCCCCAAACCAGTAAGCCGATTCCATCCTAGTACCAAAGATATTTAAAAGCCATAATAACGCTGAAAGCATCCTTTAGCCTTCCCACAAACCAACACAAGATCAATATCTATTCACGAGTTTATCTAACTCCTTGCCTGAGCGTCTAGCTCTTACTACAAGCTTTGGGTGGGCTCAGCTTCCCTTCAGCAAAACTCCTCCTACCACAGGCTCCATGTGACTACATTTGGTATATCAGGGGGGCAGAGTTTATTTTCACAGCAGGGAAGCTTCCTGTGGGCTCTGCTGCACCCGTCAGCAAATTCCTTCCATCACAGGCTCCATGTGATTACATTCAGCCTATTAGAAGGCAGAGTTTACTTTCAAAGCAGGGGAGGTCTTCAAACTTCTCCCTCAGTCTATTAAGGGGCAGGAAAAATCTTCAGATTCCCATTCCCATTACAGTCACTTAACCTTGTTTGCTTAAGTTTCTTCATCTCTAAAATGAGCTGGAGAAGGAATTGGCAAACCATTCCAGTAAAATGGATTTAAGGGAGGCAGAATTTCACAAAGCCATCAGCCTCTCTCTCTTCCAGAGTCATTGAAGTTTAATGGCAAGAAAAAAATTAAGATGACTGGTGATGGCCCAGGATACAGGGGATGACCTTGGTATCTTAAATGCCTGGCCAAATTCTTAGCACTCCACAGCACCTGCTTAAGCCACCTTCAAGGCCACTGGAACAAATTCTCATCTGTCTCTTCTGCCATGGTAAGTCTTCACATGCTTGGGCTAGACATCTCCAGAACTGTTGGGTTTGAGGCTTATTGTCTACCCTCAACCTGGTTTAACCCCTCTGCCAAGATGGTTTACTCGAGTATGGCTGCTGGGCGTACTACAGCTTCTTAAGAGGAAGAGGTCATCAACATTCACAGATATCAGGAAGCCTAATTCAGAGAAGAGGTGACAGAATGCACAAAAGAATAGAAGTAAGAAAGAAGACCAGCATAGACTCTCTGCCCACACCAGAGACCACAGAAGGAAACATGATCTGGTCTCAAGCCCAAATAGCATTCCTGGAGGAGCTTAAGAAAAATTTTAAAGACCAAATCAGGGAGGCAATTACCAACTTGGAAAAAGAAAATACCTCCCTAAAAAAGGAACTTCAAAAACTCACTGAAGACCATAATTCACTAAAAATTAGATACAATCAAACTGAAACTCAGAACTCTATGATGCAGCAGGAGTCAATCGAAAAAAACAAGATGATCGAAAAATTGCAAGAAAATGTAAAATATCTCACTGGAAAAATAACTGACCTAGAGAACAGATCCAGGAGAGACAACCTAAGAATTATTGGTCTACCAGAAAGCCATGATGAGAAAAGCAGTCTAGACAACATCCTCCAAGAGATTGTCAAAGAAAACTGTCCTGAGGTCCTGGAATCAGAAGATAAAATAGCTATTGATAGAATTCACCGGACTCCTCCTGAAAGAGATCCCAAACTGAAAACTCCAAGAAATATAGTAGCCAAATTCCAGAATTATAAGATTAAAGAAAAAATTCTACAAGCAGCCAAAAAGAAACAATTCAAATATCGAGGAACTACAGTTAGGATCACACAGGACCTAGCAGCTTCTACATTAAAAGAGCAGAGGGACTGGAATTTGATATTTCGTAGGGCAAGAGAGCTAGGACTACAACCAAGGATTAACTACCTGGTAAAACTGAGCATAATCTTTCAGGCAAGGAGATGGACGTTTAATGAAGTAAGGGACTTCCAGACTTTCCTAATGAAAAAGCCAGAGCTCAATGGAAAATTTGATCTCCAATTACAAGACTCCAGAAGAACATAAAAAGGTAAACAAGGGTAACATAGACTCACACATGCAGAAGTGCACACACCCACACCCACAAACACAAGCTCATTACCTGGGATGCAACAAGAGCAAAATGTTCACATCCCTATATATGGAGCTGATAACTGTCAATATTTGAAATCTCTATGATTATCATGACCTGCAAAAGGGTTATACTTAGAGGGTGTGGGTATGAATGCACTAACATGGCGTCTAAAAAAAAAAAAAGACTATTAAGGGGATCAATGGTACTGTAATGGGAAAAAGGAAAGGATGAGCTAGGAAAAGGTAAAATATGCCATCTGAAGAGGCATCAAAACACATTATAGAAGAAGGGAAAGTAAGAGGGAGAGGAACATCATTTAAACACTATTCTCACTGGTTCTGGTTCAAAGAAGGATCAAATTAATCAGTGAAGTTTAAGAATCTAACGTGAATAGACACATAAATTCATTAAATAGAGGAATTGGAGGGAGGGAGAGGAGCACTGTTTGAAATTTACTCTCATTGGTTTGGAATCAAACGGGGAGTAATTTACTCTGATAAGTATAAAAATTTATTGTGTCCTATAGAT